>SJYT01082772.1:370430-453309 GCA_006410635.1 Cephalophus harveyi
ATTCCATCACCTCCACTAGCTTTGTTCGTAGTGATGCTTTCTAAGGCCCACTTGACTTCACATTCCAAGATGTCTGGCTCTAGATTAGTGATCACATCATCATGATTATCTGGGTCGTGAAGATCTTTTTTGTACAGTTCTTCCGTGTATTCTTGCCACCTCTTCTTAATATCTTCTGCTTCTGTTAGGTCCAGACCATTTCTGTCCTTTATCGAGCCCATCTTTGCATGAAATATTCCCTTGGTATCTCTAATTTTCTTGAAGAGATCTCTAGTCTTTCCCATTCTGTTCTTTTCCTCTATTTCTTTGCATTGATCGCTGAAGAAGGCTTTCTTATCTCTTCTTGCTATCCTTTGGAACTCTGCATTCAGATGCTTATATCTTTCCTTTTCTCCTTTGCTTTTCGCCTCTCTTCTTTTGTCAAGACCATCCCCATGGAAAAAAAACAAAGTCTAGCACTCTTTAAAAGAAGGCAACAAAGTCCAAATACTTAACAGTATAACCCCACAATGTCTACCATCTAATAAAAAATTACTAGACTTATAAAGAAGCAAGAATATCTTCACCCATAAACAAGGGAAAAATCAGTCCATAAAAACAGATCCATAAATGACAGAGATGATATACAAGTGTTTAAGAAACTGGACAAGATCCAACAAAGAGTCAGTAGAGAGCCCAAAATCAAACCCAGGTCTCCTGATACTTTCTCATAATGCTCCATTACTTGTGATCACCAGTCTCTCTGCCTCTGTGGCAATTGATAAGCTTTTGTCATGACAATCCCAATGCAATTTTCCCATATCTTTTATTTTCATTTTGGTCAAAACCCCACAAAAACTGGCAGAGGTAAATACAGATCTGAAGTCTATGAAGGACAGTCTCTGATCAGGGACTAGCATCTTCATTGACAAAATTTAGCAACACTGGAACAGAATTCCTCCTCCTCCCTTACTATCGCACTTGCATGGGAATTCCCCAAGGCCTTTCATATCTCTGGCCAGAGGAGCTCTGCACCAGGGACTGTGGTTTAAGGGAACTTAGGAATCAGCATGTGAACACTGGGAATACACATCGGGAAGCCAGGCCTCAGCTTCAGCCCCGGGTTGGTGAAAATTTAAGCAAGTGGACTTCCCTGGTGGCTCAGAGGGTAAAGCCTCTGTCTACAATGCGGGAGACCCGGGTTCGAGCCCTGGGTTGGGAAGATTCCCTGGAGAAGGAAATGGCAATCCACTCCAGTACTACTGCCTGGAAAATCCCATGGACAGAGGAGCCTGGCAGGCTGCAGTCTATGGGGTCGCAAAGAGTCGGACACGACTGAGCGACTTCCCTTCAAAGGGGAAAAGAGAACATATCACAGGCTGCTGTCAGCCTGCAGAAAGGTGTAAGGTAAACCTCCTCCTTCCCGGTGCTGGGGGTATATTCACGTGTGTGCTGCCTACAAGTTTGTGAGAAGATAGTTCAAGGAGCACAAACACAGGATCGCCTCCCAGGCTGGGGGGTGCAGCTTTCCTCCCTGCAATTTACTACACAAGTTGTTACCAAAGCAAATATCAAAGCCCTGCAATTTGCTAATTACAGGCGGGATCCTGGGCTTGTGGGCCCAATTAACCACTTGTTCCTCATTTTCTGTGTGTGACCCGCCGACTGCACCCACAATTACCCACTTGTCTTTTAACTGCCCTGAGAGCCGACTGACTCACCTCCAACTCACTCCCATTATCACCTCCAGATGGCCTTTGGTATCATTTTGCTTTCCAGGTTTCCCCTACTCTCCTATTATTTCTCTATCACAGGCCAGTATCTTGTCTCCCTGGATGGGGCTCCTACCTGTAGCAAGATTTCCTGGTCTTATTCCTTGCCTAGACTTGAAGGCAGGAAGGCAGGAAGCAGCTTCTGTTGGTCTGGGCATCTTGCCTAGCTCCTCCAAGGAAGTTCAGGAGGCTGTGGCCACATTCGGCCTCTGCCCCCAGACACAGAAGGAGTAAAGAAAATTACAGCTTCTCTGGATCTGGCTCACTGCCCGATTTCCTGCCCCACTCTCCAGCAATGCCCCACTGGCTCACTCCCTCACCCAGACCAGGGCTGGGTCCAGGGAGCCTCACCGCCAGTCTTGGGGAAGGAGATCCTAGTAGCTGTTAGCAGTAGCTCTCCAGGGAAGCACAAGCTGGAGAAAGAGAAAACCCTCTTGTGACCTTCTGCCTCATTAGACAGGCCACCTGGCAAGCAACAAATTTCCAGCCAATTTTTTGATGCTTTACTGTATCAGTGGTTCTTAACCTCTTTTGTGCCACAGACACTTTTGAAAATCTGATGAAAAATTCTGGACTTTCCAGCAAGAAATGCTCATATTCAGTTATCTGTTTAATCATTCAACAAATACTTAAAGCACACATATGTGCCAAGTACTATTGCAGAGACCAAAGAAACATTAGTGGACAAAAATAGACAAAAATTTCTACTCTCATGGAGCTTACATTCTAACAGGAAAAAGATAGGCATCCCTGATGGCTCAGAGGTTAAAGCGTCTGCCTCCAGTGCGGGAAACCCGGGTTCGATCCCTGGGTCGGGAAGATCCCCTGGAGAAGGAAATGGCAATCCACTCCAGTATTCTTGCCTGGAGAATCCCACGGACGGAGAATCCTAGTAGGTTACAGTCCACGGGATCGCAAAGAGTCGGACACAACTGAGCGACTTCACCTTCAATGAATGTAGT
Organism: Cephalophus harveyi; assembly: GCA_006410635.1. Lineage (NCBI taxonomy): Eukaryota > Metazoa > Chordata > Mammalia > Artiodactyla > Bovidae > Cephalophus > Cephalophus harveyi. The sequence goes on from SJYT01082772.1 coordinate 373,144, forward strand.
AAATAAGCACACATACAATTTGCTTGAAATTAGGTGCTACGGAAAAAGAAAAATTCAAGCAGAGTAAGAGAGAGATTGGTGAGGATGCAGCTATATTTTTAAATAATGTGTGCTAGGTCGTCCATATTGAAAAGTGAAATGTTAGCATAGAATTGAAGAATGTGAGAGGTTTCACCATGTGGGTATCTGGAGAAAGAGCGTAGAAACCAAAAGTAACAGCCCCAAGGCAAAGGAAAAGTGAGAAGAACAGTGTAGCTGGATGGAGAGAAAGAGAGCAGGCAGCCTTGGTGGGAAAAGTCAGAGAAGCAGGGGAGTTGGGAGGACATGTTAATATATTACGTAGGGCCTGTGGGATGCTAAGATTTTGATTTTCACTCTGAGTTAAATCAGGAGCCATTAATGGGATTCGAGCAAAGGGGTTAAGAGGATCCGACTAAGACTCTACAACGTCAGTGACCATTGTTAAGTAGCAGAAGATCCAAGTGCAGATAATGGTTGCTTGTGGGTCAGTGGCAGCAGTGGAGACCACAGGAAGACTGAGTCAAGAGGATTTCCTGAATAGCTGTGATGTGTGCAGAAAAGATGTGCATATACAATTTCACATACAATTCCGCAGTTTACCAATCTCCCAAACCCTATTCACGGATGCAGACAAAGGGCCATTTGCACAATGAGAAAGGCAAGTGGGGACCTCAAGGGGAAAGTGGGACTCCAGTGGAGACGGAGAGCCTTAACTGTACCTAAAAGTTTCTTTTTTGAGTTTTTTTCTTAACTGAAGTATAGGTGATTTATAATATTGTGTTAGTTTTAGGTGTACATAAAGTGACTTGGTTATACATATCAGTTCAGTTCAGTCGCTCAGTCGTGTCCGACTCTTTGAGACCTCATGAATTGCAGCACACCAGGCCTCCCTGTCCATCACCATCTCCCGGAGTTCACTCAGACTCACGTCCATCGAGTCCGTGATGCCATCCAGCCATCTCATCCTCGGTCGTCCCCTTCTCCTTCTGCCCCCAATCCCTCCCAGCATCACAGTCTTTTCCAGTGAGTCAACTCTTCGCATGAGGTGGCCAAAGTACTGGAGTTTCAGCTTTAGCATCATTCCTTCCAAAGAAATCCCAGGGCTGATCTCCTTCAGAATGGACTGGTTGGATCTCCTTGCAGTCCAAGGGACTCTCAAGAGTCTTCTCCAACACCACACCTCAAAAGCATCAATTCTTCGGCGATCAGCCTTCTTCACAGTCCAACTCTCACATCCATACATGACCACAGGAAAAACCATAGCCTTGACTAGATGGACCTTAGTCAGCAAAGTAATGTCTCTGCTTTTGAAAATGCTGTCTAGGTTGGACATAACTTTTCTTCCAAGGAGTAAGTGTCTTTTAATTTCATGGCTGCAATCACCATCTGCAGTGATTTTGGAGCCCAAAAAGATAAAGTCTGACACTGTTTCCACTGTTTCCCCATCTATTTCCCATGAAGTGATGGGACCAGATGCCATGATCTTCGTTTTCTGAATGTTGAGCTTTAAGCCAACTTTTTCGCTCTCCTCTTTCACCTTCATCAAGAGGCTTTTGAGTTCCTCTTCACTTTCTGCCATAAGGGTGGTGTCATCTGCATATCTGAGGTTATTGATATTTCTCCCGGCAATATATTCCTTTTAAAAATTCTTTTTCATCATAGCTGATTACAAGATTTTTAATATAGTTCTCTGTGCTATACAGTAGTTTTTGTTATCTATTTTGTTTATCTGTTTATCTGTTTTGTTGTTTATCTGAATCTTTGTTGTTTATTTATTTTATATATACTAGTGTACATCTGTTAACCACATACTCTCAATTTATCCCTCCTCTACCCCTTTCCATTCGGTAACTATAAGTTTGTTTTCTACGTCTGTGAGTTTGTTTCTGTTCTATAAATAAGTTCATTTGCACTATTTTTCAGATTTCACATAAAAGTGATATCATACGATATTTCTCTTTCTCCATCTGACTTACTTCACTCAGTATGATAATCTCTGGATCCACCCATCTTGCTGAAAATAGGAATAATTCATTCTTTTTATGGCTGAGTAATAGTCCATTGTGTATGTGTATCTGTGTGTATATATATATATACACACACACACACACCATCTCTTTTTCAATTCACCTGTCAATGACATTTAAGTTGCTTCCAAGTCTAAAAGTTTTATTAAAGAAATAAGATATTTAAGGTAAATATGGTAAAATATTATCTGGACCTGCATGGTCGATATATGCCTGCCTATTATAGTATTTTCTATATATTTAAAATCATTCATAATTTCTAGAAGAACTGCCTGTCTCAGGGTTTTACAGAAAGGCTTCCACTTGCTTCAGCAATACAGTGAGAAGGAATCAACCCAGTTCTGCTCATAATTCTGGCCATGGCACCTGGCTGAGTATACTTTACCTCTCTGATTTTTGCTCCTTCCCTTCCTTTCAGCAGCTCAGAGTCAGAGGTGAGATAAGTCAAGCTGCTGCTGCTGCTGCTAAGTCACTTCAGTCGTGTCCGACTCTGTGCGACCCCAAAGACGGCAGCCCACCAGGCTCCCCCGTCCCTGGGAGTCTCCAAGAACACTGGAGTGGGTTGCCATTTCCTTCTCCGATGCATGAAAGTGAAAAGTGAAAGTGAAGTTGCTCAGTCATGTCTGACTCTTCATTTCCCCATGGATTGCAGCCCACCAGGCTCCTCCGTCCATGGGATTTTCCAGGCAAAAGTACTGGAGTGGGGTGCCATTGCTGTCTCCGAGATAAGTCAAGAACTAACACAAAAACAAAGGGCTTCCCTGATGGCTCAGTGGTAAAGAATCTGCTTGCTAAGCAGGAGACAAGAGTTCGATCCCTGGGTCGGGAAGATCCCCTGGAGAGGGAAATGGCAACCCACTCCAGTATTCTTGCCTGGAGAATCCTATGGACGGGGGGCTACAGTCCACAGGGTCACAAGTTGTCGGACATGACACAGCAACTAAACAAGAACAACAACACAAAAACCGCACTATATTGAACAGAATGTAGAAGAGGAAGCAGAGGGTAATGACGCTGGGGAAGCCTGGGGAAGGCCTCCCTAAGGCAGACTCTTAGCAGGATTCAGAACAATGGGCAGACTGGGTCTCACAGAGAGGTGGGAGCCTGCCCAGCTGGAGGCAGCTTTAAGAAGCCAGGCACAGTGAGGGGGCAAGCAGAGGCCCCAGACGCCTACTCCGCTCTGGCCAATTTGAGGAAAGTAAGCTGGTTTCTTCCTCTGCCAACTTAAAGCAAAAAGACCAGATGGGAGGAGCTTTCAGAGTCCTGCGGTCGCCCCAGTGGGGCCAAGAGGGCCCAGGGGTGGAAAAGCTTGGATCCAGGACAAAAGCAAGCTCAAACATGCAGGTAAGGGTGACTTCAGGCCTCAGGGATTAAGGCTCCGGAGCTGGGTGGAGTCTCCTTGTTGACCTGGTGGGGGTGAGACCTCCTCAGGGAGCAGGAGACCAGGGAGGCTCCTCTGGTGGCTGTGCGTCACCCACCTCGGGCCGTGGCCTTCAGACAGCACATTCCTGACCATCTGCAGACCTATCACAGAGCCTGTGGGGAGGTCCTCTGCTGCCCACATTTTGCAAAAACTTGCCGTGTCACAAGCCCTGATGAGGAGCCAAGAGAACGATTTCCCAGGCCATGGCTTTAACAAGACCATGCTTCCTAATGACCAGTTTTCTTCTCATTAAATAAAAAAGAGGGGGAGAGAAACCAGTGATTACTCCTCCTTATAGTCCCACCTTCCATTTATGTGCGTCTCTCTTCAGAGGAGCTCAAAATGCTTTGTGTATTATTGTCTATTTTTTCCCTCGTAATGTCCTTGAGATCCTCCAGGTGGTTATTATACCATTTTACAGCTGGGAAAGGGGATGTGGCTGAGGTAACGCAGTGTCCCGCACCCTCACCAGTTATGGTCAGTATTTTGAAGCTCTTACAGGAAAGCTCCTCATATGTGAAAATAAAGTCGTTGCCTAGGAAATAAACTAGGCTAAAGCAACACATAAACTGCCCACTTTACAACAGTAATTAACACTATTTAATTCTCACAACAATCCTATAAAACAGATAGCAATACACCCATCCTACATATGAGAACAATGAGATTCAGAGAGGCAAAGTAAGCTGACTAGAGTTGCCTAATAATAATAGATCTAATAGTAGTAAAAGCAGAAGCTAATCATTAAGCAACTTACCATGTGCCAGGCATCTTACCTTTATTAACTCATTTAAATTCTTAACAACAGTCCTCTAACATGATTATTAATATTAGGACCATTTTGTTGACAACAAAACCAAAGCACAGAAAAGTTAAGTAACTTGCCAAAAGTCACACAGCCAGTAAGTGTAAAGGATCCCACAAAAGGCATCATGTCCCACCACAGTTTACCCATCTAAAGGAACACTGTCCTCTGAGGGACGGCCTGGTAACACCCAGGTACAGCCCCACGGCCGCTCTGTGCCCTAATCACTGTCCTTATAAAGGTGGGTAGCAGTGGCACCCTCTGCACTCCTGCTGTGAGCCAGGACCCTCACTCTGGTACCCGGAGTGGGAGCCATATGGAAAGACTCTTCCTGCCCCGTGGCAGGTGCATGTGTGCACACTTTCACAGGTATAAAATGGCACCACAGAGGCCATCACCATACACAGGCAATAGAACTGTGAGTGAGGACTAGTCTAGACAGACATTCAGAGCAGTGGGAGGTGAACTTCCTGAAGTTTGTGTGTGTGTGAGGAAAGTGAAGCTTCTAGCTCTTCCATACTGCAGAGAAATGAGCCTCCCAACCATTCCAGAACGTTGGCCTTTTCACTGCCCTCTTCCCCCAAAGCGTCCTCCTCTAACGACTCATTCCACTCTTTTTCCCGCATACCATAAAGGGGATGTCCTCGAAGGTGAAAAAAATCCTGACTCCTTGACAACTTCTGTCCCTCAGTAAATTGGCCTGCCAGACCCAGGCTTCAGAGTAGGAGGTCTCCACGTGCCTGGAGCACTTCCTGGGGCAGTGAGAGTGAGACCAAGCCCTTCCCCTGGTGGTCAGGTAAAGTCCGGGCTATGCTGCCAGGCAGCAAATCTGGCTCCTTTTTTTTCGTTTTTTGTTTGTTTAGTTGCTAAATCCTGCGAACTCTTTTGCGACCCCATGGACTGTAGCCCCCCAGGCTCCTCTGTCCATGGGATTCTCCAACCAAGAATACTGGAGTGAGTTGCCATATCGTCCTCCAGGGGATCTTCCCAACCCAGGGATCGAACCTGCATCTCCTGCTTGACCACTAAGCCACCTGGGAAGCCTTATGTCATGCTCACACCCCTCCTTTTTTCAGACTAATACTTGTAGCCGCTTGACTACGATCCTCACCTCTTGTCACTGCCTGTCCTATGACTTTCCTATAAGTCGAATTGCCAGGGAACCCTTCCAGGGAATGACAGGGTGAGTGTTAACAAACCATCAACATGTCCAAAGCAGGACATACACAGTTCCTGATGAATGTTGTATACAACCCCCCACCCCATGGGCCCCAGCTCCTTCCAATTAAGTCAGGACATTTCAGAAGATCCTGACTTTGTCACTTCTTATTTCCCAACTTCTCAGAGCTTGTTTTTCCACCTTGCTGAGATACAGTGTGCTAGGAGAGGAATTCGAGAACACAGGATCTTTCATCCTGTGAGCACAGCAGTTACAAGCACTGACTGCCTAAGTTTTAATCCCAGCTCTATCCTTAGCAAGTTACAGAACCTCTCTGTGCCTCTTCTGTTGCCTGTAAATCAGTGATAATAATTCCTACTTTTGGATTGTTGAGAGGACTAAATGAATTATTGCATTAAAATGGTTAGCAGAGAGGAAGCACTCAGTAAATGTTAACTACTACGATGGAGCCTCTTTCAGTCTTTCCCTGAAAGAACGGGTTATCTTTAGTCAGTTTCAACTTTGCACACCAGCACTTCAGGCAGGTAGAGGCACTTTTAAAGTGACAACTTGAATCAGTTTGGGGGAGGGAAAGATTTTAATAGAAAGATTTTATTAGAAAGATTTCTTCTTGTAAGGGTTTAAATCTTCTCAGCCCCTGTTGCCCACATAGTATCGGCAGAAAAGAAAGGAAAAAAAGAAAGAAAAATCAAGTCCTGAGGCGCATCCCAGGGAGGATGGAGAACCAGACTCGCTCGGGTCTCCAGGAAGATCCCACGGCCGGCTTCGCCCCTGCCCCCACTCCGCCAGACACTCGAGGCTCCACCGCAGATGCTCAGACGCTTCAGAAACGTAACACCAAGGAGGGGAAGGCTAGCGAGTTCCCAGAGCCTCTCAGGCACGCGGTCTCTCTCCCCACCGGCAGCGCCTTAAATACCAGAGGACTTGCCAAAGATGGAACTGTTTTGTTGGGAGCTCGGGTTTCTCCCGCCGCGAGGCTGAGCCGGTGGCGCAGCTGCTCAGAGGTCACGCCCGAGACACGTCCGCACAAGCCCGCCCGGGGGCTGGGGACGCGGGGGCGGCCAGCTTCTCCGGGGACCTGCCGCGTCTCTGCTCCCATCGTTTCACAAACACGCAACCCGCGGAGGTTGCTGTCCTCTCCCAATTGGGATACTCTTTTTGCAAAACAAAAAGGATGCAGAACAAAACAAAAAGACCCCAAGGGAAAAGAAGCGTTTCTTTAAAAATGCTAATCGTGAGCTTTTTTTTGTTTTGTTTTTCTTAATTGTTTTGGAATTCAGCTTGTGTGGGATCTGGAGCTCTTTTTCAAGAAATGGCGGAAAGAAAAAAAGTCTAAATTTGGTATAGGAAACCTGAAGCCATTTAACCTTGAGAAGTTAGTCTTCATTTTCTGTTACTTAAAATATTTGCGTTTGTATGCTTAGAGCCCTATGCATATGATAAAAATAGAAGGCACTGATCAGTTAACCACCTGTGTTTTCCTTGCATGGCATATTTTCCACTGTAAACAAGAAAACACAGATTGGAAATCCATTCATTCCTTCCTAAGAAGTGCTTCAGTTGGGGTTTATTTGTGTTTTCAATCAACGGAAACCAAAAACAACCTTTGCAAGATTATTTCATGCAAAGAAACTCTAACATATCTTTTTATCCCCTCTGCAGCTATTTCTACATAAAGTCCAAGATTTTTTAAATGCAGTTAATAATTATAATTACTATTTACTGAGCACATACTACATATTTGACTTATTTGTGATAATGCTGGGAAGGAGTTCTTCTTAATTCCTGTTTTACAAGTGAGAAAACTTCAGAGAGGATGTGTGCATTAGTCGCTCAGTCATGTCTGATTCTTTGTGACCCCTACGAACTGTAGCCCGCTAGCCTCATCTGTCCATGGAATTCTCCAGGAGTAGGTAGGATTTCCTTTGTCCAGGGATCTTCCAGAACCAGGGATCAAATCTGGATCAAATCTAGCTAATAAATGATGCAGTCTTTATGTTCATGCCAGTCAGGTCTGAGAGCATCAAACCTGTGCTCTTTTCACCACCATAAACCATTTCCTAAACGGATACTTAGGAACACAAAGGTGTATCTGATCTTTTCTCTTAATTTCCAATATAATTTTTAGGGGCAGAGGCATACCGTGAAAGGCACTGGTTTCTAGAGCTTGTGCTGCCTCTGTTATCTTGTGTGTGTGTTTTAACCTTTTTTAAAATTTATTCTTAATAGGAGGATAATTGCTTTATAATGTTATGTTGGTTTCTGTCATACAATGACATGAATTGGCCATAAGTATACATATGTCCCCTCCCTCTTGAACCTACCTCTGATCCCCTCACTCCATCTCACTCCTCTAGGTTGTCACAGAGTACCTGGTTGAGCTCGCTGCCTATATTGTCATTCAACCTTAATAAGCCTCTCTGCCTTAGTGTCCCCTAGCTCTAACATCGGAAGATCTATCCTAAATTAAAAGATCAGACTCTGTTACTGAACATGGCATAAATTAATCACTGTGTTCCTGATTCCCAGATTCCTTTTATCCAACTCTGTGGTTCTCAACACTGGCTGCACATTAGAATCTTCTGGAAGAGCTTTTAAAAATACAGATGCTCCAGCCACACCCCCAGAGATTCTGATTTAATTGTTCTGATGTGTGGACCAGGCCTGGGTATATTTCGAAAGCTCCCCAGGTGAATGTGTAGCCAGGATTGAATATTGATCTAACCTAGTGAACTACTCCAATTTCACCCACCCCAGTTGCGCTTTTATAAATGTAGTTGCTGTAACTGGAATTCCTTTTTATAAAATCTAATAACACTAGTGCTACCGAAGTCTATCTCAAAACAGATGTGAGTGTTTTACTTTATTTGTGTATTTGCTTAAATAAGTTAAGGCATATCACCAAAACTTCAAAATGCTATAAAAGTGTGTGTGTGTGTGTGTGTGTGTGTGTGTATGTATTGTTGAGATAATAGAAGATTCTTTCTTTAGGGGTAGAGACAGAAATTACAATAACCAGAAGGTTCTAGGTTAATCTGAGCCAATAATTGATTGACCAGGTGGAAAAATCACACAAAATATTTATTTAACCCAAGGGTAATACCCATTCTTTGGAAACAGCCTATTTTAGACCCGGTCTAAGAGACAGGGCTGAGCTGGAGAGAGTAGAAGTATGGAAGTCTGGATAAGAGGTCAACTTGGAGCCATTTTTATCCCAGAATGCCCCAGGCTACTTCATGTACTATTAGTCTCCAATTTGGTATCTATTAGAGGGATGCAAATTTTCCAAAGCTCTCCATCTAAAAGTAACCCAATGACAAGCACCCAGGGAGGTCCAAACATTCTTAAAAGTCAAAAAAGATTTACTTTTTCTTTATGGAAGAATTTAACCATTTCTTGATATATGGAAAAAAATCTAGAGAGTTTGTTTCATAAGAAAAGCCTGTTATAGTTATAGTTCATTTAACTTAGACTCTTCTCTTGTTACTTTGTATGAACCTACAAAGCCCAGCACTCCACCACCACATATCTCTCTCTCTCACACACACACACATACACATACACATAATGGAAACAGTTTTGTTATTCAACCTCTGGCAACATAGTTCAAGTGATTTAAATACTAGTAGGTGGTATTAATCAATACTGTAGTAAGAGAAGTGATGTCTCTAAACATCTTTGGTGGGACTGACATTAAAACAGGAAGATTGGGTGGTTCTGTGGACTTTTAGCCTTTACCTGTTACTTGTAAATAATCTCAACCAAGCAAAAAGGACACAAGATTCTACTTAATGTAAAAATGCGTGAAATCGCCTTACTTGTTAAACTGCTGAGCTTCCCCTTGGCAAAAGAAAGATTAACATTTCTGTATAGGGAATGGTTTTCAACTTGCCTTCCAGCTCCAGTATTTACATGCTAGTCAAGTTCTTCTGGATCAGTTAATCATCGCATGAATAAATATGCAGCCCAAGATCATGTTCTTAAAAAAAGTTATAATCCAAAGAATGGACAAGGCTTGGGGGAGAGGGTCTTATCCTAATCATTGGAAGGTGAAAAGCCCAGAAATATGCAGAAATATCCTCTAATGTGAATTTCCATGATAAACTCTGGGTCCAAAAAAGAAAATCCTTTTAGGATGAGAACAAGGCAGGAGTAAACTTATTACAGCTTACTTACATGAGGAAACTATGGGAAACCATCTTGTCAACACAGATCCATTGTCCGGCATAGATCAAAGATGAGTCTATGCTTTTAAAAAGTTAAAATTTAAAAAAATCAGGTAGGAGAAAGGGACTTTGAAGTAACAGGGAAGTTGTCATTTCTTGTGTGAACTACAGGGATCAGATCAGAAACACTGACCTTGAGAAAAGAAGCTAACAGTACAGCTTCGAAAGCAGGAAATGGTCTTTTAAATCTCTTTTACTTGTAATGATACATAGTCTGATAGAGGTAGCCTAACAAAAGTGTGTTTCATTTCTGTTTCATCCAATAAACATTTACTGATCACGTACTATGTACCAGGCACTACACTAAGCACAAAGATACCAAACGGTACCAAACGGTATCTTTGGTCTTATTTTGGTATCTTAGTCTTCCTCAAGATGCCCAAACTCAGGTGCCATTGCTTATGGTGGAAATTCACATGAGGCATTAGGATAACCACAGTTTCACAGCCAATAACTTGAGTTGTGAGCACCTCAAGGCTTGGGGTTCAAGAGGGTTGGGAGTAACTTGGAGACGCCTCCTACTCTGATCATCAGGTCAATCCAACAAAAGATCCTTAAGAGCCCACCTTGGACAAGAACTCATGGGAGGTGCAATGGAGTGGGGAGAGATGAACATCTTCCAGAGGTTCCCTATGTTTCCAGGAAAGAAGGAAAACAAGATGAGTTATTATAATGAGAACTTGTACTGGGAAGTAAAAACTGCTTGCTAATCAGTTCTCCCCAAGAGGAACTAGATAGACTTTTGAAATGCTTTGGAAGAATAATGCTTTTAAAAGCTCAATAGGTTAAAACACTTGAATAACAAATTAGCTTTGCCATCCAGTTACTGAGGGGCTTTCCTTTAGTACATTGGGCTGATCACAAAGTATATACTAACCGGTTAAATATCACAGACATTTAACCGTTTGCAGAGAAGTTTTAGGAGCCATTACTATAATTTTATGGGTTTTTTCAGGGAAAGCTAAGGACTGGTACATGTGAATTCAGATGCTGGTTAAAAGCCTAGCTAACCACTTCTAGACAAGAATTGGAGCCCAAGTATCACTGAGGGAAATGCTACAGCATTCCAGCTGTCCCCCAAGTCCTCCCCAACCATCCGACTCGGATGGCTGTGACTGTAGCTAAATTCTCACAGGCCCCTGGGCTGTATCCCTGGATCTCCCACCATAGCCAGCACAGTCTGGAGTGGTTCTCTGCTTGGGGTTGGACTTCCCAGTTGGTCTGTGAGACCCAGACACTGGAGATCACATCTCTCCTGCTCATCTCCCCATGCTCCTACCAGAGGGCCATCGGCTTGATGACCTGGAGACCTGGACCCAGTCCACTGTGACCACTGACTAGTAGTTAACCTTTTTGTCTGGACTATAGTGTCCCCATGTATAAAGTAAAGAGGATGGGTTATGCACTCTTTGAGGCCTGTCTCTAATACTCTATGAGTAAATGATTTCCAGCAAATGCCAAATCTCTCTCTCTCCCTCTCTCTACACGTGCACATATACACAGAAACACACATACCCTCCCACCTCACTTCTCCTTTCTTAAGAGTCAAACAAACAACATCAAACACACAGATGAATGTCCAGATGAATGTTTTTAAGACTGGTATTTGATTGTAACAATATCAACATGACAGTGACCCTCAACTCCCACTGAATATGAACAATTCTTTATCGTTTGCAGAACAGTTTCACATAGGATGTGACAGAATTCTACAGTAACCTGTCCCCTTGGGCCCATTTCACAGAATAGGGTTTGATGCCCTCACATCACTAGCTAGTAAGTCATCTCCCCTCCCCAGGGGCTGGTGGCCCTCCCTAAGGGGCACCAGGCACAGCGGCACACCCTTTCTCTCAGCACGAGTGGGAGGAAGGCAGGGTGGGAGCAGTTGAAGTCCAAAGAGATGAAAGAGCAAGTGGAAGAGATGGGAAAGATGAAGAGAGAGGATAGGAGGGCAGCCCCATTCCCGAGACTGGTGATGAGCCCTCCAGTGGCAGTCTGCCCCCGGCTCACACAGCCTCACACCTCCTGGGATCTGGAAGCGGCGGATTGTTCTTCTGACCCTCAACCACATCCCTGCCCTCCCCTGCTCTCCTTCTCCTTCTTAGGCTGCCCTAAAAAGAATGTCCACTGCAATCTCTCTCCAGCTGTTTGATCTTTTTAAAAGTTTCTCATTTGTTTGTGGCATATGCTCCAACCAAAAAATAGACCTTGGGCATTCAGGATGGGGAAGAGTATTAAAAGGCAACAGCCAGCCTCATGCCAAGGGTGTGGGCAGCCCCTAGATATCTCTGATGACCAGATGTCCTGGATTTGCCTGGATGGTTCTAATTTAAAACATTCTAGCCTCTTGTCCCCGTAAGTGACTTCACACTTGTCAGACCATGTGTCCCTATTTAGGGTTTGGAAAATAAAGTTACCAGATGGATACCTGATATCCAAGTGTCAAAAAGGCCCAGTGTCAGCATCACGGGGATGGCAAGAGGACACACGTTGGAGCCAGATGGATCTGGGGTCAACCGGCTCGGCCACTCATTGTCTGTGTGGCTTTAAGCTGCTCTTCTTCTTTCTGAGCCTCAGTTTCTTCATCTAGAAAATAAATAGCTTTCCTATAAGTCGGTCCCATGGACTTTGCTTAGAAAAACCACTGCTCACAGACACTTAATATCTCCCAGATGTTTCTGTCTGTACCGTCATTTTGTTTGGATTTTGGTTAAATCTGGTGTGTTATTATTTAAAGCATTAACTTTAATCGTATGGTTCAGAGTGCCGTCTTAAACAACAATGATAATAGCAACCAAAATGTCCAACAGATATCAAATGACCTTCGTTATTTCTGCCTGCTCACCCATTAAGTGTTTCTCAGTCCTCAGAACTCTTTCAGATCCGTTCTCCACTGTTCCCTAACAGCTCAACAGTCTCACGTAGACTGACCTAGCCTAGCCAGGTTGGGGAGATGGGAGGTGGAGGCGCCTCATCTAGATTATTGCTGGAGTTCCAGCTGCTTTCACCTCTGCTCTCACCTTGCATTAATCCACTCATCACCAGTCCAGCACCTGGGCTTTCCTTGGGCCCCTCTGGCCACCTGGTACCCAGGGGCCAAGGAAGAGGTGTCCACCGTGGAGCCAGCCAAGTGCCACTGTTAATCCTGGCATGCCACTAACTCACTGTTGGCCTTAAGTCTTGTCACTTGACCTTCCATAGCCTCAGCGGCCTCATCTGAAGACTAGGGTTAGGTTTCCTATATCTGGTGCCTATGAGGAGCATTTTCAAAGCCTTATTGTTGTCCTGTCATTGAATCAGTGTTTCCTCCTCCATTCCTATTTTGTTCAACTCCTATTTTCAGGCACATGAAGCACTGACTGAGTGTTTAAAAAGAGCCTGCAAACACCCAGCATTCAAAACCTTCCATAATCTGGCCATGCCCCCAGATTCTTAAACCTATTTCCCATCCAGCACATGCTTTTGGTACCAGCCATGCCAGGTTCCTCATGGTCGGCTCACCCCTGCCACTGCCCTTCTGCCCAAGCTATTCCCTTCACCAGGCATGCCCTCTGCCCACCTAGCCAAGGAGGTCTCTTTCTAGACCGAGTTACACCTTTTCCCCACTTCTATGGACTAAAATGGACATGCCTTCCCCTCAAATTCAAATGTTGACCCCTAACATCATCCCTCATGTGAACTATATTTGGAGATAAGGCCTTTAAGGAAGTAGTTAAGGTTAAATGAATTTATAAGGGTAGGGCCCTAATCCCATAGCATAAGTGTCCTTATAAAAAAAGATGCCTGAGAAAAACCTTTTTTTATTTTTTATTTTTTTTAGCAGAAAAAGGTTTTTTATTGTGAGGCCAAGCAAGGAGAATAGGTGGCTCATGCTGTTGCCAAAATCTTGGCTCTCTGCATAGGAATGCCAAACAGAAATTCAGAGATAGAGCTGTGGAGAAGAAGGAAAGAGTGGTTTTATTTCTTCGTCAGACAACGTGGGGACACAATAGGCTAGAGCCTCAAGTACTGTGCCCCCGAGAAAAATCTTATAAGAAAAGACTCCCCCACTGTCCCCCACCCGCCCCCCCCACCAATCCTACCTGGACAGTGAGAAAGTCGCAATCTGTAAGCCAGGAAGAGAGCTCGTACAAAAACCCAAACTGGCCAGCAGGTTGATCTTGGACTTCCCAGCCTCCAGAGCTCTGAGAAAGCAAATGTGTCTAGCCTCCTAGTCTATGGTCTTCTGTTATGCAGCTCAAGTAGATGAACACACCCACCATCATTGTTCTCTCCTTCCTCAGAACCTTGTGTCACTTGTCACCTACCCCTCACTTGATAGCACTAAATTAGTGACACTGTCTTGCTGACTCAATAATTTCCCCCACACATGCCCATGTTGCTCCCCCGATAAAGAGAGAAGCTTTCTGTAGGTAGGAACAAGAGGACGTATATCAGCCGTAGGCCCAGCACAAAGCAGATGCTCAAGACATGCTTAGCAGGTTTCTTAGCAGCAAGTCATGCCCTGATGGAGGAAGAAAAGTGGTCCTGAGAAGACAGGAGATGTCTGTCCCACCATCTCAGAACACTTTTAGAAGCACACACTTAGACACACCCAGACATTTATTTCCCTATGTCAAGTCTTGGCTCTGTAACCAGAGCTCCCAGAAGGACACTGAGAAGGGGAATATACAGAAAAGACAACACACACTAATATAACAAGGAGTTTCCCCAACCACCAGTCGAGGTAACAGACAGATGTGCTATATTGAAATAGTCACTGAAAATACTTGTCATTATTTGCATGTTTTATGCATATGCTAAGCATTCATGTACTAAATATTTTAGCAATTTCACATATGTATATACATATGTATTTTTAATTGAGCATCTGCTATGTGCCAACCACTACACAAGTCACTTCAGACCAAGAACAATTGAACTTACCTCCATTTTATAGGCGAGAAAACTGAGACTTAAAGAGGTGAATTAAGTAACTTGCTCAGGTCACACATCTGGTAAGTGAAATAGTGAGCCCGTGATAGATGGCACTGGGAATCATGTCATGTGTTATGTGTCATGTGTCAAAGCAGTCATGTGTTAGTTCATCCAGCCAACAAACAGAGCAGATACCACTAAGCAGAACTTCCAAACTATTGTTTGTGAGGGATATAGAAAAGAGGGCAACATAGGTCCTGTCTGTAAGAAATTGTGGAAGACAGGAGAGAGCGTGGAGATCGTGAGCTGTAGGTGGCTGGAAGAACGGACAGAAATCAAGTGTGCCAGGAGTCCAGGAGAGGGACCAGATGGACCCCGGCCTCAGACCCAGACACTGAAGGACAAGCAAAAGCCAGGTGCAGAGACAGGAAGAAGCTGGAGTGCTGGGATGCAGTAGAGGTTTCACTAACCAGGCAGGGCCCAAAGCTTGTAGGTGGTGCAACACTAGGAAGACAGGGTGAAGTGACAGGAGTAGACCTCTGGCGGCATTAAGGCTAACTCTGGGCAAAGCAGCTGGGGTCCCAGTACACCTGGTTTACTCCTATCCCTATGGGTCTCAATTCCAACTTCTCTATAATTTTTTAATTCATTCATTTATTTATTCATTTGACTGTGGTCTTAGTTGCAGCACATGGGATCTTTAATCTTCCTTGGCAGGCAGGATCTTTAGCTGCTGCATGCAACTGTAGGTGTGGCATGTGGGATCTAGTTCCCTGATCAGGGAGGGAATCCAGGCCCACTGCACTGGGAACTCAAAATCTTAGCCACTGGACCACCAGGGAAGCCCCCCAACTTCTCTGATTAAGGCAGGGGACTCAGGGCCCTATGCTGCTGAGAAGTCAGGACACCTAGCAGGGGCATGTTCGGAGTGTGGCAGAGGGCCACTGGACTTGGGATTCTAGGAGTGGTTCTGCTGCCATCCGGCAGGGCGACCTTTGATAAATCTCCCAGCATGACTGGACTAAGTCTTTGGTCTGGGCACGGTGGGGGTGGGGAAGGGGGGCGGGGTCTGAACATTGCACGGCTCCCACTCACACCTGGCGCTGGGCTGGCATCCTGGGTGTGCCCGGGAGTGGAAGAGTGACCCCGCAGTGGGCCGGAGGTGGGGCGGCCTGCAAATGCCCTGCCTGGCCCTGGGGGAAGCTGTTTCTGATTTGGGGGAAGAAAGTAGATCGGGGCCTCCTACTCAGAGCTGTGATCCCTGAGCGTGACCTCAGGGCGCCAGGCGAGGAACGAGGAAGGTGCTCAGGCGGACAAGTGGTATTTCAAACCACAGCCCTCCCGCCCTCATTCCCGAGGCCCTGCGCTCAGAAGGCTCCTGGGTCTAAACAGGGCCAACTGCACTAAACGGAAAGGAATTAAATCGTTCGGGATCCAAAGGGGAAGGAGAGGGCCCCGCCGGGCTGCTGCGGAGGCGAGGGGTGCGGCAGGCACGCTCGGAAGTGCCCCGGGGCCCGCGCGGCAGGCGGCTCCCGTTTCCCCGCTCGGCCGGGCGGCGGGCGCGGGGCAGCTGCTGGGAGGTGAGCGGAGCAGCGTTTTCCCACAGTCTGGGGCGGTGACACATGGCGCTCACACATTCCACAGCCGGCGGCCGCGCCAGGCCTGGCCGCGAGTCAAGGCAGCGCCGGAGCCGCCGCCGAGCAGGTTCCGACTTTGGCACCCGCCGCGCGCCCTCCTGCCTCCCACGCCGCCCGCTTAACTCTTGGATGGCCAGACATAACTGCAGCGGGCTTTGGTCTTGTGTTCTGCGTCTCATCCCAGTCCGTGGCCCACCTAGCCGCTGCATCAATGTGGGGTGGATACACGAACGAGTGAACGAAGGAACAAAGCAACGGGAGCCGCTCCCGGTTTCCACCCACCACGTGCCTCTGCAGTTATTCTCAACTGCCAAACGCCTGAACCCCCACTGTTTCCGCACTTTCTTGTAAAGACCCTGAAGGATAAGGGGAGAGAGGTAATAGCACCAGCCCCACCCCCACAGTTTGCAACGGTGCAAACTGGCCTCAGGGAAAGTGACTGGCTAGGGGCGGGGCGGCTCTTGCCTCTAGATTTAGGTGGGAACTGCAGGGGGCGGGGCGCTGGCGGTGTAGGGGGTGGGAGGGGAACGGCGGGGGGGGGGGCGCGGGCGGTGTAGGGGGTGGGTGGGCAAGAAGACTCTCCACCTTCAGTCTGTAAGGAGACCTGCCCTTCTCGACCCAAGACCCACTCCCACAACTCCCTATTTGTTGATGGGCTAGGGAAGCCTTGATCACAGCCCACCCCGGCGCCATTTGAGTGCTGCCAAAACAGGCAATTAGTACATTCCTCGAAAAGGGGGCCTCCCGATTCAGGGTGGACATTTGTGTCTACGAGTGGCAAGCACTCCGGGTATTCTGCCTCGCTTGCGCTTCTGTATAGACTTCCCAGGACTTCTCCAACTCTCCTACCCCCAGAACTGTATCTAATATTGCTGCAGGCAGCTACCCCTGAAGCTGGAAGTCACAGGAGCCGTCACTCATGGAAACCCTCACAGAGCTAGGAACCCACCAAGCGTCCCCCACAGGAGTGACCCAAACCCTAGAGTCAGCAAGTTTCCTGGAAACTTGACTACTTTTAGATCTTTCTTAAGTACATTGCCTTTAATTCCAATGGCATTGCGTTGTATGCTGCTGCTGCTAAGTCACTTCAGTCGTGTCCAACTCTGTGTGACCCCATAGACGGCAGCTCACCAGGCTCCCCGTCCCTGGGATTCTCCAGGCAAGAACACTGGAGTGGGTTGATTGCCCCTGGTTTATATCTAAAGAAATTGAGACTAGAAGTGGTGAAGTCACTTGCATAAGGTCACATAGCTATAAATGTGCTTGACCCCAGGTTTGTTAAACCACCAGCCCAGTGCTTCGTCAGTTCGGGCTCAAAGTTTAGATGCGGTTCAGATTACACCCGGCACACACCCTCTCCCTCTCCCAGCCCGCCAGCATGCAAGTGCACAAAGAGCTGCCTAACCTTAACCTTCTTGGAGCAGAATCACAGTGGAGCCTCACTGAGGATTCTCAATAACTGAACCTGGTAGAATTTTCAAACTCACCTTTGCTCTGGGAAATAAACTACCCCAGCTTCTGATCCATAAGCAATATCCTCTCAAAGCTTACAACCTAATCAAAGGACAAATAGGTCAACCATGGAGATTTATGAGGTCCTGGGTATGTTCAAGCTCCTTCACTCAGTCAGCTAGCATTCACCGTCAATAGGCCAGACACCTAGCAGGGTGCTGCTGTTGGAAATGGGATAGGAGGCTAGGTGGATGAGGAGATACAAAGGAGAATAAAATCCAGAAGACCTGCAGATCCCACTTCAGGCTCCCAGTCAAGTAGGTGGGAAAGACCCATAAAGAAAAAGTTAGCCCCGTTCGCTGCTTCACATGTGGCAAGATCGTCGGCAACAAGTGGGAGGGCTACCTGGGCCTGCTGCAGGCCGAGTACACCGAGTACACCCTGGACGCGCTGGGCCTGAAGTGCTACTGCTGCCGCTGCATGCTGCTTGCCCAAACTTTATAAAAAAAAGAAAAAGTTCTATTTCAGCATGATCAGAGGTATGAATTAAGTGAGTGTACAGAGATGAGCATGTTGCTAGTGGAAGTTCAGAAAGGGTTCCCTAAAGGTGACCTTTGTATTAGGCCTTGAAGAATGAATGGTTCTCCAGACAGAGGCAATGGGGAAGGACACTGCAGGCAGAATATCTTTATTTTATTTTATTTTTTTATCTTTTGGCTGCATTGCAGCATGTGGGATTGTTCAACCAGCGATCGAACCTGTACCCGCCCCCCCGCCCCCAAATGACCCCTGCATTGGATGAGCAGAGTCTTAACCACTAGACTTCAAGGGAAATCCCCAGGCAGAATATCTTAAAGCAAATACAGAAAATACAAACCATACATTAAAAATTGATCAATTGTGTGTCATCAAAATTTAAACTATCACCTCGTTAAAAATATATACCATCAAGAAAATAAGCAGGCAAACTGTAAACTAGAAGAAAATATTCACAAAACATGTATCTGATATAGGGCTTCTATGTAGGATATAAAAGAATTCTTGCTACTCAACAATAAAAAGACTAACAATCAATGTTTTTAAATGGCCAAATAAATAAATAAATGGCCAAAGACTAAACAGACACTGTACCAAAGAAAATATACAAAGGACCACAATAAGCACCTGGGGAAGCCCTCAACATCATCAGTCACCAGAAAAATGCAAATTAAAGCTACAATGAGACACCACTACACCTATAAGAATGGCTGAAATTAAAAACTGACAGCACCAGATGTTGGACAGGACATGGAGCCATTGGAATTCTCATACATCACTGGTAGGAATGTTAAATGGTACAGTCACTTTGAAAACCTAATAGTTTCTTTAAAAGTTAAACACACATCTATGCTGTGGTGTACTGGTAAATGTTTAACAACAGACTCCCTAAAAGAAAAACAAGCCTGCTTTGTAGCATTTGCCAATTTCCCTGGTATCAATTCAATCATAGCCAGTTTCAAGCTGCTAAGTGACATCACTGAGAGCTGAATTGGAAAGGGATGAGCAGAATTGCCTCTTGCCAGTCAGTATCTGCCTTCCCCAGCACACCACTGCAACCACCCCCTGACCCAGCAATTCTACGCATAGATATTTACCTAAGAGAAATGTAAACATGTATCTACAGTCTCATAAGAATATTTATAGCAACTTTTTTCATTATAGGCCAAAATTGGAAATAACCCAGATTCCAGTCACAGGAGACTAGATAACCAAGCTGCATTGTTTTCATGCAATGGAATACTATTTAGTAATAAGAATGGATGAGCTACCGAGGCAGGCAACGACACAGACGGATCTTAAAATATGCTGTGTAAAAGAAGACAAACATGAGCAGAACACCCAGTACAACTGCATTTATACGACATTCTAGAAGAGTTGAAACTTACCAAGGGTGATAAAAATCAGATCATGAATGCTGGGGGAGGCAGGGACTGACTAGGAAGAACTGCAAGCAAACTTTCTAGGGTGACAGGAATGTTCTAGGCCTTGATATGTATTGATCAAAACAGAGTACTTCAGATGTGAGCATTTCTCCGTGTATAAGGAAAGAAAAAGCCTGGATTTCTCTTCACTTGGACATTCAAGGTATCTTAGGAGCAGAGTGCCACAGCCCAGCATGGGGGCTACAGGACAGCTGGCTCAGCACAAGAACCTCAGGGAGTAAACTGTGTTTCTCTTATTTTCTTTTAGCAAAATCAACAAGGCAATATTTGCTTTGCTGCACACTGTGGTTACTAGGTTCCCCACTCCCCACCCGCCCCAAGCCAGAGTATGGTCTGGGAGGCCAGGGGCCACTGAGGCTGAGGCTGTCTGGCTTAGTCATCCCCGCAGATCGGTTCATCTTTTCTCCGCCTACTACCCTCTCCTTTGTGAAGAATTCATTTAAGGAACTCGCAAAATTACTTTGCCTCCTAGTTTTTCCACTCATATTTTTGTCCAAAGCTCCCTTCATCCATGATCTTCCAGTCTTCTGCTTAATATAATTATATAATATATCACTATTACAAAGATCTATGCTAAATATTTAATAGCCCAGAGCCTTCAGGAATCCCTAATTCCAAGAGTTCTTCAGTAACTGAAGCACAAAAATCATTAAGTGACTAACTGGCCATCCAGAGTGTTGAGTTTGGAATCTAGTTCTGCCACTGCTTAACTAGCTGTGCGATTGTGGGAAAGTTGCTCAAATTCTCTGGGCTTGATTATCCTATTTGCAAAATAAGGGAAATAATTCTTACCTCCGTGGGCTATCTCAGGGATAAAATGAGATGACCTGTGAAAGAAAGAGCATATTTGGGAGACAATGTTTCGGTTAGTTTTTTCCCTGTCATTGGAACTAATTCTTACCAGAAACCTTTT
The DNA here is from genome assembly GCA_006410635.1 of Cephalophus harveyi. Lineage (NCBI taxonomy): Eukaryota > Metazoa > Chordata > Mammalia > Artiodactyla > Bovidae > Cephalophus > Cephalophus harveyi. The sequence continues at coordinate 393,727 of SJYT01082772.1, forward strand.
AATGATACCATTTTAAAGAGTTTGTGCAGTTCTCCTGCATCATGTATCTGATGAGGAGTAAAGACACAGGATTCCAGCCCAGGTCTCTGCTCCTCCTCCAGCCCTCCTCCTCCAGCCCTCAGTCCAGACGGTGCTTCCCAGGCTGGAAAACCATCTGGCTCAGGGCATAGCAATGGACTCCACCCACCCAAGTTCCAAGTCTGCAATTCCAGAAAAATAGCATAAGAGGGCCAGGTGCAGGAAGGTGGAAAGGCTCTTGTCTCACACACACACAAAAACATTGAAATTCCTTTCACACCCTCCTACCTCCCACTCCTTAATGAGTCTCTTACCAACTCAGTCTCCTTGACTTTACTGAGTTTTATAAAGAGTTACTTGGAGAACTCTTGGAGACTGAATGTAAGGCACTTGTAAAACTTCATACAATACACAGAGTTTCCTCTTGCTTTTCCATGTTTTATTCACACACTCTTTCCCACAACAAAATGTGCTAGTCATTGTCCTGACTCCCCACCCCTCCCCACTCCTCCACTTCCTTCTCACGTGATGCTCTCTCTACTGTAAAAATGACTGGTTCCAAGATCCTCCAAAACACTGTTGGCTACTCACCTTAACGGCTTTGATCCCCAAAGTTGATGTTTCTTCAGTCTTCTTTTTTATTTGACCTCCTTTCTTGACTGTTCAATGCATCCCAGACAAACACAGGACTTTCCTGCCTCTGAGTCTGTGCTCATACTGTCTTCCCCACATCATCCCTTCTTCCTCACATGCTATCTATCCTTGAAAACTCAGCTCAAATCTCATCTCTGCATGAAACCTCCTCTAAAAACTTCAGCTAGAAAGGTCTCCCCCTTCATCTGAGCCCCAACACATTTCTAAACTTCCTTGTTATGACACTCACCTGCCGTGTAATATATGGAGGAACAAGATGGCATATTGGTGAACTGACAGGTGAATGGATGTATGGACATAAGGCGGGGGGCATGGCTGGAAAATGCACGAATTGTCGAGTGGACAGGTAGCAACATTTCCTGGAGTTATGGGCATCCTCACATCCGGGTATCTGTATCATGTTCATATATTTACTTGCTTCACCTTTATTCTACAGCTTCTTTGTCTGTCTATCTATCCACAGTCTATTTCTGATCTCAGAGAAAGGTACTGGGAATATTTAATTCAGGATAGGTTTTAAGTGCTGTGCAGTCAATATTTACAGATGACAAAGGGCCAGATATGTTTTGATTTGCCACCAAACCTAAAGCCAGATGATTTTTTACTAGCATTTAGAAGTAGATGTCAATATATTTCTCTACGCTGGTGATGTAAACATATTTCACTGTTTTTACTGAAGAAAAAAACACTCAAGTAAGCCTCTGTGTACTAATTTCTCTGATTTCTTTAAAGAAGGCTCTGGCTTCTCCATCTCAAAGCACAACTCAACAAAATGTCATAGGAATTTCTAAAACTTTAGTCTGATGTGTCCAGGAACACCTTTGATTCTGTCTTCGTATCCTAATGTAATTTCTCAGTGACCATGGTTCAGTGGTCAACTCCCCTCCTTTAAAAATACCACTATCTGCCCCAAAACTCTGCGTCAGGAACTAAGGACACAAACTATGTGTCCATTATAAATAGAGCCAGTGACTACTCAAGGACATTAAAAATCTGTCTTGTCATTTTCTCCTGGAAAGTCCAAAAGTAATAGGAAGAAAGTGGAAGACAGTAGCCAGAGCCCAGGGGTATGGGGGAGGGGGTGTCTTTGCAAGAACTTGACCTCCTCTCCGGGTGCCCAGGCAGCAATTATGACTGGTCAGCCAACCTGAAACACATCCTGCTTTTATAAATTTCCAATTACTACCCCAAATGCCAGAAGTTTCTTTTCAAATTAAAAAAGAAAGGAAGGAAGAAGAAAGGAAGAAATTCAAATAGTAAATAGTGGAAAAACCCGGGAGCCGTGGCCCCCACTTTCACTTGTGAAGCAGAGACAATGGTGAGAAATCAATGGCAGAACTTACAAGGCAGCTCTCAGACACTCTTGACCTTGTCACTTCCTGGGTAATTAAGAGGCACTACAGTTTCGTGTCACTGTCAGGGCCTGAATGTATATCGATGGATATATATATATGTTCTTAAAAGATTCTTTTTTACTGGCTTGGTGAGGATCCAGCCAAAGAAAAGGGAGGAAAGAAAAGCATTCTGTCCAGAGAGCAGTGAAAGGCAACATGAAAGGAGAAACTTAAATTTTTCCGCACAGTCTGCTCCTGACATGGGAAAATGGCTCAGGCAAGAATGGATGGCTTATTCACTGCTAGTTTTTTCCTTCGTTCCCTCTGCAGATCTCTCTGTGTGTTGTAGGCAGCAGGGTACCCCTCTCGCTCTGTGTTCTTCCTCAGATACCTTCAGAGCAATAATGCAAGCCCTGAGGGCCCAGAGATGTGTTGAGTCACCACTTTGGGGTTCTCACGGGAAGGTATTTCCCTTCCTTGGGACTCAGCTTCTCGAAATGAGGAGAGCTGGACTAAACCCTCTTTGGAGCATTTTCCAGGGCTGACATCCACTGAGGCCATGAGAAAGTGTTCTCTCCCCTGACCCCACCAAGGGAACAGAGCATCTCAGGATACTGGGAGAGCAAGAGTGAGCCTCCCCACCCATGCCTGGCAAACACCAGCTACCGAGGCCACTCAAAGCCACAGGGAGCCCTGAGTAAGGACCCTGGGAGAAAGTCATACTAGCCCACTGGCGAGGGAAGCTCTAAAAGCGCTTTGCCATCTCTGATGGTGCTTCGGTGAGTCTGTGTCCTTGCCCGAAGGTTCTTGTCTGTGGGGCCCCACTTAGAGGGCTGATCACAGTCTCTTTGTACATTGACACAAGCAGTATCTCCATCATAGGCTCTGAGATCCCTGATGCAAGGCTTCCACTGATGAGCTCCACATCCGTTTCAGCTCCAGCTCCAAGCCAGGGCCAGCCTGCAGAAGGTATTCAGTGGATGCTTATTAGGCTAATACCTGAATTTAAAGGTACAGTGAAAATGGAAGAAGGAAACTTGTTGGCGCCTCACTGAATCGCATCCACGTAAAGCTAGTTTTTATTTCAGCAGAACTAGTGCTTTTACCAAGTTCTAAGTAACTCGTTCTCTGCCTGGAGGACAAGAATCTGGTTTCATCACCTCTCTCTGCCCACTACAAACCAGTGACAGGATACACAAACCAGTAAAGTTCAAGAGAAGGAATCGGTATTTGATGTTGTCCACTGAGGTCTTCCCTTTTGCTGGACCAACTCTGTCCCTTGGCATAGGGGCTTATGTATGTAGGGACTGCCCTGGAAATCTTGCCATTGAGACCATGAAATTAGTGACAATCTCTGCATGTAAGGGGTGTTACCTACACATGAGTTCCAAATAGATGGCAAAACACTCTGAAGGTTGCCTTGGCTGTCCCACCAAAGATGCCCCCTTTCACTCTTGAGATATCCACAGTATAAACATCATAGTAAGTGTGGAAGGGAATTTACTTGTCTGGAGAAACAGTACAATTTAAATTACATATTATCGTAATAGTACATTTATAGCTCAGATGAAGCTTGTCTTGATGTTCACTCCATCTGTTGAATAGATGCTGTGTTTTCAGGCATTCTAGTTGAACTTAAAGAAAAGCTAGCTCCCAGACAATCTGGCTCCCTTTGCAAAGTACCCCCAATCCCCAAGAAAGGTGGTCCCAGGTCAGTGTGATCCGTCCTGAAGTAGAGCAGGTTCTCCCCAGGTACAGAAACATCCTTATTACTTTGACCTCTTGGCTCGTTTTTCTTCTCGCTGGCTTAAATCCCTTCCCACTGGTTCTTACAGCGGCTTGAGGGGCATGAGGGACAGGATTAGCAGCCCATGGAAAACTAGGCACAGAAAAGCAAAGGTCTTTGCTCCAGTGAAATGAATAACAGTGGAAGGGAGGCGAGACCTACAGAGTATCAATAGCAACTTGAGTCCTCAAAAAATTATGGGAAGAAACCAAAGGGAGAGATCCTTTAAGAAGAAAAGTGGAAGGAGAAGATAAAAAGTAGCTAACCTTTAAAAATAAAACACTAACCCTTTAAAGTCCCAAACCACTATCCCCTTCTCCTTCTCTTAGACAGCATATAAGCCCCAATTGCCTAACCTGTCTTTTGGTCTCATTTTTCTTGTGCTCCCACATCCTCCTCCTACAAACAAAACTAAATTTGATTTTATTCTGTTAAAGAAATAATATATATACTACATGTAGTTCAGTCAATAAAGAACCTGCCTCCAGTGCAGGAGATTGGGGTTTGATCCCTGGGTTGGGAAGATCCTCTGGAGAGGGAAAAATGGCAACCCACTCCAGTATTCTTGCCTGGAAAAATTCCATGGACAGAGGAGTCTGGCAGGCTACAGTCCACGGAGTCGCAAGAGTTGGACTTGATTTAGTGCCTAAACCACCACCACATGTATAAAATAGATAACTAGTGAGAATGAGTTGTATACAGATATACAACTGTATAGCACAGGGAGCCTACTCTGCTCTGTGGTGAGCTAAATGGGAAGGCAGTCCAAAAGGGAGTGGATAGATGTACGCATGTGGCTGATTCTACCGTACAGCTGCAATTGCTATACAGCGGAAACTAACACAACATTGTAAAGCAACTATACTCCAATTAAAAATAAATAAAATACTAAAGCCAGTGACTGAAAAGCAACTTTCTGCATGAGGGCTATTCAATAGAACATCCGATAGAATTTTGATGATAGAATATCATCTGTGTTACCAAATATGTGTGGCTATGGAGCACTTGAAGTGAGGGTAATGCAACTGATAAACTGTTTACATTTTATTACATTTAATTGAACACATTTAAATAGCCATCTGTGTCTGGTAGCTACCATGTTGGATGGCACAACTCTATACCCATCTCCATCATCCAAAAATACTGCAAAATGTCAAGTATGTGGGGACTGGCAAAGCCTTGAAAGACTTGAGTAAGACAATAAACACCAACTGAAAGGAGGAAGAGGCTTCTTAACTTGGTGTGTACTGGGACTGTATTTTCAAAGTCCATTAGGGCTTGACCAGAGTTGGTGATGGAGTCCACCCAGAGACAGCCACAGTAGCATACCCTCCCCAGGATGCCTCTTCTCCCTCCTGTGACCCCTGACGAGCTCTGGCCCACCTCCACAGCCTCAGCCATCCTAGCACTGACAATGATGCATGGTTGTTAGACTGGGCTGTAGGAACTCCACTGGACCATGAGCTGCCAGAGAGCAGTGACTGGGTCTCCCCATCAAATCCTCCCTCCAACTTGCAGCCTAGTGCCTATCACAGCAGATACTCAAAAGGGAATTGTTTGAATGGAATTCTCTATATTGAATTTATAGGTTATTGCAAGACAGGTTATGGATGAAACGTTTGTGTTCCCCAGAATTTGTATGGTGATGCTGTAATCTTCAATATGGTGGTATTTGGAAGTATGGCATTAGAGGTGATTAGGTTTAGATGAGGTCATGAGAGTAAGGCACCCATGATAGGATTTGTGTCTTTATAGCGCAAGAATGAAGCAGCTTGTAAGCCAGGAAGAGGGTTCTTACCAGGCACAAATCAGCTAGCACTTTGACCTTGGAATTCTTGGTCTTCAGAACTGTGAGAAATAAGTATTTATCAGGTAAGCCACCAGGTCTATGGTAGTTTGTTGAATCAGCCAGATCAGACTAAGACAGGGTCTTTGGGAAAAGCAGTTTTGATATGCATTTTTTACATGGACTCATTAAAAATAAAAACAAAACCAATCAAAGTAAAAAAGACATTTTACCCAGCATCTCCTATGGAGACTATGGAGCCAAGAAAGAGCCATTCCATGTTCTGAAGAGAACTCAGTCCAGCGGGAGAACTGAACCAAGCACAGAAGTGATTATTGCAGGCATAAAGCGATCAGCATAATTTTAGAGATGAAAATGGAGCCCTTGGAGACTTCAGAAGCAAGAGGGCTAGATTACTACTAAAACTGGAGGGAGGTGAGACAGAAGAGGAGAGCTTCCCGGAGGAAGTGGCACTTGAGCCAGGTCTGGGGGATGAGATGGATGAGTTTGTGCATAAAAAAGATTGGGATGACCAAGACAAGACAGGAAGTGAGGGGAGGGAGAGGGAAACTTAAGGAGCTAGCAAATAGCGTAGCCTTTTATGAGGCTGGAAAGAAACTCTACTCTGGCAGAAGCAGTGATGGTAAGGGGTCTCTAACCCCCAAGTCTCCTTGGAGCTCAGGTTAAAAACCATAAGGAAATGGGGTAGTTTATATTCCTAGCTTCTAGGCTCACCTCCACTGGAATGAAGCTCCCCAGTGTCAAGCCCCACGCCTTTCACAAGGAGTGAGGGTGGACAGCTGAACAACCAGTGTGGCCTCCCAAGTGGCCGTGGGAAGGGGTGGCTTATCTGCTCCCCCTCACTTTCTTCCGCCCGCTGTGAAATCCACATCAGCTGGAGATACCCAAGAGACTCGTTTCCATCTGTTCTAGGAAGGGCTGGTGAGAAAGCCTGGGGATGAGAGAGGGCAGCTCAGCCTATGGGCGTGACTCGGGCAGCCTGGGGTGGGGGATGGGAAGGAGCCCACTGCAAAGGCATGCTCAGCCAGTCCAGGGAACAGCTGCCCAGCTAGGAGACTCCCAGCTTCCCGGTCCCTCTCGAATCACTCATTTTTGTAGCCTAGTTGCTAATGATGTAATTAAGTTCATCAGAAAACCATCTGTTATAAATGACAGGCACAGTGAATGTGCTCTAAGGGAAGCCCTGCCAGAGGCAGGGGACTTGGATGATTCAATGAGTAGGATCCCTGATGTCCCCCAGGGCCTGGCAACTCCTCCTCCAGAACTTATTCCTCTCTAGACGGGAAGCGACCTCAGCCAAGACCCCAGGACAGGCATGACCCCATCTGTGTGGCTCTCTGCAAGTCCCAGGGCCTGCTGCCACTCACCACTCTTGCCTGCATGAACTGAGACCTGGCAGATCATACACTCGAGTAAATATGAGAGAAGCAGCTGGTCTGTTCAGGCATAGTGTCTTATTTCCTCCAAAAGCGGGGCTGGAAACAGAGGTTCACGTGAGTGATGATCCGGGTGGGAGTGAGAGGCAGAAGTAGGGTCCAGTTTTGAGGGAAACAGGGAAGAGGGGAGAGCCAATACAAGGATGCATGACTGAGGGAGTTTTCATCAGAGGACTGGGTGCTCTGTTCCTTGGAAACTCTTACAGAGCTTTGTGAAAAGCATCCTAGAACTGTGCACCTGAGAGTCAACAGGAAGACTTATTTACCTGTAGGTTCCTCTCTGTGTTATCAGTCAAAGGTGGTCCCATGCAGTTCCAGGGTACACAGGGGTTAGTGCCCAGGCCACACAGTGGAAATCCCAAAACAGGAAGTGAGATATACATGAGGTGGTCCAGGGCGAGAAGCAGCTGGAGCACCTCCAAGAAGCTAGTGAAAGTTTGTGCATAGCTGGGTGCTGCGCCACAGCTTGGTAAGAGGAGCAGGAGGGGAGGGGGCGGGTCTCTGGAAAACCTGGGAGGGTTGTGTCTACTTCTATCATGTCTCTCCCTGGAGTCCAAGGCAAAGGCCAAACCCACTTGAGGCCTGCTCTTTGCTAAGATGCTATATTAGTTTCCTGTCTCTGCTGTAATAAATCACCAAAAAGGTATTATCTGGCAGACTGGAGCTCAGAAGTCCAAAATGGGCCTCACAAGGCTAAAACTCAAAGGGTTTTCCTTCCTAGAAACTCTAATGTAGCTAATCTCTTTTCTTACTTCTTCCAGCTTCTAGAAAGTACTTGCATTTTTTGGTTTGTGGCCCCATTGTCCACCTTCGAAGTCAGTAATGGTAAGGTAGGCCTTCTTCACATCCCATCTTTCTGACACTGACTCCCCTGCCTCCCTCTTCCACATTATAAGGATCCTGGTGATTACAGTGGGCCTGCCAGGACAAGTCACAACAATTTCCACATCTCAAGGTCAGCTGGTTAGCAACCCATCTGTAACCTTAATTCCTCTTTGACACGAAACAACAAAAGGTTCTAAAGGTCTTTGATCTCTTTGGGGGACCATTTTTCTGCCTACCATAGATACTGTTCCACTTTTTCTTCAAAAGAAGAGCTTGGGGCATTTATGAAGTTAACTGGGTAAGACTTTCTGCCTGGTCCTTAGAACCAGGAGGGAAGAACCTGCCTGTCGCTGAAGCTGTCCCTGGAATCCCACTTATTCCTGGCACAGCAACCTACTTTGACAAGGACAACTAAGTCCAATAAAGCCGGGAGACAGATAATCCAGGGGCTCCAGGCAGGTCTGGGCTTCATGGAAAGGGCTTGGACTGAGAGACAGATGAACTGAGCTCCAGTCCCAAGTTAGTAGTTAGCTAGCAGTGGGACCTAAAGCAGGCTGCTCAACCTTTCCAAGCCTCCATACTCTTGTGTGTGGAGTGGGCTAACTTCCGGGGGGCTGTCAGCATTAGAGATTCCCTTTTCAATCTCTATGAAATATCTATGGAAGAATTACTTCAATAGATATGTGACTACCACTCTTCTAGGTCCTGGACTACAGAGGAACAAGGTCAAATCCTGACCCTCATGAGACTTACATTCTAGTGGCTATAACATGTGCTAAATCCCTAGAGAGTGCCTGGAACATAGTAGATGTTCAATAAATTGAAGACATCATTAAGGTTTTTCAGGGCTGTAAGTCTTAAGGGAATAATACTGCTCTTTGGTTATTTACTGATGTATAATATGCAAAATATTATCATAACCATGACCTCACTTGATCCTCAAAACAATAACCCAGAGATGTAAGTCAGGCCGCAGCCAACTCCACGGTCTTTCCCACAGCCTCAGTCACACTCAGGCCAGGCATGCATAGGAGGCCACCTCCTACCAATGCTTTCATCAGGCAAAGGTTTGGGGAGTGGGAAACCAAAACCTGAAATACGGCTCTTCTCTAGAGCTGCAGTCATATACTGCACAGCCATTTTCTCAGCTGATACAGATGTTTTAACCATATTTTGGTGTGGGTGGGGATGCACCTCTCTTTTTGCATTAGGCTGCCTTCCTTTAGCAAGCATGTTTTCTTGTCTCTCTCTCCCACAGAGCTGTGAATTCATCACCTAGGGGCAGCAATGCCTTGTGAAGTGCTTTGCAATTATTCAGTAGCCCGCAGGAAGCATTTGCTAAATCTGTCTCCCTCCCAGCTCCAGGTCGCTTGGTGAAGGAGAATCTAGAGAGGGTCCTTGCTAGAAGCCTCAAGTGACTACCCTAGGCATGACAATGCCTCAGTAAGTCTCTATTATTGCATCCACGTTAGCAGGTGTGAGCTTCAGCTGGCTGGCTGGGACGCCCAGGTGACTCGGGCTAGCCCCTCATCAGTGAAGTGTGAGCTGTCAGTGCGCATGCGCAGGAGTGGGAGCCATCTGATCTATCCCATATCCCACTTCCAGTTCCTGGAAAGCGACCTCCAACCTCATCAGCCTGAGGGGCTGAAGTGGCATGGCCTGATGCACAAGGCACAGGGTGGTTGTCCCTGGAGCCCCCGCTTATCTGGCGCGTGCCTCTGCCTCCCGCCCTTTCCCACATTCTGCTTCCTCCACCGCCGGGGGCTTCCTCCTTCACTCGTCAGATCTCCCAGGCTCAGCGGGCAATATGCCATAATTCTTAGGAAGAAAGAAAACATTTTAGGGTTTGACAAGCCCAACATTTGCATGTCTGTTTTCAGCGAAAGACCCATTTGGGGGGATTAAGCCTTTTTTTCCCCTCCCTTCCTTTCCAACCTAAAGTATGAAAACATTCTTGACATTGTTGCCTGAAAAAGGATTTCTAAAGAGAAAAATTCTGCCCATACTCTGTGATTTCAGTGTCTTGGTGTGAAAAGCAACTGAAAGGAAGGGGATAGGGTGGTGAACAGAAAAGAGAAAAAAAAGGAATCTCCTTAGTCAAATAGCTTGTTAGTCTTATTGTGGGCAATGTGTAGTCTCTAGTCTCAGGAAATATACATGTTGGAGTACATTTCATTCTTAGGTATCATCTCTTCACTGAAGAGCTGAGGCTGCACTCCCCTCTGCCAAGGGGCCAGGTTGGGGACCAGAGCTGGGAGGAAGGGTGAAACCCAAGGTCCAGACATGGAGGTGCTAGCAGAAGCGGGAGGGGCAGGAGCACTCTCAGGAGAGTCTGACAGGGATTTAGGCCACTCAGATGGTAGAAGGCTCTGAAATGGAGAGAAAAAAGATAAATCTCATTTCATACTTGGGACATACTCAGGGATGTGTCTCCCTCTTGGAGAAGTTGTCCCTGGGCTACTCTGAGCAGATAAAGTGAATTTGTGGAGGGATTCCTAGAAGAAAGCCAAGCAGGGCTAAAATTATTAAAGATGCTAGCTGAAGATGATTTCCACAAAGGCCAGCTCCTCTCTGCCATGTTGGGAAGCTGATGAACTTAAAAGTAGCAAGGTCCCTTGGATGTGACGGACTTTGCTACCATTGTCCTAAGGAAGATGGAGTTGTGCTTAAGAGAGTGATAGGGAAGGACCCACTGTATAGCGCAGGGAACTCTACTCAAAATTCTGTAATAACCTACATGAGAAAAGAATCTGAACATATATATATATGACTCACTTTGTTGTACATCTGAAACTAACACAACTAACACTAAATCAACCATGTGTGTGTGTGTTCAGTCACTCAGTCATGTCTAACTCTTTGTGGTCCCATAGACTGTACTGCCAAGCTCCTCTGTCCATGAGATTCCTCAGTCAAGAATACTGGAGTGGGTTGCCATGCCCTCCTCCAGGGGATCTTCCTGACCCAGGGGTTGAACCTGCATTTCCTGCTTCGCTTGCATTGGCAGGTGGATTCTTTACCACTGCGTTACCTGGAAATCACCTATACTCCAATAAAAATGTTTAAAAGGGAAAGAAAGAAAGTGATTGGGGACTGAGCAGTCAGCTCAGGGAGATGTAACACAAACCAATTTTAAAATTTTAATGGCAAAAGAAGTGTAGCATTGCCCAGGATAATCAATGCAAAGAGACAGAGGAAAACAGTAGAATGGGAAAGACTAGAGATCTCTTCAAGAAAATTAGAGATATCCAGGGAACATTTCATGTAAAGATGAGCACAATAAAGGACAGAAATGGTCCTTTATTGTTAGTTTCAGATGTACAGCAAAATGAGTCATATATATATATGTTCACATTCTTTTCTCATGTAGGTTATTACAGAATTTTGAGTAGAGTTCCCTGCGCTATACAGTGGGTCCTAACAGAAGCAAAAGATATTAAGAATAGGTGGCAAGAATACACAGAAGAATTATACAAAAAAGGTCTTCATGACCCAGATAACCATGATGACGTGATCACTCACCTAGAGCCAGACATCATGGAATTTGAAGTCAAGTGGTCCTTAGGAAGCATCACTATGAACAAAGCTAGTGGAGGTGATGGAATTTCAGTTGAACTATTTCAAATCCTAAAAGATGATGCTGTGAAACTGCTGTACTCAATATGCTGGCAAATTTGGAAACCTCAGCAGTGGCCACAGGACTGGAAAAGGTCGATTTTCATTCCAATCCCAAAGAAAGGCAATGCCAAAGAATGCTCAAACTACCGCACAATTGCACTCATCTCACATGCTAGTAAAGTAATGCTCAAAATTCTCCAAGCCAGGCTTCAACAGTACATGATCGGTGAAATTCCAGATGTTCAAGCTTGATTGAGAAAACGCAGAGGAACCAGAGATCAAATTGCCAACATCTGTTGGATCATCAAAAAAGCAAGAGAGTTCCAGAAAAACACCTATTTCTGCTTTATTGACTATGCCAAAGCCTTTGACTGTGTGGATCACCACAAACTGGAAAATTCTGAAAGAGATGGGAATACCAGACCACCTGATCTGTCTCCTGAGAAATCTGTATGCAGGTTAAGAAGCATGGAACTGGAACTGGACATGGAACAACAGACTGGTTCCAAATAGGGAAAGGAGTACATCAAGGTTGTATATTGTCACCCTGCTTATTTAACTTATATGCAGAGTGCATCATGCAAAATACCAGGCTGGATGAAGCATAAGCTGGAATCAAGATTTCTGGGAGAAACATCAATAACCTCAGATAGGCAGATGACACCACCCTAATGGCAGAAATCAAACAACTACAGAGCCTCTTGATGAATGTGAAAGAGGAGAGTGAAAAAGTTGGTTTAAAAATCAACATTCAGAAAGCTAATATCATGGTATCTGGTCCCATCACTTCATGACAAATGGAAACAGTGAGAGACTTTATTTTGGGGGGCTCCAAATTCACTGCAGATGGTGACGGCAGCCATGAAATTAAAAGACGCTTGCTCCTCAGAAAAAAAGCTATGACCAACCTAGACAGCATATTAAAAAACAGAGACATTACTTTACCAACAAAGGTCTGTCTAGTAAAAGCTATGGTTTTTCCAGTAGTCATGTATAGATGTGAGAGCTGAACTATAAAGAAAGCTGGGTACTGAAGAACTGATGTTTTTCAACTGTGGTATTGGAGAAGACTCTTGAGAGTCCCTTGGACTGCAAGGAGATCCAACAAGTCAATCCTAAAGGAAATCAGTCCTGAATATTCATCGGAAGGACTGATGTTGAAGCTGAAACTCCAATACTTTGGCCACCTGATGTGAAGAACTAACTCATTTGAAAAGACCCTGATGCTGGGAAAGATTGAAGGCGGGAGGAGAAGGAGACGACAGAGGATGAGCTGGTTGGATGGCATCACTGACTCAATGGACATGAATTTGAGTAAACTCTGGGAGTTGGTGAGGGACAGAGAGGCCTGGCGTGCTGCAGTCCATAGGGTCACAGAGTTGGACACATCTGAGCGACTGAACTGAACTGAGCCAGGATAAGAAGCATCACTCAACAACTGAGCATCTATGTTGGGCAGAACCTTGTGTTAAATGGTGATTCTCTTCAACCTCAAGGGACCGTGTTGGACCACAAAGGCCTGGAAAGGAGATATGGTAGGAAGAAGGAGAAATTTAGAGAACACCCCTACCATGAATTGGTCGACCGTGGAAAGGCTGGTGGAAGCATTCTGAGACAAGTCCCAAAGACAGGGCCTAGTGCATGCTGCTAGAGACAGATGACCCCTACCATAGTGTCTCAGAGACTTCCTGTGGCCTGAGTCTAAAATGCACAGACTGAGGACACAAATCTGGTGTGTCAATCAGAGCAGTTTCAGAATGAAGCAAAAGGAAGGAGTCAGCAGGAAAGGACTCCTCTTGTCCAAGGAGTTAGGGGCTAGTGGGCAGAGCTCCCCCTGGCCTGGGAGTAGTGGAGTGAGGCCTCTCAGGACCCATGCCCTGATGGAAGGAGCTTGTGCAAGACTTCTGGGACTGGGACCAGGTAAGGCCAGACGCTATGCTCCCCTCCCCAACCCCAACCCGGGGACTCGCACTGCACAGCTACAGTCCAGGCAGGCCCTCGGGCCACCACAAAAGGCAGTTGCCTAATCACTGCTGGAAAGTAGAGGGCTGGGCCAGGACCAGCCTGATGGGGGAAGCTTGAAGAAGGAAGGGAGGTGGAGTGGGAAGCACTGTGAAGCTGAAGACCTTTCCTTAAAGGAGGAATATTCTCTCCAGCCCCCATTAATTCTCGAATTTACAATCAATTCAGTCCAGTTCAGTCGCTCAGTCATGTCCGGCTCTTTGCAACCCTATGGACTGCAGCACGCCAGGCTTCCCTGTCCTTCATCAACATAGACATAGACTCATGTCTATGATGCCATCCAAACATCTCATCCTCTGCCACCCCCTTCTTCTCCTGCCCTCAATCTTTCCCAGCATCAGGGTCTTTTCTAATGAGTCGGTTCTTCACGTCAGGTGGCCAAACTATTGAAATTTCAGCTTCAGCGTCAGTCCTTCCAATGAATGCTGAGGACTGATTTCCTTTACCATTAACTGGTTTGATCTCCTTGCGGTCCAAGGAGTGGTCCGAGTCTAAAACACACAATAAGCAGCATGAAATAAGAGGGGTAAGAAAACTATCCAGGAAAGAGGCCCTCCTTTCATGGTCCTTGTAACAAAAGTGTGGCTCAAAGAACAATTCCACCACCTTTATGTTTTCTCCCAGAAAAATTCGGATACATCTCAGAATTCCTTCTTAGGTATACAGTAGGTATATCCTGGGCTTCCCTGGTGGATCAGTGGTAAAGAATCCACCTGCCAATGCAGGAGACATGGGCTTGATCCCTGGATCAGGAAGATCCTCTGGAGCAGAAAATGGCAACCCACTCTAGTCCAGTATTCTTGCCTGGGAAATCTCATGGACATAGTTGCTTGGCTGGCTACAGTCCATGGGGTCACAAAAGAGTCAGTCATGACTGAGTGACTAAACAACAACAAAGATATGTCCCACAAAATTGTGTATTTTGGGTTTCACTCCTGGATTTCTCTGGTAGCATGTAGATTTCCCTCAGAAGGACCTAAGCTGGGGCTGGAGGAGGAGTGTGCAATCAGCTGACAGCGCTGATGTCCCAGGTAAAGAGGTTGTAGGAGACAGTGGAAACTGGTGTGTGTCTGGGTAGGACGTCTGACCCCACTTCTGTCCCCCTAAGAGGACAGCATGGAGACTGTAAGGCAGCCAAGCAGAGGGTGGGGGAGGTTAAAGCCCTCCCAGCACTGTCTGCACCAGCTGCCTGCCTGCCACCCGCAGCCCCGACTCGACCACCCCAGTTGTGCTCCTTGCTGAACTGATTAGTCATTCATAACGCTTAAGTCATTAATTCAGGAAGGAAGCCACGCTAGCTGCCTTCTCTTCTCACTGGGAGTTTGCTGCCGTTGCAAAACAGATGAGTAATCAGACATTCCCTGAGCCCTCGTTAAGCCCACTGCCAGGAAAGGTGTCTTGCAGCTCATTTACTGAAGGAGAAGCCACGCTACAGGCCCTGAATCACGCTGGGTCCCTGGGAGAGCAAGGCCCAACTTGCCCGAGTTCACTATTGTGTCTCTGAGATCAGCGACGGGAGAGGCTCGCCAGGTCACTGGGCCCCTTGGAGCCTACCCATGGCCCCAGCCAGCCGATTCTCTGTGGGGCACTTTGCTGTTTCTGGAGTTTGGGGAGACAGGCTGGGAGGGACGCTAGATAACTAGCTAGAGCCCATTGTCCCATTTGATAGATGGTGAAACTGAGACCCAGGGAGGCAATAGCACTTGCCCCAAAGCTGTGTTTAGTCACTCAGTCGTATCCGATTCTTTGCAACCCCATACACTGTAGCCCACAAGGCTTCTCTGTCCATGGGATTCTCCAGGCAAGAATACTGAAGTGGGTCGCCATTCCCTTCTCCAGAAGATCTTCCCAACCCAGGGATCGAACCCAGGTCTCCCTCATTACAGGTGAATTGTTTATCGTCTGAGCCACCAGGGAAGCCCCCAATAGCTAATTAATACAGACTTCAGAGAACACTCTTTATCTCTCAATTCTCTGTCCCCCAGCAACTTCCACTGTATTCCAAGATTACTCTAAGATTAATTACTCCAAGATAAAAGTTAAGACTTGTATGTTTAGAAAACACGAAAGGCAAAATAATGAAAACCACCCAAATATCCATCAGTTCAGTTCAGTTCTGTCTCTCAGTCGTGTCCGACTCTTTGCGACCCCATGAATCGCAGCACACCAGGCCTCCCTGTTCATCACCATCTCCCAGAGTTCACTCAGACTCACGTTCATCGAGTCCGTGAAGCCATCCAGCCATCTCATCCTCTGTCGTCCCCTTCTCCTTCTGCCCCCAATCCCTCCCAGCATCAGAGTCTTTTCCAATGAGTCAACTCTTCGCATGAGGTGGCCAAAGTACTGGAGTTTCAGCTTTAGCATCATTCCTTCCAAAGAAATCCCAGGGCTGATCTCCTTCAGAATGGACTGGTTGGATCTCCTTGCAGCCCAAGGGACTCTCAAGAGTCTTCTCCAACACCACAGTTCAAAAGCATCAATTCTTCGACACTCAGCCTTCTTCACAGTCCAACTCTCACATCCATACATGACCACAGGAAAAACCATAGCCTTGACTAGATGGACCTTAGTTGACAAAGTAATGTCTCTGCATTAGTTTTAAAAAATGAAATATAGGTTAAATAAAATGCTAATCTACCATTTAGAAAGGTTGGCGTGGCTCCCCGTGATCTGATATGGAGCTATCTCTCTGATACAGTTTTATAAGCAAAGAAATGACATAGAAGCTGTCCATGATGTACTACCGTTTTGAAGGAAGGCACACACGGTATATATAAGCATGTGCATGGACTGTCTATGCAGGATGCATAGGAAACTAACAATGGTTGTCTCTAGGAGAGGATCGGGGGCAGAGTAATAAGAAGAAGAGGGGAAGGGCTTTTTACTTTTTTTTTTTACAACTTGGGTTGTTTAACATGGGCCTGTACAACCTACTTAAAATCTAAAAATCACACTTCACCCAAGCCTCAAGGTCAGGGATCCTGATTATAACATATAACAGGTGCTTCTCAGGAAACACAGCTAAATAAATAATAATTGATGATTGGAACATGAGTAAATGAACAAAACTGTGTGTGCTTTTTCCTGAGCTCCAAGATAATAATTTTATAGAGAGCATCACCTCCTAGAAAAGACCAGGAACATAGATCACAGTACTCAAGAACCAAAATGAAATACTTGGATTACTGTCAACAGCTTCTCACAGGTCTGAGGGCTTTTCCCAGCCTCTGCCACCTCAGCGCCCAGTGCCCCGGCTTCTATCTGCTCAGGAAAACTCCGGGGAAGCCTCCTTGGTGCCCTTTCCACCCTTTCCCCTCAGGCAAAAAAAGCTCAGACACAATTTGCCTGTGGTCACAGACGGACATTACCAGGAAGCAAACGGCTTTGTCCCTTCATGTCTTGAGAGCTTTCGTTCTTGGTGTGGTGTCTGACCACATGGAGAGACTTTGAGAATAGCACCTTGAGCTGAGTCAGCTACCAGCTCACTAGTTACTCCCTCGGCTGCCAGGAGGCGTTGGGCTGGGGGTAGCTGATGTCCAGGGAACAGCAGGATCCCGGGCATGCCCTGCGCACCCTCGTGGCTGGCCGCGTGGGGCAGTCCCTCCCTTGTGCTTTCCGGGGCGGGATGAGGCGCTAGCCGTCTGAGCGCTGACTGGTGGGCTTGTGGAGGGAACAGCACCCCCCAGGATAGAATTGAGGCTGGGGGGAAGCCAGACACAGACTCCTCCGCAGTTTCCAGGAAAGGGGACTTCAGGAACCCCTTCTGCCGTGTCTCCGTCTCCTGCCCACTCTCCAGAGAGCCTCAGGGAAGTCCGCACTGGAGTGTGAGGGCTCGGAGGCGCAGACAGGAGAAGGGAACCCTGTGTGAAGGGTAGGTTAAGCCGAAGTCCCTGACTGCACACCTGCTGTCTGAGTAAACGGGTGCCTGGATCCTAGTAGGCATCAGTGTCCATCAACTAAACGGAAGAAACATCCCAAGATGACGCTGGGAAAGGATGGGGCACATCATCTAGGAGACTTGTCTGAGTGGAAGAAGAAAGCCGGTGGTGCCGTGCAGACACGAGGACTGTCGAGGAGACACCCTTACTAGTTCCGGGCCGTTGACCGTGTACTATCTATGGATTACTAACTACGCACGAGGGCCACACGGGGTTCTGGCTTCTCAGCCTTGTTCTCACTCTCACGCCCACTCCTGACTGTTGAGGCTTCTGTCTCCCTCTCCTTCCCACCCCAGCTGTATCACAGCTGCCATATTCCCCATTTCCTCTTTGGGGTCCTCCCGTCTTGCATCAGTGTGCTTGCTCGCTCATTAATTCATCCAGTGTGTACTAAACACTAACATCACAGAGACTCCACTAATATCATTTCATGAGAACGGTCATTGAAAATTACACAGAATTGGGTATGTCTCTCAAAGAAAGTCAGAGAGTAAAAGTCATTCCAAAAAAATCTTTAAGTGAAATAATTTCTAAGCAACAGGGGCAGCAGTAAAAAGCTTGAGTTCTTATTAATGCATTATTATGTATTCATTATAGTCTTCTGTCTTAAAATTTTCCTTCGGTCACCAGAATGGAATCAAGAAATAGCAACATTTTCCCATCTGATGTTTTTAAACCAGATTACAAAGGCATGGAGTTTTAATTTCACATGCATTCATTCTGGGTCTTGGGTCTTTTTTTTTTTTTTCTTCTTCCTAGCAGATAAATGAGGTTCTAAACTTAGGATAATAAGGCTTAACAGTGAGGCGCTTTTTAAAAAGTGAATCATTTCTCAGTTCTCCTTTGCTAATCTCTCTTGGTAACATTAATTATGAGTTTGTGCGGCGTGCCCCAAGGCGAGCTCTGCTTTCCCAGGACAATTAAAGTTACTTAATTATTAAAAACTGTGTGTGCTGCTGCCCAGAGAGAAAAAGGCAGCCGGGCCCGGCTCCACAGCCCCCCACAGGAGTGACCGGACACTCTGTGGGAACTCGGCTCCTTTCCCTCCCCATTGTCATTCTCTCAATATAATCTAGGAAAATCCCTTCCATGCCCCGCCTGGCCCTCCCACCCTAGCAGGACTGATTTAGAGGCCGCCCCCTCTCGCTGTTGATGGCAGCCGGCTGGCTCCTCACGGCCTAGGGCTGGCTTCCAGCTTCTCTGGGCCAGTGGCCTAGGGCTGGGAGCCTGGGGAGATGACAGGGCCTCTGCCTGTGGATTCAGGCCCTTCTGAGTGAAAGGCCTTGGAAAACGCTGAGCCCTTGATTCTGAGTGGGATGCTCTTGATCCCATTCTTCCTCAGGCCTTCTGCCTAACAGAAGCAGGAAATGTATTCTCATACCCTGAACACAGGTGGAGGGGAAGGAGGGGTGCCACAGCCAGGCTATATTGGTAGTAGATATCACCAAGTGCTTGCTCAGTCTCTCAGTTGTGTCTGACTCTTGGTGACCCCATGGACCGTAGCCTGCCAGGCCCCTCTGCCCATGGGATTCTCCAGGCAAGAATATCAGAGTGGGTTGCCATTTCCTCCTCCAGCGAATCTTCCCACCCAGGGATAGAATTCACATCTTTTGCATCTCCTGCATTGGTTGGTAGACTTTTTTACTACTGCCTAACCTGGGAAGCCATTGCAGAAGCTAATTCGTAACAGCATTTTTTTTTTTTTTTTTGGATAGTTCTTTGGTTGTAGGAGTGAAGAAATTGGAAGTGGGCCCATCTCTGTCTTAAGACTCCTGTCTAAGTCTTGGCTTCAAAATCTGAGGCATCCTATGATCTCTAGAGGCCTCCAACTTCTAATACTTTGATGAGTTGAACACTTAATCTAGAAAGGAAAAATCAAATTTTTGATGTATTTCACCTCCTACTTTCATTCAGCCACCCAGCAAATACTAGGACTGTGCCAGGCACCGTTCTAGCTCTGGAGATAGCAGAGAGCAAAGCAGAGAGGGATTCCTGCCCACCTGGTGGCAGCTCTCTGCCATCCTAGTCATTGTCTTGCACACAAGAGGAAACCTAGACCCAGTGGGGAGGAGGCCAGTCCTGGGGTCTCCCAGAAAGTCACCGAGATGGGCAGGGACCCAGTCCTCCTGACCCCTAGCCTGGGAACTTCCCATAGACTGCTGCCCATCTGTTTCCATTCCTTCGCTTTCTCCACTCCTGTTCTATTAGTTCCTTCCCATCCCCAGCTCCTTCCTGAGGCTCCAAGCCTCCAAGGAAGACTAGTCCTAGAGAAATATGCTGACCATTGAATGTGAGTCACATATGTAATTTCAAAATCTAGTAACCACACTTAAAAAAAATTTTCACAAGTGAAATTTATTTTATTTTAATATTTAACCAATATATTCAAAACGTATAGCTTAAATTTGTATATATAAAAAATAATTCATAGGATATTTTACATTTTTAGATTGTCTTCAAGATCCACTGGGTGTTTGACATTTACAGCACATCTCAACTCAGCTAGCCATATGTCAAGGGCTCAAAACCCATATGAGATTAGTAGTCACCACTCTAGAGAGCACGGTGTAAGGCCCTCGCATCTCTACATATCATTGTTCAGGACAATCCAGAAACAGAGTGAGAGATTCTTGTACACAGCGTGGCAGGGGAAGGCTGGAGCTTGGCTCCTTAGATATGTAGGGAAGTAGGGGGACATCCTCCCCAGGACACTGATACTATCAACTACTACAAAGCCAAAAAAACCCTGGTGACTCAGACAGTAAAGAATCAGCCTGCACTGCAGAAGACCTGGGTTGCATTCCTGGGCTGGGAAGATCCCCTGGAGGAGAGCATGGCAATCCAGTCCACTATGCTTGCCTGTAGAATTTCCATGGACAGAGGGGCCTGGTGGGGGACAGCCCATGGGTCACAGAGTAGGACACGACTGAGCAACTAGGCACAGCACAGCAAGAAAACATCCAAAGATAGTCTTCTATGGATTTGTGTGAGGATGAGATGGTTGGATGGCATCACCGACTAGATGGACATGAGTTTGAGTAAACTTTGCGAGCTAATGAGGGACAGGGAGGCCTGGCGTGCTGCAGTCCATGGGGTCTCAAAGAGTTGGACATGACTGAGTGACTGAACTGAGCTGAACTGATGGATAAAGCACCAAAATATTTTATTAAGAGAAAAAGGCAAGATGTAGTATATGTGGAATCCCACCACTACAGGAAATAGAGAGAGTTGGTTGGCTATGTGCAGACTAACTACAGAAAGATTCATAAGAACTAAAAACATCTGTGGGAAGCACTGGATTTCTGGAAGGCAGGGGTGGGAGGGGGACTTCAGCTCACCAGTGTTTACAGTTTATGAATGCTGAAAGATGTATCAAAAGTGAAAACCAAAACTCTACAGTTCATGAGCAACCTGGGGCCCCTGGGGTCTGCCCCCACACAGCCCAGGTCCCCTCTCCCCGTGCTGTGCATCAGGAGGAGAGAGCACAGGTCTCTGGTGTTCCTCCCTCTTCACGATGGGAAGAATGGGCTTGGCAGAGGCCCAGTGCTAGAAAACATATCAAGTGACTTTAAAGGGCTCTTTTGTTTCCAGAAAGGCAGCGATTTCCAAACCGCATCCCTGCCCCCTCTCCCAGCCCCTAGTCTCTGGGATCCCTTCACCACCTGCTGCAAGAGCATCACTCTTTCTCCGGAAGAGGTGGGGAGGGCAGGGAGGCACTGGCTGGGAAGGGGCCGCCTCCTCTCTTCCCAAAGGATGTCATTCATTCCCAGATGTCATTTCCAGAGGCAGGATGCCACACTGCCAGCTGCCCTCTAAATCCTGGCATCCCCAGCCTGCCTATGACACAGAGCAATGGAACTAAGAACAGAAAGCACAAGCCCGCGTGTGTCCACCTGTGCACAACCATGGCACTCCAGCGTCCATTCACTCATCCTGTCAACGAACATTATTAGTTGGGCATCCCCTCTGTTCCAGTCACTGAACTAGACCCTAGGGATAAAGCACAAACAAGACCTGCCCTCATGGAGCTTCCAGTCCAGCAAGAGAAACAGGCACTAAATTAAAAATAATGCAGTCCTCTTATTGTCATAAGTGGTAGGAAAAGTATACAATCATGTCTAGGAGGCCCAGGAAGTTTCACTTAAGACCTGGCATTTGAGTCTAAGAAATATATAAATAAAAAGATGATGAGATGTGACCTGTGGGCCTTTTGTGGACAGGGTCTCACTATTAACTTTTTCTGTGTCCCTGAATAAATCACATCGCCTTGATGAAGAAACTCTTATTTGAATACAAATTTAAATTTTCCAAATTGTGTAAAACAAAATTAGTACAGTAACACCTGTATTGCTACATTTTACCCCATTTATTTTATCAGCTGTTCTCTGTGTGTATCTATATGCATCTAGATATAGATACATACACAGTTTCTTTCTGAACAACTTAAGGGCAACTTACATACATTGTAGGCCTTAATGGCTACACTTCCTTCCTGAGCTTGGCTTGCTCTGCTAGGGGAGTAGGGAGGGTAGGGGAGGGGGAAGTAATCCTGTCTCGTCTCCTCTCAGGACGGTTACAAGAAGCACACAAGAGCCCACGTGAGTACATCTTGGGCACATGGAGCAAAATCACTGTTATCCTTTTGCCAAGCACTTCTTGGGATTTAGAAATGAAAATTGAAGGGCTTCCCTAGAGTCATGCCCAGGGTCGCAATTCCTCCAGAGGACAGCCCACTCTTCAGTGGCCTGAGGGGTGTGTCGATGAGGAGGGGGAGGGGAGTGGGTGGGAGTTCAGCTGTGCTTCTCCACAGCCCCTCCCCTCGGCCTGGCAGACCTGGACCCTGGTGAGGGTCATCTGGCTGCCCAGCTCTCCACACCGCCCAGGGGACGCTTCCCAAGGCAACCACCGCAGGCAAGGGCTCCTTCTCCTGAGGACAGGGAACTGAGCCAGGGCAGAAACCCTCTCCTGGCCGGGGGGCATTCAGGCAATCGGGAACACAATAGTGTTGGTCCTCTCAGGGGGTTTGGAGAGCCATTCCCTTAATGAGAACGATAAATTCACAAGGAAAGACTGGTTGCCAAGCACAGGCAGGGGAAGTACTCTCTGGGCCCCTGAGCGTGGGACACACAGAATAGCAGCTGGACGGGAACCAGGCCCAGACCTACTGAGTCAGGGCATCCAGGCACACAGCCTGGCAGTGTGTGTTTTCAGAAGTTTCCCAGGTGAAGATCAGCAGTTTAGCAACCACTGGCCAGGCTACGCTCTGAGACTCTTCCAGGCCTGAGGTCTTTTTGATGGTGGGAAAAGAGACCTGGAGGTAGAAGCAATGAGGATGCAGTTACAGGGCACCCAAGAATGAACTTCAGTTTCTCAAGGAGAAAACTCAAGGACTTTGCTGGCAGCCCGTGAATCTTGGAAGGCAACCAGTACAGCCAGGCCTCTGTGTGTGTGCAAAGAGGTCCCCCAGCGTCTCTCCTCTGTGGTTGACCCGGCCATCCCTGATGGAGGCAGAGTTCTGTCCTTGAACCGGCTTTCCCCGAGTGGGCCATGGTAGGCAGGAGAAACTCAGCAAAGCAGCGGAGCTCTCCTCTGGCTGCGCTGACAAAGGCGGGCTGCTGCCGTGGGCCGCAGGCCGGAGCACAGCTGCGGGCAAGGCCAGGTGCCGCAGTGGCCTCTGGGTGAGCCTGAGGGCCCAGCTGCCCTCCCCCGTCGGGAGCAGCGCTCGGCCCTGAACCGTGACAGAGGCTGTCTCTTATACACATCTCCCTGCCCAGGCAGAGAGCAGGCACTAAGGACTAAAGGAGAGGGAGGGTAGGGGGAAGAAGGAAGGAGAGGGGGGGTAGCGAGGGAAGAAGGAAGGAAAGCTGCAATAAATCTGCAATAAAATTCAGTTCTTAATTGACCTGCTGTATCAGATCTCTCCCCAAGGCTTGTCCCAGGGAAATTCCTCAAAGCCAGTTCAGAACTACTTCCCTTCCACCCCCTCCACTCTGGAACTCCTCTTGTGAAGGAAGAGAGTGAACTAAGCAAAGAGTGTGAACCAAATGAATTTTATAAAGATTCGCCAGATGTGAGTATAACACACAGAATGAATAATCGATTGAAAGAATGAACGTTTCTGAAGGTCGAAATTCGGCCCATTCCTTCAAACCTGGAGGCAGAAGCCACCTCTTTAGTAAAGGCTTACTGGATTTCCCCAGCTGGAAGTGACCTCTCTCTCTTCTAAAATTACAGAGAACGTGACTCGTCCTTCTTTGGCCAGTCGGCTGACGTTTTCTACCTAGTCACAGAGTCGTTTCATGCATATGACTGAGAGATAGAAAGGAACCGGCAAAGGCTTTGCAGCCAGATTGTCCCAAGTTCAAATTCCACATCTCCTTCTTACTTGCTGGAGGAGGAGGTCCTTAACCCTTTATACCCTCAGTTTCATATGAATAATCAGAATAATAACGATGTCCACAGTTGTGGTAGGAGTTAGCAATGAGGTAGAAATGAACAGCGAGTTGCAATTTTGGAGTTCTCGCTGGAAAAGATAAGTGCACATCCTTACATTCTGCCACCTTCCTTCGTTTAATTTCCATATTTCCTCTCTTTAAGACCCAGGGAAGGATAACACTTCTTTCCCTATGAGTTAGGTGTGGCAATATGGTGGCCTCTGCCCAGTGAAGCATGGACAGAAGCGGTAGGTGTCACTTCCAGACAGAATCACTTAGACGCTGGCGCACAGTTCACATCTCCTCTCCCTGCTGCAGTGAAGCCGAAGGACTCAAGCTGAAATTGTGGTGTCAGAGGAAGGCAGAGTACCCATCAGGTTGGCAACACGAGCAGCTCCTTCCCCAAAAAGTTGTACCGAGAATGTAACATCAGTAAGAAATAAACCTGTGTTGCTCCCAACCACTGAGATTTTGGGATTGTTGGTTATCACAGCATTATATAAACTTACCTTGACTAATACAAGACACAGGGTATGTAGGACTCAGCATATAGTAAGTGCTTGATAAAGACGGCATAGTTGAAGAAATACACAAATATCTGAACAGATGACCAAATGGATGTGCTAGTAAATATCTCCAGACCGATGTTGCTCCTCTGAGAGAAGTTTGTGAGCAGTTCTCGTGACTTGTTTACAATGAATGTAATTGCTCTGGGCAGATGCCACTGGTGGCTGGGTTACTATCCAATCACCAAAGGCTGCCCTTGATGATGTGTTTTTCCTGCCTACCAGGATTACAGGGTCACCCATGAAGCCCCACGTGTGTCCCTGGACAATAGCACTGCTACCTCTGAGGGTGATGGGAATCCGGGTCCTCAGTTTAGGCATCTTTGCTATGAGAGCTCCCATCTGGAGACTCCCAGCAAAGTAACCCTTGAGAATCCCTTGAGCTTCCTTATCAGCACAAGGCACACTCTGGGAGAAGAGCCTGGGGAGAGGGAGAAGATGGAACTCACGGTTGCTGTTCTCCCAGTCTGGAAATGGGGTTGGGGTTCTACAGGGAGCTGACCCAATGGAGGGCCACAGGCCTCAGCCCATAATGAGGCTGAGAACTAACAGGGCAACCCACTGTCAAGGGCATGGGACTTACCAAGCTTGCCAAGTATTTCCACATCTGATCCAGAGAGGAATCTGATGAAGTTGCTAAGAATGGAATCATTATTACCCCCACTTCAGAGAAAAAAAACAAAGGCTCAGAGTAGGGAGATGAATGTTTCAGGACACCTCATGACATCTAGAAGAGGTGGATTCAGTCATGATGTCAGGGGCTTGCTCAGGATTTTCCCTCTGCCCTCTGAAGGAGAAGCAGAGAGCCCCCTTGCTTTCTTTATGTCACTTTAAGAGCATACCTTTTCCTCCTACAGATTCTTAATGCTTGATGAAGCAGGGATATGGCCTGTTCACCAAAAGAAATCCTTAAAGACTGCACCCCACAGCTAAAAAAAACAAAAAACAAAGAGAGGGAGAGAGAAATGCAAACACAGAAACCAGCACAGCACCCAAAACAGAGGAGACCATCCTTCTGAAGCACACTGCACTCCCGGCCCCAATGGAAAGAGCGGCACGTGCCCCAGAGACAGAACTGATGTGCTGGGTGTGAGATCAGAGTCTTTGGAGTAAATTCAAGGTCATGGCAAGCAACTGGCAAGGATCGAGTCCAAAAGGCAAGACAGCTGAAGCTGGGGAAGCAAGTGCCAACCCAGGTGGAGGGAGAGTGGGTGCCGAGAATAGGACCAGGAAGCCTGAGGACCCCACTGGGGCTCCCTCTGCCGTGGTGTTTGTGTGGGTCTGAGGGTAGGTGTGGTGCCCACAGGGGTCCTGGCTGCAGTTTCCTTTTCCGGCTGATGAAGGGTTGAGTTCATGAATTCCTTGGCTGGCCCCAGCTCTGATACCGAAATGGTCTTGATCCGAAAGCCTTCTGACCACAGATGCATCTCTAGACCACTGGGGACGGAAAGTCACACTCAGATTCCGAGCAAACCAGCCAACATAGCAGCTGTCACTGTGCTGCGTCCTTCAGTCCACATGGCCCAGCGAGGAGGGCTGGTCACTGGTACTGGAGGGGAAACTGAGGTGTGACATGAGGTGCCTTCCTAAGCAGCACAGTTCATCAGCGGAGGAGCCGAATTTGAATCCAGCCCTCCCTGGCTGCTACTTCCCCCAAGTGTATCATGAAGACCCACACCCCCTTGAGTCGTATTTTTAAAAAGTCGATCACCTCCATCAACAGAGAACTTTAAGGGACCAGTGAAAAGGGAAGATCCTATCTCACTCCTTTGCCAATGAGAATAAACACTAACACCGAGGGCAGTGGTACAGAAAGCCACTTGCCCCAATGTCCTTGCCAGAGACAGATAACCCTTATTTGCAACTCTGGTTAAAGAGTAACTCAGGACCTAAGGGCGCTGTCCCATACAAGCGAGACAAAGTCCTTTTGCCTCTAGCTTCAGAGATCAGCAAATGGAGCCCAAGAGTGCGGCAGGCTGCTTCCTCCCATGCCCAGGAGCCCGGTCCAGGGGCCCTTCCCCTCCCAACCCTCTCCATCGAGGGAGTGGCAGTCAGGCCCAGGGCGTGTACACTGAGGGGCTATGCAAGCTAGTGAGAGCGCGACCCTCACGTGCACGTCTCCTGACCTGCAGGAGAACTCAGACTCTAGCTCATGCCTGCTTCTGCACATGCCACCTGCTGTCCCCGACACCCTCTCCGGGTCCTTCCATGTGTCCCAGGGTTTCTGCTCCCTGGGCCTTGGTGGTGGTTGAGCCTCTGCTGTCTGCCCACTGGCTGCGAGCCACATGGCCCCGAGTTTGTGTCCTCCACTGCTGTGGACACAGCAGGGTGGCAGCAGGGGAGCAGGGCCGTGACAGAGGTCAGGGGTGCTGCAGGACAGCTTTGGCCATTTCCTAAACATGCCGACGTCTCCATTCTCAATTATCATAGGAGCCAATTTGCCTTTCCAGCTGTCGCGAAAATAAATGGCAAATCTAGAAACCTACCTTCCTTCCTTAACTAAACCCCACTACTCAGTGTTATATTAAAATCTTAGGAAGTAAGGCCTTGCTGCTAGCAATACACCTTGATCGTTAGAGCAGATGAGGAGTAAAAAGAAAAACAAAAATTAAAGAAAAAACAACACAGAAAACTACTGTCTTCCTCTTAGGCAGTTGACAGCATAGGACAATAACTCAGGCTGACGGCCTCACCTAGAACTGGAAACTGAAATAAACCAGATGATGGGCCCCCAAAGAAATGAAACAGGCCGCAAGACCTCTCCTGTCCACACTTACCAATCAAGTCATAAGGCCATCTGCAAATACTCTGTCACTCTGGTCGCTCTTGTTACACTGACAGCCACCCTGACCTCCGCTTCTTTTGAACCTCAAGCTTCTGCGTAGAAGTGCCTTCTCTCCCNAACAGGCTGCAAGACCTCTCCTGTCCACACTTACCAATCAAGTCATAAGGCCATCTGCAAATACTCTGTCACTCTGGTCGCTCTTGTTACACTGACAGCCACCCTGACCTCCGCTTCTTTTGAACCTCAAGCTTCTGCGTAGAAGTGCCTTCTCTCCCTCTTCCATCTGGTTCACACACGTGACATAAGCTCAAGGCACCACCTTGGCGAAGGCTCTGCTGACTGCCCAGCCCTGATCTTCAATGAGAATTGATTGTACCCTCCTCCTCATCCTCTATTTTGAGGATAGTTACTTGGCAACATTTACCACACTTTATTGTACTTATCTCTTTTAAAAATCAGGGTTTCAGAATACTTCAAATTATTCCTGAGAAGAAACCACATTTTCTAAATCCCAGTTCAGTTCAGTTCAATTCAGTCACTCAGTCGTGTCCGACTCTTTGCGACCTCATGAATTGCAGCATGCCAGGCCTCCCTGTCCATCACCAACTACCGGAGTTTACCCAAACTCATGTGCATCGAGGTGGTGATGCCATCCAGCCATCTCATCCTCAGTCATCCCCTTCTCCTCCTGCCCTCAACCCCTCCCAGCATCAGAGTCTTTTTCAATGAGTCAACTCTTCACATGAGGTGGCCAGAGTACTGGAGTTTCAGCTTTAGCATCAGTCCTTCCAAAGAATACCCAGGACTAATCTCCTTTAAAATGGACTGGTTGGATCTCCTTGCAGTCCAAGGGACTCTCAAGAGTCTTCTCCAACACCACAGTTCAAAAGCATCAATTCTTTGGCACTCAGCTTTCTTCACAGTCTAACTCTCACATCCATACATGACCACTGGAAAAACCATAGCCTTGACTAGACGGACCTTTGTTGGCAAAATAATACCTCTGGTTTTCAATATGCTACCTAGGTTGGTCATAACTTTCCTTCCAAGGAGTAAGCGCCTTTTAATTTCATGGATGCAATCACCATATGCAGTGATTTTGGAACCCAAAACAATAAAGTCTGACACTGTTTCCACTGTTTCCCCATCTATTTCCCATGAAGTGATGGGACCAGATACCATGATCTTCGTTTTCCGGATGTTGAGCTTTANATCTGCAGTCACCATATGCAGTGATTTTGGAACCCAAAACAATAAAGTCTGACACTGTTTCCACTGTTTCCCCATCTATTTCCCATGAAGTGATGGGACCAGATACCATGATCTTCGTTTTCCGGATGTTGAGCTTTAAGCCAACTTTTTTGCTCTCCTCTTTCACTTTCATCAAGAGGCTTTTTAGTTCCTCTTCACCTTCTGCCCTAAGGGTGGTGTCATCTGCATATCTGAGGTTATTGATATTTCTCCCGGCAATCTTGATTCCAGCTTGGACTTCTTCCAGCCCAGCGTTTCTCATGATGTACTCTGCATAGAGGTTAAATAAGCAGGGTGACAATATACAGCCTTGATGGACTCCTTTTCCTGTTTGGAACCAGTCTGTTTTTCCATGTCCAGTTCTAGCTGTTGCTTCCTGACCTGCATACAGGTTTCTCAAGAGGCAGGTCAGGTGGTCTGGTATTCCCATCTCTTTCAGAATTTTCCACAGTTTATTCTAAATCCCAAACCCACCTTAAAGCTGCTCAGCAAATGTTTATTGAATGAATTTGTGAGTGACTGGATAACACGACTTTACAATTACACATGACTACTTTATCTGGGGCTTCCCTGAGAGCTCAGTTGGTAAAGAATCCTCCTGCAATTCAGGAGACTCTGGTTCAATTCCTGGGTCAGGACAATCCACTGGAGAAGGAATAGTCTACCCGCTCCAGTATTCTTGGACTTCCCGTGTGGCTCAGCTGGTAAAGCTATAATGCGGGAGACCTGGGTTTGATCCCTGGGTTGGGAAGATCCCCTGGAGAAGGGAAAGACTACCCACTCCAGTATTCTGGCCTAGAGAATTCCACAGACTGTATAGTCCATGTGGTAGCAAAGAGTCAGACATGACTGAGCGGCTTCCACTTTCACTTTTCACTTTTTCTGGTCCTCCCAGCATCCCTCATATGGGAAGAACAAAGATGATTATTCCCATTTTACATATGAGAACAAGGCCATAGGCTCCCTCTCACTTACTCATTTAACTCATGTTTATTGTGTGTAAGTTTCAGTTTAGAACAGTGCGTCTCAGACTTGAATGTGCACAGGAACTTGGTGAGCTTAGGGAGCTTGGGGAGATACAGGTTCTGATTTAGCATGTTTGGGTGGGGCCTGAGACTCTACATTTCTAACAAGCGTCCAGGTGCACCCAGGCTGCTGGCACAAGGGTCACAGTGGGGTGCTACCAACCTAGCAGGTCGGCTGAAAGACAGAAAGTGCCTGATTCACTGGAGTATGTAGCAGGAAATAGAGTCTTCTTCAAACCTGAGGAAGGAGAGACAGCATTGTGCCCATTTTACAGATGTGGAAACTGAGGATAAGAGAGACTAAGTGCCTCCTCCCAGCTCTTACCCAGCTCTTCTACCACCAGTTCAGTGCTGCCTCAACTGCCACCCTCTGCACTGTGTGCTGGGAGATTTCAGAGATGAAGGCATCACATTCAAGCTTGGGAAGGTGCCAGGGGAGATGCACGTGCACCAGGACACAAAGTGGTCTGAGAGAAGAGCCAGAGGTCCAGAGGTGGGGGAGCATGTGCCGGCCAGATTCTACCTCCCAATATGTGCCGTGCCTTTGTTTCCTACCCACAGCCCAATTAGACTGCAGATGGGGGCTTTCTTCCATCAACCCAATCCCTTTAAAAGAAAGAAAGAAAGAAAACCAGTGGCTTTAGGATTTCTCTTTTAAGCCCTGAACCTCTTCAGTGGAAAGTGCTGCCTTCCGACCCCGTTGATGTAATTGCCATAATTGAAGATTCCAGACCCCCGTGGGGGTGGACAGGGCCCCATTCAGCCATCGGGTCAGCGAAGTGTAAACTGCTGAGTCCTTCAGATGCCCTGGCCGCAGCCTCCCCTCCCCCACGCCAGCCCCGCAGGCAGGCTCCCCGCGACGCCAGGGCAGCCAGGCCCAGGCTGGTCCCTCTCTGGCTCTGGGAACTATGCCTAATTAAGGGGTCTGTTCTCATCTCTGTGGGGCCGACTTAAGGCCTCCTGACAGTAATGAGAGCCACACGTGTGGGGCTGGGGGGCGGGAAGGACAGCCCCCTGCTGTCTTAGCACCCTATTAAACAGCCAGTCACACACACACACACACACACACACGTATGCACACGGTGCAATTTGGTTATAATCACCCTCACAGATTCAGAGCTAAGAGGAGCTGCTCCAATTCTGAAAGCGGAAGGAACCAAAGAGAAGAAATAGCTTGCCCCCGGGGCACACAGTGAGTCAGTGGGGGCTGGCCTCAGGTGTCCTGTCGCACCTCACAGCACAGAATTCCCCTGAGGGTGGGGCTCCCCGCTGAGGCCCTAGCAGGCCGCAGTCGGGTGGAGGAGGGGAGCGGAGCGGCTCCCAACTGCTCCTTAGGGAGCAGCCGGGGCCAGAGGGCCCGTCGTGGTCACCTGGTCACCGCAGAGCAGAAAGGAGCGGTTCCCCAGGGCTGGGGCTGCTGGCACTGCCAAGATACCCTGTGATCACATGACAGGGCCATCCTCCGAGCAGGACAGTCCCTGTTGCGGGTGGACCCATGCCTAATCATTGATCTCCTGGCAAGGAAAGGAGCCAGCCTGGGCCACCCTCTCCTGCTTCTTCTGTGTCCCTGTCTAAGCGCCTCCCCCTCCCCTCCCCCAGGCCTCTCTCCCCGCTTCCTCCCTGCCTCAGCCCAGAGCACCTGAGCCAGCTGCCCCGCCACACATTCTTTCTGTCTCTCCAGTAGAGGAATGTTGCACGGTGCCAAGTGCAGAGCGGGTTCTCAGTAAATATTCATTAAATATGAGAGAAGTCCATGTTTGCTCCAACTCGCAGTAACTGTCCGTCCATTGTTCCCACCACAACTGTGCTTACAGAGAGAGGACCCTGAGGTGAGAAGAAGCAGAAAAGCTGACAACAACACGGACCAAAGCTCAGAGCTATGGACTCACTCATAAAGACAGTGAATGATGGAACATTTCCGTTTCCATGGCACAGGGCTGACTTCCAGGAAAGAAGCCAGCATAATCTGGAAACTCGGGGTTCTTCCTGAAGCCCCCTCACCAGCATCCCTGTTCCCACACTCCCTCTTTCTACTTTCCAGCCTTCTGTGCACGCTAGCCCTCAGGCTGACTGGTCTCACCCCTTGAATCGTGTGGCGCTCCGCTCAAAAGCCTTCTCTGACTCCCTATTCGCTCTGCAGGGAGCCTGTTCTGCCTGGCGCTCGGGGGCCTTCTTGATCTGGCCTGGCCTCAGCATCATAGTTTCCCGCTGCATTTTAGAGCTCTTCTGCCTTGTCAGTCAGGTTGTTCTCCTCACGCAGCTCAGACAGTGTAGGGAAGGGTATGGGAGCGAAGATGAAATTGGAGCCAGAAGACCCAGGTATGATCCTCAGATCCACCATCTGACCTCTCTAAGCCCAGTTCCCCACGGGTAAAATGGAGATGATCATAAAATCCACTCCGTAAGGTTGGCGTGAGGATTAGGTGGTATAACGGGGCTTATAGTACTTTACAAATATAAGAGGCTAGAGGAATGACAATTATTCGTATATAGTTATGATTACTCTCACCTCCAGCACTGCTTTTGATCTCAGAACTCTCACACCTGGTCAAACTCAGCTCAAGTTCTGCTACTCATAGGAAAGTCATGCCTGATAACTCAAGTTCTCACTGACTCTAGTTTTTTAGGCCTCACCCACAAAATGTATTATGTTGTTCACTGTGTCTTGTACATATTAGCCTTAGAATTCCAAGCCTCCAGTTATGTACTTGTATATTATTGTTCCTAAAGGAAAATATTGATCCTAAAGA
The DNA here is from genome assembly GCA_006410635.1 of Cephalophus harveyi. Classification (NCBI taxonomy): domain Eukaryota; kingdom Metazoa; phylum Chordata; class Mammalia; order Artiodactyla; family Bovidae; genus Cephalophus; species Cephalophus harveyi. Next base: position 425,976 of record SJYT01082772.1, read on the forward strand.
AAATCAGTCCTGAATATTCATTGGAAGGACTGATAACGAAGCTGAAACTCCAATACGTTGGCCACCTGATGCGAAGAACTGACTCATTTGAAAAGACCCTGATGCTGCGGAAGATTGAAGGCGGGAGGAGAAGGGGACGACAGAGGATGAGATGGTTGGATGGCATCACTGACTCAATGGACACGAGTTTGGGTAAACTCCGGGAGTTGGTGATACACAGGGAGGCCTGGTGTGCTACAGTCCATGGGGTCGCAGGGTTGGACACGGCTGAGTGACTGAACTGAACTGAACTGATATTATTGTTGCTCAGTCAATAAGTCATGTCCAACACCAGGCTCCCCTGTCCTTCACTGTCTCCTGGAGTTTGCTCAAACTCATGTCCATGGAGTCAGTGATACCATCCAACCATCTCATCCTCTGTTGCCCTCTTCTCCTCCTGCCCTCAATCTTTCCCAGCACCAGGGTCTTTTCCAGTGAGTCGGCTCTTTGCATTAGGTGGCCAAATATTGGCACTTCAGCTTCAGCACCAGACCTTCCATAAATATTCAGGGTTGATTTCCTTTAGGATTGACTGGCTTGATCTCTTTGCTGTCCAAGGGACTCTCAAGAGTCTTTTCAAGCACCTCAGTTCAAAAACATAAATTTTTCAGCACTCAGCCTTCTTTATGGTCCAACTGTCACATTTGTACATGACTACTGGAAAAATCACAGCTTTAACTATACCAACCTTTGTTGGCAAAGTACTGTCTCTGCTTTTTAATACTTACATATAGTATAATGGACTTCCCTGGTGGCTCAGATGGTAAAGAGTCTGCCTGCAGTGCGGGAGACCTGAGTTTGATCCCTGGGTCAGGAAGATCCCCTAGAGAAGATGGCAACCCACTCCAGTATTCTTGTGTGAAAAATCCCATGGATGGAGAACCCTGGTGGGCTAGAGTTCATGGGGTTGCAAAGAGTTAGACACGACTGAGCGACTTCACTTCACTTATAGTATAACACAAAAAAATCAAGTTACAATTAAAAAATAAAGACAAAGCAAAGCTCAAGATATAAATGGAGGAAAAAATCAGAAACAAAACTGATGGAAGAAAAGGACAATTATGTTAGACACCTAGGTTAAACTGGTTACCGCAGTAACGTCCCCTTGGGGATAATCCTCATTTTCCCTTCTTCGCTGTTCGCTGTTCAGTAGAGGAGAGATGTGTATTCCTCAGCCCACAAAAGGAGAAGATTGGAACTTTCCCATCTCCCTCCTGCTGGAGAGGAGGAGTAACTAATGAGGTGGGTGAGGGTCACATTTACCGGGTGAGGGTCACTGGGTCCAGGGCACTCTGCTCCATGGTCTCATCAGAGGAGGACAAGCTCCTGCTGTCTGTGTCCCCCCCATTTCTGTGACAAGCTATCTGCACAGGGAATCACTCCTCACTGTCCACCCCTCTCCCCCTCCACCACCCAGCAGGATGGCTGCCTTTCTTCAGCTGCTTCTGTTTCCCCAGTCGTCTAGAAACAGGCTGTCATCTTTTCCTTGCAGCGGCTGGAATAAGCAGACTCAGCTTCTACTTGACAGGACCCTGAGGTCCTAAAGTCAGGCCGAGGGAGGGACCAGGAAGGCCCATCCCATTCCCTGATACAGAGGGTAAAAGACAAGCTGCAGGTTGGGAAGCTTGCTTTGCCGTCAATGATACTGATGCACATTTGGCCAGTGGTCCTAGGACCTGCTCTCAGTCATTTCAAGAGAAGAGTAGAGATGGTTTTAGAGCCCGTACAGCCATCAAACTCAAATGTGGACTATGAGCTTTATAACTATCATTACTATAGTACAGTAACTATCATTTCTTGATAGAAAAAAAAAAGGAAATAGAGCTGAAGTTAAAGAGGGATGTGTCCTGATATAAGGGACGTTGAGTAACACAACGGGAGAGTTGTCAATGACGGTTTAGCAGAAGATGCCAAAAGTGTCTTTTTTGTTGTTTTGTAATAGCCCATAATAAAAGTCAAGGGAGTGTATTGATTTATAGTCCAATGTAAAATTGATTTATAATTCAATGCAATTCAAACTTATTTCTTTGTGTTGACCCAATCACATACAAAGATGAAGTTTAATTCGTTATTTCAATCAGGTTTTTGGCAAGAGATGAACAGCAGACGACTTAAACTCATGCACTCTCATATACTGCAGAAATAAAAGCTGATATGACTCTGTATGCTTGAAACTAACACAATATTGTAGATCAACTATGCTCCAATATAAAATAATATTGAATTTCAAATTAAGTTAAAAAATTAAGTAAATGAAAAACAAGCAAAAAAATCAATATGATATGACCCTTTGGAAAACAGTTTGGCAATATGTATTGAGATATTAATAATGCTCAATAAGGCTCTTCTTTTGAGCAATTCCACCTGTGGGAATTTGTCTTTAAGAAAAACAAAAAAATTTTAAAGTTTATTGCTTAAATGTATTAAGTAAATCATGGCACATCAATGATGAAAGATTACAGAGTCATTCAAAGTGAAGTTCATGGTAAATAGCAAAAGTGAATTATAAAATGGTGTATTACAATGATCATGATCATAAGCATGTAAAATCATAAAAGGAAAGGAAGAAAAATATCGAATAAGAAGAATGATTTTTCTTTCACCTTTTCAGTATTTTGCAATTTTTTAAAAGAGTATATATTGTATTATAGTTGGAAATAAAATGAACTTTATTATCAATGTGTATAGTTAGCTGTCTGCAGATCCTACTACTTTTTGATACCAGTCTGGCAGACAACAGAGCTGGCATTTTGTTACAAAAATTGAGAGCTATACTTACTGCCTCACCCGGGTGACAGGGCATGTCACACTCAGAAGGAAACTTGCTGTTGCCGGTGGGCAGGACCTGTCTTTTTCTAAACTAGGAGTGTTGGCGGTGACTGAGCATGTGTGGCTGTCTCAGTTCAGCGGTGGACTCCTTGAGCAAGAGACAGAGACTTCTACTTTTTTTATTTAGTCCCCAGGGCTTTACTGTAACTTGTCACCTGCCAGGAGACCAATGAGGTGTTGGTTTGATTGGTTAATGATTTGCCTTGCTGGTTCTCTAAGATCATCTTAATCATCGATTAATCATAGGTACTTAATCAAAGATCATCAGTTGATCATAGGTACTCAATCGATCATTACTGAGTAACTGAATGATGAAACAGACATCTGTGAACCTCTGTGGGAAGTATTGAAAGAAGACTAAACTCTTACATGTGCTTCCGGTCCAGCTCAGTGGACCCTGCCAATCACTCTGCCCTTGCCACCCCTCACCTCAACCCCACATCGCCCTGTGACAAGGCGCAGGCCACAGTTGTTCACGGGAATCACGACCCCAGTCTCAAAGCAACTGGCTCACTCGTCTGATCCCCTCATTTGACTCTGAGCTTCTTGGGACAAGGTTTTACATTTTATTCATTTTTAATTAAATCTTCCTCTGAGGTTATTAGCATAGAGTCTGGGACATAACTCATTCAACACGACACACGATTAGGGCTCAGAAAATGCTTGAGATCGAAGGAACAAACCAACACAAGGCAGGGCCTCTCAGATATCAGTGATATCAGTGAGCCATCCAGCCCTGGGCCAGGCGTGGCCACTGATGGCTCGAAGGAACCACGGAAGAAATGGCACAGCTCTCGCCACACTTCACTGCGATGCATCCTTCACTAGTTTCTCTTCCCTTCTAGGTTGCAAACACCATGAGGGCAGGGGCTGTGTCTGTCGTATTCTTCCCAAACTCCAGCAATCACCCAACACCACCAACTCAGAAAATTTCTGTTGAAGGAATGAGTGGACAGCAGGGGACTCCAGTTTTTGGTTTTGACTTTCTCCAACTGTGGTCACTCACTGAACACATCGGCAGATCACAGGCCGTGCTGTGCCGCCTGCTAGTCTCTGCCCTTTCTTCCCCTGGTTGTTATTAAGAGCTAAGAACTATGCATAGCTGGTGGGCCTCTTTCTCCGCAACTGAATATGACCTGACAACTTAAGCAAGAGCCACAGCAGGCCTTTGACCAAAGGAGCCTCAGGAAAATGTGGCTCACAAGCAGGTTGTCGAGCAACAGGCAACAGAAATAATTCATCCCTCCACCACATCTCACCACCCCCCCGCCATGTCCTTGGAATTGTACTTATGTCTTCAAACTTCCTAAGACAATTTGCTTAGAAATGACGGGAGGGAAAAAAAAAAAAAAGAAAGAAATGACGGGAGGAAACAGCAAAAGAAAGGAGATTTTCTAAAGTTTTGAGACAAAATCAGTTAGGAGACAAAGGGCTTTCTCCTTGGGTCTTGCAAAAAGATGTCCTAGGCACTCTCTTGCTCAGCTCTACATCAGCTCTGGTCTCGACTGTAAATGAATTCATTCGCACACGGAGCTCTGGGCCAGGCCAGACTTCCTTACATGCTTGTCTGTCCACCGGCTCCAGCGCTCATTGTTATTGTTCAGTCACTCAGTCGTGTCTTACTCTGCGACGCCATGGACTGTAGCCTGCCAGGCTCCTCTGTCCGTGGGATTTCCCAGGCAAGAATACTGGGGTGGGTTGCCATTTCCTTCTCCAGGGAATCTTTCCGACTAGGGGTCAAAACCAGGTCTCCTGCATTTGAGGCTGATTCTTTACTGCTGAGCCACCAGGGAAGCCCCAGCTCTCGTTAGAAACGTCCTTTTTGACACAGAATCCTAAAATAGACCTCTCCGACTTAGTATATAAGAATCCACATGTAGAAACTCAGGACTTTCCTGAAACTCTGGATTGTCAGGCTGAAAATGGGAGCCCAGAATCTGCATTAACGCCCACAGGTAATTCTGAGGTCTAGTGTCTAAAGTGAAAGTGTTAGTCACTCAGTCTTGTCCAACTCTTTGCAACCCCACGGACTGTAGCCCACCAGGCTCCTCTGTCCATGGAATTCTCCAGGCAAGAATACTGAAGTGGGCTACCATTTCCTTCTCCAGGGGATCTTCCCAGGGATTGAACCCAGGTTTCCTGCATTGACAGATGGATTCTTTACCATCTGAGCCACCAGGGAAACTAAGGCCTCTGCTTTGAAAGTCACTCTTTTAATTCCAGGATAAAACTCTCCTCCCCTTCTCCCTGCCACTCCTTGAGCTCTCTTCCTCCCCTGTGACCCTCAGCCCCCTCGGGCAGACGTCTTCTCCTCAGTCACAAGCCACACTAGTATCACTGAGCTGTGACACTGTCTTTAATAGTACTTCCCCAGCACATCACATATTATGTGGTCTAGAGCAAGTAATGGCACCCCACTCCAGTACCCTTGCCTGGAAAATCCCATGGATGGAGGAGCCTGGTAGGCTGCAGTCCATGGGGTCACTAAGAGTCGGACACGACTGAGCGACTTCCCTTTTACTTTTCACTTTCATGCATTGGAGAAGGAAATGGCAACCCACTCCAGTGTTCTTGCCTGGAGAATCCCAGGGACGGGGGAGCCTGGTGGGCTGCCGTCTATGGGGTCACACAGAGTCGGACACGACTGAAGTGACTTAGCAGCAGCAGCAGAGCAAGTATGCAGAAAATGTCTGTTGAATGAATGGATGAATAAACATTCATTAACATCACCACAGAATAATTACCTCCCTTTCAGTTTTCCCCTAGTTTTTCAAGTCTAACTTGAGGAAAACATGACTTGCTATTTGAGACCATTTTCCTCTCACAGACATAGAGAACAAACTAGTGGTTACTAGCTGGGAGAGGGAAGTGGGAGGGGCAATGGGGTAGAAGGTAAGAGATGCAAACCATTAGGTATAAATCATGCTATAAGGATAGACTGTACAACGCGGGGAGTACAGCCAGTGTTTTACAGTAATTCTAAATAGAGTATAACCTTTAAAAATTGTGAATCATTGTGTTGTATACCTGTAATTTATATAATATGGCACATCAATTATATGTCAATCTAAAAATAATTTTAAAATTTAAAGATAAAGAACAATAGGAGAACATTTAAAAAAATAACTAATGTCACATCTATTTACAAGTTCATTTTAAATTAAAAATAATAAAAGATCATTTTCTGTTCTCCTTGCCTTGGCAGTGTCTCTCAGAGGCACTGACTGGGAAGCCAGCACCAGAGGAGAAAAGCAGTTCCACAAATACAACCTGAAAGAAGCCCTCTGGTCATCTGCTAAAGCCCAGAGAGAATGTCGTTTCCACATCAAAGATCTGTGGATCAAAGACATCCACCACGTTGCTGCTGTGGTACCCATGCTAGAGAAATGGCGCCAGAAGCTTCCCTTCCCTGCAGAAAAGCCATGTCAGCCAGGTCAGATCTGTGGGAGGATGAGAGGATGCTTTTCTCCAGTTCTATTGCTGAGGGAAGCCTTGGGCTGGAAATACCGGTGGGGAGGTTAACAGTGAATTCTGAATTAAAGCACAATAAGCCCCTCTTCCTTCTCCATTCACATCTTCCTTTCTTAAGGCTGAAAAAAAGAGAAGGGGGATAAATTAGGAGTTTGGGATTAACAGATACACATTACTATATACAAAATAAGCAACAAGGCCCTACTGTATAGCACAGGGAACTATATTCAGTATCTTATAATAACCTATAATGGAAACGAATCTGAAAAAGAACATATATACGTATATGTGTGTGTGTGTGTCTATATATATATATGAATCACTTTGCTGTACACCTGAAATCGACACATTATAAATCAACTATACTTCAGTGAAAAAAAAGAGCCCTCTCCCTTGGCAAGACTGCCCCAGGCTTAATCAGAACCTTAAATGGCTGTCCTTCACCTGTGTTGGAAGCACAGGGACCATGATTAGTCTGATGTAAGTGTGGCTTGTGGTGAGTCACTGAGACAGTGCAAGCTGACACCACGAGAACAGCCGGAGCGATGAGGTCATTTGGTCCAACAGGTAGGCCGTTCTGTTTTCTCAGTCCTGACATTCAGTGCCCTATCAGTTATTCAATAACCAGAAATGAGGTGGGTCCCACAAATTCCTGAATCTCCCTGGGGATGGAGGGGGAGGAGCTGTGCCTTCTTGATCGAGGCCACCCGAGGAGAGGCCAGAGCTGGAAACCAGGAGGGTGGGTGAATGAAACAAAAGGAAAGAAAGATACTCAGAAGCAAGTGGCATCATTTCTGAAGAAAGATGAATCATTGTTCTGCATCATATTTAACCCAGACAGTCATGCCCTGCTCGCAGACGGGAGGGAAAGTGAGACTCAGCCTCAGACTGAACGAATGTACAAACTCTCAGGTCAAAAGAGGCAGTCAAGCCTCGCAAATTTGTTTTTGAAAAGATGAGGGCAGGGGAGTTATTTGAGGGGAGGTTATTTACTTTTGGGTTTGTTTATGTTTCTCCCCAATATACACCACACATATGACCCAACATACAAAGGTTCTAGATCCTTAAAATGAAATATTTTAATGAGATACTGTAATTATTAAGTAAGTTCAAACCAAACATATTTTCCTATGACCATTTCCTAGAGGTTAAAGGAAAAACAGGTTGTAGCTGTTTTTTTTTTTTTTTTTTCAGGCATAACACGAGGGGTGGGGTGGTATGTTAGTGTGTCTGAGCTGCCAAAACAAAGTACCACAAACTAGGTGGCTTGAAACAACAGAAATAGATCATGAGGGTTTTGGAGGCTAGAAGCTCTGCCATCAGGGTGTCAGCAGGGCCATGCTCCCCCCAAAACCTACAGAGGAGAACTCTCTTTTTTTTTTCTTTTAACTTATTTATTTTTAATTATAGGATAATTGCTTCACAATGCTGTGTTGGTTTCTGCCATACATCAACATGAGTCAGCCCTAGGCAGACACTTGTCCCCTCCCTTTTGAACCTCCCTCCCCCTCCCACTCCATCCCATCCCTCTAGGTTGTCATAGAGAAGAGAATTTTTGCTTGCCTCTCCAAGCTTCTGGTGTTTGTCAGCATTCCTTAATGTTCTTGGCTTGTCAAGGCATCACAGCAGTCTCTGCATCCATCATCACATGGCCAGCTTCTTCCTCATGTCTCTGTCTCTATGTCTTCTTCTCTTCTTAGAAGGACACCAGTCATTTCGGATTAAAGGCCCACCGTTGTCCCGTATAACCTCACTTTCGCTAATGACATCAGCAACATTAACCCTTAACAATCCTTATTTAGAAATAAGGTCACATTCTGAGATACTGGGAGTTAGGACTTCAACACATTTCTTACAGGACACAATTTAAACTGTACCACCAATAGCTGTAATCAGCTCAGCTCATAGAAGGAAAACAGAGCCCACAGCATCCATATTGCTCCAGTCCTGGGAAGGCCCTTAGCGACAGATACATGGGTGATTCCTCCCAAAGAGAGGAACAGGCCATTAATCAATCATCCTTTTAGCAAATATTCACTAGGCATCTACTAAGTGATCTACATATGCTGGTTGTGGGTGAGAGACGTAAGACAAAGTCCCAGTAATTGACGCTGAATATTAGAAGAGAGACACTGGGTACTATTGTAATTCTTCATTCCACTGTCTCCAGCCTACCCCATTGAACTATTAGCAGTTTAAGGGCCAAGTACTTTGCCCGCAGCACTGTGCAACAGCTTCCCCATGCCCATAATCCTTTGTGGAACTGGGATGCAATGAGCTTTTGAGCAGAGAAAACCCAGCATCAGTTCAGTTCAGCTCAGTTGCTCAGTGCTGTCGGACTATTTGCAACCCCATGGTCGGCAGTGTGCCAGGCCTCCCTGTCCACCACCAACTCCCAGAGTTTACCCAAACTCATATCCGTTGAGTCAATGATGCCATCCAACCATCTTATCCTCTGTCATCCCCTTCTCCTCCTGCCTTCAATCTTTCCCAGCATCAGGGTCTTTCCAAATGAGTCAGTTCTTCGCATCAGGTGGCCAATGTATTGGAGTTTCAGCTTCAACATCAGTCCTTCCAATGAACACTCAGGGCTGATTTCCTTTAGGATGGACTGGTTGGATCTCCTTGCAGTCCAAGGGACTCTCAAAAGTCTTCTCCAAAACCCAGCACACAAGTGATTAAAGGACAGTGTGCTACAAGTCAAAGGAGGCAAAATCCAAAAACGTGGGAATCATAGGGGAAGATTCATAAGATTTTCTAGCTGGAAAGGACTTTTGAGACCATCTTAGTTGATGGCTTCGAACTTGAACTCGAGAAAGAAAAAAAAAGGAATATTTTCTTTGCAAAAATTGTATGAGGAAAAAATTACATGTTCACAACGTGTGAACAGGCAAAAGCCAGATCCTTCTGGCGGATGGACAAGAGGGCTGGGGAGAGCCCCTCTGGCTCAGTGTCATCACAGGTTCTGACCCTGAGTTCCCTGGTGAGCAGCACCTCCCCAGGCATTGTCTGAAAACCAGTAGACTACCAGTGGGGAAACAGAGGCCCCGAAAGCCAGCGATGAACACCATGTTCAGCAACATGAGTTGGTGGCAGGACCAGAACTCAGATCTTTCTCTCACTTCCAAGGTAAAGCTTCCTGCACTACCTCACGCTCTCAGGGTGAAGGGAACAAGAAGAGGGAGTTTCACACCACAGGATCTCCCTTTTCATTCACATAGACTCTCCTTTCCTCTGGCCTCTGCCTTTCCCACATTGCATTTCCCAGCAGGGACATATCCAGCACCAGCCCCTGGGTATGTGCTGTAATTCTCTTCCCCCAGAGGCAGGGGAAGGGACTCAGTGACTTTTGGGGTCTCTTCCAGACCAGTGATACTGCAGCTCCAATTAGGCCCCCTTTCCCTGTGACCCTGATGGCACTTTCTAAGCTACCTAGGACTGACTTACCCTATCCCTTTATGGAAGAGGAAAATCAAAACTCATGAGACACAAATGGGAAGTTCTTCCTCCTCAAGTTTGCTCTGAATGGTCTTTTTCTGATCCACATAACTGACAGAGAGAATGAAAGTTGGGGAGATGCACAGATTTCTAAAAGGAAAGCCCCCCAAATATGTCCAACTCCATTTGAGACTGTTTAGAAGTCCATGCTCAAGGAATAACATCCAATACCCAGGGTTCTTAGCCTAATCAACTCAACCCTGAGAAAAGCTCCCAGGGATGCAGGCTCTCTTCATGAGGTGCCCTGTCTACCTCTGAGGTCAGTATGACCTCCAGCCACTAAAATGACTCCCCCAAAATTCACTGCAACCTTTGACGAAGTTGGGTCCAGAGTCACTTTACTACCACTCAAAGGAAGGATGGTCATTTGGAGAAATCTGCAGAGGGTAGTGCCTCCAGGAGTAATCATGGGCCTTGATGTGTACATCCACGACCTCTGGGTTCAAGTCCAGGTTCTGCCACTTACTACTGGGGACTTGGGACCAATCTCTTTGATTCTTCTTGAACCTGCCTCACCCATGTAAATTGAGGGTTTACTCAATATTTATTCAACAAACACTGAGGATCTACCAGTGCTAGGTAGAGCTGGGGTAAATTTTTCGTCTCTCTGCTTCCTAGGCTGTTGTGAGGAGCAGACCAGCAGGGATCTGAGAGGCTGTCAGCGGTGGGGATACAGGAATACCATTTCCACCCTAAGACTCCTGTTGAATGGGAGACGTTTATTTCTTCAGCATGTCCTTTACTCCTCCAGCCGTCATTCTCTGATGTCAAAACAATGTGATTAAGTCTCCCATTTTTTCAGATTTTTCATTACATCACCCATTTTGAGGGCTGAGTTGGCACCCAAAAAACCATCATCCATGCAAATTGGCAATCTTAAATTTTCCTTTAAAAATGATGAATGACACAGACTTAGCCTTATCTCCTTGTATTCTCAGCCAAGCCAGGCACACAGTAGATGCTCAGTAAATATGTTCAATGAATGAATGAATTGGGAAGCTTGCCTCCAAAGAAGACAATGAATCAAATTAGAACTAAGAGGAGGGAGCACTATTCTATGGGTTTATTTTATCCATCTCCCGATAGTTCAGCATCCTCTCTAATATTTTCCTGATTCCATGAATGACTCCAGTCATGCGTTTCCTCTCTGGCTATGGCATGAAAACCCTTGGGACATGGTGTACTGTCCAGCTGTTAGGCCTGACTTCAGTTTCCTAATCACACCAGTTACACGTGAGAGAGGGGACGATGCGTGTGTCCCCTGCCACCCTGAAGTTAACTGCCAGGGCCAAGTGGAATATTTCCATCCGGCTTTTCTCCCCTTTCTTTTTTCTCTTAAGCTTCTTCTAGTGATAAAAGCTGAAGCAAATTGAAATTGGCAGCTCTGTAGTCTTCCAGCGACAGGAAAAGTACTGGAGATCATGTGAACTACATTTCTAAAAACTTAAAAAAAAAAAATCTAATCTTGCCTCAATAAAAACGACATCATGTCACTGTAACTGGCTGGGGGAAAAGCTTGAATGTTGCTGGCAGCAGCCCAGCAGAGTTCAGGGGTTCTGCTGGCTGCACTGAATTCCCACGGGAAAGGTAGACAAAGAGTACTGCCTTTCAGGTGAGCCTGGGAGGCCCAAAGAGGAGCAAGGGGATGGCAAAGCTCGCCCTGAAATCTCCCTGCAGGTTAGGCATTGCTGCGATCGGGACAGGCTTCCTCTGCCCCTTTTCCCACCTGGCTGCCTTCCACTGTGCACTTCCCTCTGGCCGACTACTTGGAGGGAGAGAAAGCAGCCAGTCTGGGACATCTCAATGGCACAGAGCCAAAGAGGGGACACCAAATGCCCCAATTCCACCCCAGTGTGGAACCTTTGCAAACTCACTCCTATGTGGTCTAAGTCAAAGACAACAATAAAAATAACAGATTGGCTGCAGTGGCAATGGCGGTCACTGGCCCTTCTGCACGGGAACTGCGTCAGCGAGGGGAAGCGGAGTGCTGGGGGCTGGTTCTCACAGTGCCTTGGTTTACCTTCAGAGGGTAGTTCTTGGCTGCTACCAGCCATTGGTTGTTCCTCAGAGATCCCTGGATCGGTATGTAAGGGATGGGTAAGAGTGACCATCTCTGGGGCAGGGTTTGGGGGATGAGGGCCACAGACAGAAAGGTTACTTTTCAGGCCCTTTGTACTGCCTGAAATTTTTAACCATATGCATTTTTTTAGTTAAATCAATAAGTAAAGAGAAATCCGTTAGAAGCAAATAAACCCTGAGTGATGCCTGCCTGTTCCCTGCTCCCCTCTCCTAACTTCCCAAACAGGACCTCACAGGTGTGCAAAGTGGCCCAATAAGAGGAAATCTGGAACAGATTGGGCAGAGGGAACAAATATATTACATTTATACTAAAAGAAAGGAATATACACAGAGTAGAATGCAAAATGTACTTGGATGATTAAGAGGAAACATAATATTTTCATTTGTATGATACTCCATATACCAACAAGCCACCCAACAGGCTGATGAATCATTTGGTGGCAGTTCCCTGTTTCAAGGATCTGAGGCTGCAGAGGTGTTTGAGGGGTGTCTGTCCCCAAGAGCTGTATTCTGAAACTGAGCCTAGTTAGTGTTTGGGGACCAAGAGGGGAGGAGGTCAGAATGCAAGGCTGGGGGCAGGGGTGGAGCTGAGCTTTGGAAAATGGGGAGATCTCTATTGACAGAGAGCACTGAGTGAGACGCCTGTGAGCAAGCGTTGAATGGGGTAGAGGGAAGTGAGTGATGCAGACAGACAGAAGGAAGGTGGATAGAAGAAGGCTCTGACCAGGGGCCAGCCAGTGCTTCTCAAACTTGCTCCTGAAGCCTCACTTCAAGGCCGAGGGAGAATGGTACATTCCCTGGGGGGACCAGGAGGCAGCCAGAGGCTGCCCACCACACAGGAGATCTTTCCCAGCAGTGTTAGCTCTACCTTCAAAAATACACCTGAACTCCAATCAACTCTTGGCTGCCATTCTGGTCCAAACCGCCTCCATATGTTACCTGGATGAATGTCATAGCTTCCTAAGCATTATCTCCTTGCCCGCATCCTTGCCTACCACAGAGCAGCCAAAGCCATCCTTTAATAGCATGAAGGAGAAAATGTGACCTCTTTCCCCAAACCCTTGCAGTGGCTCCCGCCTCCCTCAGACCACAGCCAGGCCATTGAACAGCCCCGGAGCCTGCCCCATCCAGCCCTGCCACCCTCTGGGTCTCCTCCCACTGCCTCCCCTTCCCACTTGAGCTCACTTAGAGCAATCACTCCGCCCTCTGGTTTTCCTACTGCACATAAGCCAGATGTGGTCCTGTCTCAGCGCCTTTACACTTGCTGTTTCCTCTCTTTAGGAAGCTCCACTCCCGGACATTCATAGGCTGCCTCCCTCCTCTGTACCAAGTCTTCTCTCAAAGGCCTTCACTGACTGTGCCACTTAAACCTGCACCTCCTGGCATGGCCTTCTCCCCATCCCTGCTTGATTTCTCTCTCCAGCTGCTTGTCACCTTCTAATATTCCATGGAACCCATTTATTCATTTTGCTTGTCTATCTCTCCATCTAAAATGTATGCTCCAAAAGAGTATGGATTTTTTTTTTTAAATTTCTGCTTTAATACCTTGTAACAGCATGCAACTCCTTCTTAAGAACAGTTCCATTAATAAATACAGAAGAAATGAGAGAAATCAAAATTCAAGGTGTAGGGGTTGGACAGAGGCTTAAGAGGGAGGGGATATTCATAGAGTTATGACTGATTCTCAGTGTTGGATTGTATTGCAGAAACCAACACAACATTGTAAAGCAATTATCCTCCAATTAAAATAAAAAGAATTCACTATTAGCCTGTGAGCTCCAGTCTATTCAGTCATGTCCAACTCTTTGTGAACCTATGGACTGTAGCCCGCCAGGCTCCTCTGTCCATGAGATTCTCCAGGCAAGAATACTGGAGTGGGCTGCCATGCCCTCTTCCAGGGGATCTTCCAGACCCAGGGATTGAACCCATATCTCATGTCTCCTGCATTGGCAGGCAGGAAAAATCCTAACTGTACCATGGCCAGTTCTGGTCGAAACCATCTTCACCTCATGATCATGATTATGGTCAACAATGGCAGTGAAAGAAAGCAGTGTCACATAGCCCCTGACAGGCTGCCCTGGGAAGGGCTCGCCAGCCCTGTGCAGTTCTCCTCAGTGACAAAGCTCCTCCATATGTTCGTGAGAAAACATCAGACAGACATCAGTGAAGGAGACTCTCTGCAGCAACTGACTAGCACTCTTGTGAGTGTCGTGACAGACAGGCGCTGTCACAGAGTGAAGGGGATAAAGCCACAAGTCCCAGCTCTGCAGGGTTCGGGTAAGGCTCTTATTTCAGTCTTTCCAGCCCTGGTGGGGCTAAATGTGCTGTGGACTCTGGATGGGACCTTGGAACAGGAAAAAATAGAGTGGAAAAAACGGTGAAATCTGAAACAAATCTATCGTTGATAGCATTGTACCAAGGTTGTTTTTTGATGATTGTTCCATGGCTATATAAGATAACCACGTCACCAAGGTGGGGTGGGTAACAGAGGGGAAGCCGGGTAAGGGGTGTAAGAGGGAGGGCTGTGGTATATCTGCGACTTTTCTGTAAGCCTAAAATTCTCTCAGAAATTTTCTAAGGCTCATCAGGATCAAATCTGGCAGCTATTTTTCACTGAACACTAGGTTTGGACAGAGAAAGAAATGAAAATAAATCTAGAAGTTATTATTAAAAGTGGAATTGTTATTCAAAGGCTAGCACTGCATGTCATCTTTGGAGTCCTCTTTCCCCACCATGACCCAAGGCCTGTCAGGGGTCTGAATTTCTTAACCCTCCCCAGCCCCCCAGGCCTCCTTTAATGAAGGCAAATCTCTACCTTTTCCTCTCCCAGGGCCTCCCTTGCACCAGCTAAAACCAGAAGAAGGTAGTGTGGGACTCTGGAGAAAGGGAGCCTCTAAAAGCTCGTAAAGAGACTCCTTTGCAGACCACTGGCAAGAGTGACCAATAGGAGGGAAGAAAGCGAAGGCACACGACATGGAAACGGAGCGGGGCAAGGTGCCTCTGCCCTCTCGGCCGGGGAAAGGGAAAAAATCTGTAAAATTCAAAAGGCCCGGTCGTGGCCACTCAACACAATCTTTATTCTGTGAGACAAAGCGGGGGGCCCCACACAGGGTATCAAAGACTGAGAGCCCACGTTATCTCCAGTTTTTACTCAAAGAACTCAGCATATTTGGGTGTTTTTTTTTTTTTAATCTCCCCCTTTCATTTATTGTCTCAGAGTAAACACTTGTGATTCATAAATGCCTGAGGAGTGATTCAGTATTCTCCTGTTCAAACCAGCAGAGGCCACATCAAACAATAGACCACAAGGTATTATTAATCATTAAATAGGCACATATAAGAACACTTGGGTGAGGGAGCCATTTTTCTTTTCTTTCTTTCTTTTTTTTTTTTAAGAGCAAACCTTGAGTATGACCTATTCAACTAAAAAAAAAAAAAAGTGATATTTTTGTGTGTTTATTTGGCCTTTGGTTTAGGGGGAGAGTTGTTTTTTGTTTCCCTAGAAAGAGTAAAATTCAAGGCGAAAAGGGCAAATATTTCAGGTGGGAACAATGTTCCTTCCTTTGGAGTCTTCCTTCAGCCATCAAACAATGGCCTGAGTTTCAGATTGCAGCACTCATGTTTTTCCACATTCACATGCTCAAGGAAAAAATGGATGTTGTCAACCATGGGTGGTCAGTGCAAGAGTCCCCCGCAGCATTGCTATGCGGTAGCTGTAACCTGGATGTAAACTCGCAGGTGGGGAAGCTTGAAGAATATCTGCTCTGTCAAAGAAGAAACCAAGTCATGTCAAACATGCCTCAAGTACAACCATCCAACCATCACGAGGACCCCCGTTCTGACTCTCCAGTTGCCTATATACACTGAAAAGGAAAAAAGGGTGGCAGAGAATCAGATGGGTTAGATAGCATCACCAACTCAAGGGGCATGAATCTGAGCAAACTCCAGGAGATAGTGAAGGACAGGGAAGCCTGGCGTGCTGCAGTCCATGGAGTGGCAGAGTCAAGACATGACTTAGCAACTGAACAACATCAACAAAGTTCCTCTAGATTCAAAACCAGGGCTTCTCCCTGTATAGAAGGTAGATCAATGGCATCACCTTCCAAAGATGGAGAAATGCTAAAACATTAGTGACTTAAAATAACATTTCTTGGAAATTCCCTGGCAGTTCAGTAGTTAGGACTCCAAGCTTCCACTGCTGGGTGGCACAGGTTCAATTCCAGGTCAGGAACTAAGATCCCACAAGCCACAGTGCTGCTGCTGCTGCTGCTGCTAAGTTGCTTCAGTCGTGTCTAACTCTTAGCGATCCCATGGACTGCAGCCCACCAGGCACTCCCGTCCCTGGAGTGGGTTGCCATTTCCTTCTCCAATGCATGAAAGTGAAAAGGGAAAGTGAAGTCACTCAGTCGTGTCCGACTCTTAGTGACCCCATGGACTGCAGCCCACCAGGCTCCTCTGCCCATGGGATTTTCCAGACAAGAGTACTGGAATGGGGTGCCATCGCCTTCTCCAACAAGCCACACGGCAGGGATCAAAAAAAATTTCTTCTTAGGAAGCTTCTCTGATAAAAGATATCTAAATAGACAGATGAACAATCTAGGACCTGCCATCATAGACCCAAAGAATTACAATGGCCACATGTCCCATTTTTTACGCTAATTGTCCTGACATCATTGTTAATAGCATTAGCTTTCACTCTCTAAAGTGTTCCAGTTTAGACCATAAATTATACAGTCATCTATAAGAATCTGCTAGATCAAGAAAGGTCTCAGGTATTCATTTTTCCCACCCATCTTATCTCATGGAAGTGTGACTAGGATCCAGGGAGGGCCTGCCAATGTTTACTCTTTTGGATGGAGTGTCCCTCTACAGCCGTTCCTCGTCCTTCCAGTGCTGGGGGAGGGGGAGTGAGTCATCCATACATCCTGTGTGCCTGGTCCCTGACAATATCCCTGCCTCCATCCAAAACTCTCCTTGCCACAGGCCTGTGCTGTGTCATGCTTAGTCATTCAGTCATGTCTGACTCTTTGCAACCCCACTGACTGTAGCCCTCCAGGCTCTTCAGTCAATGGGGATTCTCCAGGTAAGAATACTAGAGTGGCTTGCCATGCACTCCTCCAGGGGAATCTTCCTAACTCAGGGATTGAACCCGGGTCTCTCACATTCAGGTGGATTCCTTACCGTCTAAGCCACCAGGAAAGCCCAAGAATACTGGAGTGGGTAGCCTATCCCTTCTCCAGGGGATCTTCCCAACCCAGGAATCAAACCAGTGTCTCCTGCATTTCAGGCGAATTCTCTACCAGCTGAGCTACCAAGTAAGCCCCTCTACAGGCCTGAGGTTCTAATTATTACAGACAAGACTACATCAAGGTTGGCATTTTCCCACAAACAAAGCCACAACCACAGTGCTCAGGTGGTAGAGACCCTCCTTCCTGGAAGGAGCCAGCTAACTTTCTGGTTTCTCCTGGTCCCATAGCCTCTGATTTATAAAAGACTGGCTGAAGCTTTTGGTTTGCCAAATACTCACGGACCAATTTATCACAGTAATTGTTCATCCATTTCTTTGAGATATTAACATATCCTGAATATTTTTAAGTGAATGAGTGTCTATCTTATATGTCAGATATAAATACATGGCATATATATAGCAATATATGGCATATACATACATATGAATGGTAAAAGCAGCTGAGAATTTATATTTGTGTTTACAATACACCAGGTACCGTTCTTAGCATATTATATATATTAGTCCTCCTAACAATCCTATAAGGTAAGCACTTTGAATTTTTCCCCATTTAGCAGGCAAGTAAATTGAGGCATAGAATGGTCATGTCACATAGCTAGAAAGTGAACAAGCTGGAACATGAACCCAGGCAGTTGGGCTCCAGAGTCTTTGCTTTTTTAGCCACCCTACACATACATAGAGATATGCACTCAACATTCCTAACAGAAATAATCACAGTCAAATCTCAGCTGTAAAATATCAAGGAAGGTGCTATTTAAATATAAGAGACCTTGACTTTATAGCCCCTTTTATCAATAACACTCAGCATCATAAAACAACAGGTGTGTGGGGGTACTCTGTAAAAACAGGTGTTTTCATGCTCTGTATTGACACATTTAACCCAGTGTGTCCGGCTGTGATTCCTATATATTCTTGGTTACACAAAATCTTCCATGAGGGGCTGGCATGCATAGGGAGAGTGAGGCAGGAGGATGTGAGCAGTGGTCCGTTCTGGGGACAAGGTGTAGGCTTCCACACTTTCCGGTGATGGCCCACCAGACTCACCTTTCCCAGGTATCCTTCTTGTTTTCTTTGCCAGTTTTCCAGCAGATCTAGTGATCTCTCCCATGGCCTTTTTCCTTTCCATCTGCTCCCCAGTGATGGAACTTGCCTGCTTACATCTTACTTATTAACCATACGTAGATATGGCAGACTGCGATTACTGTAGAATTGTTTGGGAGCTCAGTATCTCGCTCCTTCCCACGTACCTTACCCTGGGAATTGCTTTGTACTTTCGTATTGCCATGTGGTGGTGTGTATTTAATAACCATCAATAAAGATAGGCCTGGGAAAGCACAGCCGCAGATTCCTCTCAATCCACCTGATTGCAACAGAGGAGAGCTGTCCACAGGGGTGTCCCTACTGCCTAGAGGCACTTACCTGGAGGCACTTGCACTCAGCAACCAAGGAAATTTTAGAAAAATACACTGACCCTCTCAGGGGTCCATTGAATCATCAGTAAAACTTTTTTTTTTTTTTTTTTTACATTGAAGTGTATTCATGCGTTTATTCTCCAAGTATTTCAGCGTGCTGACTCTGTGAAAGTCATTGTACCAGATGCCATAAGGAGTTTCTTCACTTCTTTATCAGAGAAGCAATGGAAGTGAAAAATGTGGGAAGTAAAGGGGCAACTTTTATAATATAAACCTAGGATGCCACCCCTCTGCACAGATGAATAGCATTTGAATAGCAGGCAGGGATGGAAGTAGCTGTCAAAATAGGTGTGCATATGTAAATACATAAATAAAACCAAATTTAATTTGAAAAAAATTAGGTGTGAGGTTCTGCCCTCTACACAGTTGCTATTGTTTAGTCACTAAGTTGTCTGATTCTTTTGCAACATTAAGAGCCCACCAGGCTCCTCTCTCTGTCCATTGGACTTCCCAGGCAAGAATGAAGTGGGTTGCCATTTCCTTCTCCAGGGGATCTTCCTGACCCAAGGATTGAACCTGAGTCTCCTGCATTGGAAGGTGGGTTCTTTACCAATGAACCACCAGGGAAGCCCCTCCACATAGTAGGTGCTCACTAATAGTCATTAACCTGAATTAAGTTAAACAGGCAATTGGAGATTGGAGGGTTTTAACCCCTGGCTGGTTTGTCTGACTACCATCCACACACGTTCACTCCATACAAACAAGACAAACTGGGACTCCACCTTCCATCCAGATGGGGTTCTAGACACCAATCCAGGTCTGTCCCAGGTGCCAGGACTTTGAGAGTTGGTGAGGAAGGTGGAAAGGGTTGAATAGTGGCCCTCCCCTGCCAAGACAAGGAGCTCAAATACTCGAACAGGAGTACCTGGTCCCTCTATGACTATGGGAGCCTGGAGCAAAAATGGACACAGCTAGATCCATGGATGAGACTTGCACAGTTTGGCAACCTGCTCCAGGAGGCAGCCACACTCGGGGACTTTATCAAGAGACCTCTGTCTGTCAGGCAAGGGGCCTATGGAAGTCCAATCAGGCAAAAGGAAAGTTCCTCTCCTCTACTTCCCATAATGTCTCCCCTAGAATTGGACTGAGGGGAGCCAGAATGCACTGATATGTGCACCATTGCCTACGGGCAGAGAGCTGGAGATGAAGCCTGGGTCCTTGGTTCTTTCCCTGGTGCTACAAGAAACTGATGTGCTTGCCTCCCGCTCTGTTCTGAATCAGCCGGCCACCTACCCTCCAGGACCACCACCCTCAGACTGGCTACAGAGTAGGATGCCATCTCGGTACTGCCCCCATTCCCTGTCATCACCCCAAACAATTCCATCACTTTTCCCAGTCTGGGGGCACTTATGTTACGCCTAGAGCAATACAAACAGCATAGAACAAATAACTAGTGAGGAAAAGAGATGTAGATTCCAGAGTTCTATAGGGGCCCTCAATCACAGACCCAGTGTCTTGAGATGTTCCAGGAAGTTTCTTAGACGATTTCGGATGTTGAACTAGCCAGCACAGCCTCAGTCCTGTAAACTCTATGATCATCTGCTATCCGTGTCCTTTATGGAACTTGCTCAGTCACCTTCCGGCTAAGTGGGTTCCTTCCCCTCCACCTCATCCCCGATGACTTCCGGCCACAAGAAAATACCCTTGCTCCTTGCCTTCCAGATTACTGCTCTGCTCTACCAAGTTGACAGTTATTGCCCTTCTCCCCTCTGTTCCAGTTTCTGGACATCTTATTCTCGCTAGTGACTGAGAAAGGATAGTCTCTTCTCTCCTAGGCTCTAAGCTCCCTGCCGTTTCTTCAGAGGCACTATTTTCCAGGAAGCTTGTCTATTCTGTAACTTTTGCCTCCAACAGGCCATGGTCTCCTGAACTAATCCCTTGAATCCTCTCTCTGTCTCCCTCCACGGGCCTTCCATCAAGACCTTTTATGAGGACAAAATGCTGCAATGAAGTAGAAAGTGCTCTGTCCACTGTCAAGTACCACAAGGCAGGAGAACAAGTGAGGAACTCTTTGGAAGAGACCAGAAGTTTCCAACCCCCCAGTGTTAGAAGGCTTGTTCCCTAAGGCTGATATCTAAAAGGAAAGTATATATTTCACATGCAAATACCATCTTTGTGTGTGTGTGTGTGTGTGTGTGTGTATGCACTCAGTTCATCAGTCGTGTCCAAGTCTTTGTGACCCCATGAACTATAATCTGCCAGGCTCCTCTGTCCATGGAATTTTCCGGCAAGAAGATGAGTGACTTGCCATTTCCTCCTCCAGAGGATCTTCCCAACTCAGGGATCAAACCTGAGTCTCTGGCATCCTCTGCATTGGCAGGAGGGTTCTTTACCACTAGGGCCACCTGGGAAACCCTCACCAGCTCTCTACCACTTGGGAAAAATTCATTCTTTTTCTCACCTCTCCATCTGCTATTCTGTGTAGCCCCTGTGCAACTGACTTTCTGTCTCCTGAAACTTAGAAATCAAGATCCCTTCTTTTCTGGAGCTCACAGGGTGGTGAGCAAATTCAAGAGGGAATCACGGTGCAGCAAGCCTGGCATTTAACAATGCTGTGTGCTGGGCATAGTCTGTCATATGGCCGCACACCAGCAGGTAGCTCTGGTTCTTAACCAGAAAATTCATCTCTGGTGGTAACGTTAGTCGCTGATGTAGCTGATGTTTCAAAACATTCTTACAGATATAGCAGGGCAAGTTTCTGGACTGATGAGCAGGAAACTTGAGCCTAATTCTGGCGTTCTCTTCCCTTTCTGTGGAGGCTGTTAAACCTTAGTCCAGTCACTTCTTCCAATTTTCCCATTCATTCAATCAGTGGACCCATTCGGCCACCTCTTAGTTCTCTTCCTCTGTCTCCCTCAACCCTCTCTGTAAGCTGAGGAAAATAAGCAAGGATAATAACGACAGTGACTTTGATTTTAAATATGCTTTATACATTCATCTAGCCCTAAGTTTTATCAAATGATTCTCCTGGCTAGCTGAATTGGTTTTGTTTTTTTGAGGAATTTGATCTGATGTCAAAATTTGAACAGCATGAGCAAGCCAAACAAATGCATGTCCCAGGCATAAAGGGGTTAAGACTTCATCCCACCTTCCTGAACCTTCCAGAGGCCCCTAGGGGCATCAGGCCCTGTGTAGTTCTGAGCCTTGCACAAGTGTGCAAGTCAACATCCATAACATCCCTCGGGAATGCCCACCTTCATCCCTGGGCTTGAAGGCTTTGCCTCACTGCAGCCCTGCTCAGAGGGTAAAAGGTTAGCCAAGAGCACACTTAGAGCCTGCCTGCCATGACTGCTGGGGGAGGCCAGGCCAAATGTGGGAGTTAAGCTGTTCCCAGTGCCCTGCCCCCACCCTTTGGGAAAGGCTTTCCTGGCAACCATCCTCTTTCAGGGCCCATTAGAAAAGTGCACATTCCCTTGGTCCCGCTGGCTATAGTCAAGTTTTCCAAGGTGGGGTCCGGGGTGGGGGTGGCATAAAGTATTACATTATGAGCAAATGCTGAAAGCTTCTATTTTTCCATCTTCACCCCTAGTTTGCAGTTCAAGGTCCTAGCTTGGCCAGAAACCAACTAGGCAGTTTTGTTCAGAAGCAGCAACTTATTTTTATCAAAGATGGAATGTAGAGTTGCGGTTGTTTCAAACGCCACTGCATGGCAACCAGGACTCTCACTGCAAGCATTCCTGAATCCTCTTCTATGGGTAGACACTTGGCTTTCTTGCCTATCCCTTTCCCCATCCAAATGCTGAGTGCAGAGCATCAAGTGCCTCAAAATTAAGGGGGGGAAATGTGCTGGAAATTCAAAGTATCTTTATTACAGTGTCTATTTTAAATTCAAGTTCTGATGCTGATCACAGCTCTATAAACCCCACCATCAATTTCCCAGTGCCCACCTCACCGTGGTATGCTGGAAAGGGCTCTGAGCTGGCTTTTGGCCCCGGCTCTGACCGTGTTGCTTGAGCCAGGGTCTGGCCCTCTCTGGGCCTTAAGAGTACCCACTTATAGGTAGGCGTAGATTGCCTCGATCAGCTTCCTCAACCTTTCTGGGTCACAAAAAACTTTGAGATTTTGCTAAAAGCTATGGACACTCTCCTTGGGGAAAAAAAAATGAGGCATTTGTTCATTGATTCAAAAAGTATTTATTAAACTTCTGCATGGAAAGAATTCCATTTCAGGGCCTTCACAGGCTCCCTGGGGGTTCATCCATGAACCTTAAGGTCAGAAATCCCTGTGGTGAGCTCTGCTGCCGTGAGCGCATATGGACTCTTATCTGGAAGTACCATAATAATGATTCTAGTAAAGGATCGCAAAACCACCAGTCAGGCAGATGCCAGAAGACAGAGGCGGCCAGGCAGTCATTACATTATGCAGGTGATGCCTGGCTTCCCTCCCCTTCCCAGTGCCCCCACCTAGCACGCTCGCAGGCAAACACGCGTGTACACCAAGCCAGGAATGTGCTGTTTCTGGGCACTTGGACCGCAGGGAGCTGGCTGCAGCCCTACAGAGACAAACATCTCTTCTATCCTGGGCTTTATTTTTCTCACGGTCTCTGAAAGGGCTGCGATCAGGTGATAGGTGTGGGACTGCTCCCTGTACAGGTGCGGAGCAGGTATGGAGGGGAGGGGAAAATCCGCCTAGTGTGTACTTACTCAAAACTCTTTCAATAGCCTTCCCAGGATAGCCCTTGGCAGGGCAGCTACCACGTCCCTGGCAGGCTGCAGGGAATCTGAGTGTGAGAAAGTCAGTCAAGCGGAGGAAAAGAGGGGGGAAAAAAAAGCTTCAAGTCCTCAGGCAAAATACCTTTTTTCTTCTTCTCTCACTCTTTCTCCTTTCTTTAGCTTTAAACAAAACCCACAGACCATTATGATACCCAGGGACAAAGGGGAGTCTCACTAGAGATGTGGTTATTTGTTTTATGGTTTAAAGCAAACAGGTGATGCAATAAGATGGAGAAAAATCACCCTTCATGGGGCAGAAAGGGAGGAGACAAACACAGCAGCCCCTGATTGTGATGCCCCTGAGCATGATACAGTGGGCAAGATTCCTGGTGTCTTGCTTGTCTCAAAGGGGGATCAAAGAAGTGACATCCTCTGATGAACAAGTTTCAATTTTCTCTGTGCTTTGGAGGGGGGAGGAGACAAGGAAGATGGAAAAATGAAGACTTTTTCTAAGAAGAGCTTTCCAAACCAAAAAGGTTCTTCTTGAGTGTAGGAACTTGATTTCCCATTTGAGAAGGTGTAGAGAGTCTCCTGTTGGTGCTATTTTCACTGCCCAGGATACAGATGCTGAAAAAGTCTCTGAGCCCATTTGCAAGGAGACTTTCTTCTTGAATGACTGGGATGAGGGCTAGGATGTCATAGGTTTGTTTGTTTGTTTATCTGGCCTAGAAACAAATTCATGGCAAAATTTTGACCAACTACCTGAAAATATGTGTGTGTGTTTAAACTATTTGCTCATTCTACCAGTGTAAGCACTCCTAAAGTGGCAATAAATGAGTTGTTGATTAACTATTTGACCAGTGAGGCTTTTTTAGGCACTGCAGTGAGACCATAACTTGACTATGTTCAACATTCTCCACGCACCTTCAGGGTGCCAAATTCCAAGGAGAGGACAGAAATGGGAGAGAAAAAAAAGGTTTTTAGGCTGGAAGGGACAGTGGGTGGTATACCCGGTTAGTTAATTAGGGCCCAAGAGCAGACAGCATTCAATGTCATAGAAGAGTTTAATAGAGGAAGTCACTGGCTCTCATACATCTGGAGGGAAGCCAGAAAGGGTTAACAATCTTCCCAAGGAAGATTTTCTTTCCTTGGAAGAATCTGGGTCAGAGTATTTATGCAGTTTTTAAAAAGTCAGATGCTGAGCAGAAGCATTTTAAGAAGCTTGAAAAGTTTGCATAGCAGAAAGCCAGGTAACTTCACAGGCTCATCACCTTTCACCAAGAAGATGTCAAACACACAGGGAAACTCCACTTTTTCAAAAGCAACAGACAGTTTTCTGTCATCACCACTTTTCCATCTGCTTAAAATAAGAAAGAAAAGCCCTACCCCACTGGCCCAGGTTGCAGGTCAACAAAAGAGGTGTTGTTCATCATTTCTTCAGAACCAATCTGCAGTGTGTTAAGAACACACACACACAAACACAAATCCAAGAGAGGAACCCAAGGGGCAAGAGTAAGTAAACTCAGCCTGCAATGAGGTACAGATTTGGCTGCAGACTTGAGGGCTATTCTGGAAGATTAAAATGAGGCTTGGAAGGTAAATAACGTCCCAGTCACAATGATTCCTTGGTTAGATTCCAGGTTGTGGGGGAATATTGCAGCAAAGGGTAGCAGGTTTCTGCAAAACTTGGATCACTGGACAATGTGCAGTCAACGCCCAGGTGAGCTGGTTCTAGGCAGGTGCTTCCAGGTGTCAGTCTACACTTGTTACCTAGGAACCTCCTTTACTGCCTTGAACCTCCTAACTGGGCCCTCTGCCTTCAAACTTTGCAAACCACTCTCCATTCTTTTGCCAGAACCATCTTCCTAAAGGAGAACTCTGATGTCCCTTTTCTGGTTAAGAGCATTTCACAGCTCTCCATTGTGTAAAGGTGTCTTTAGCAAGATGTTTAACGGACTCAAGCCTCCTCCTCCAGTGGCTTCTTATACTCTTGCCTGTCACACAGCCTGGGCTCCAGACGGTGTTCCGTGAGTAAAGACCTCAAGTTTCAAAGCCTAGGCTGTTGATGCCATTGATACTGTCATCCTTTCCAGCCCCATGACTCATATCTCCAATGCCCCAATCCTACCTATTTTTCAATATACAAAGCACAGGCCACCTCCTCCAGGAAGTTTTTCAGGATACCCCAATTTATGAGTCAATCAATTTTCCTAAACCTTCACAGCATTTTACTTTTATCTAGACCCATAACTGTCTCTCTTGAGCCTAGGATCTACCAAAGGAGTATATGGGAAAATAGGCAGATGTCAGCTGCACGTAAAAGTACAGTATCTCTCGGCCCTAGGCTTCCTGTGGACAAAAACTATTAATATTATATTTATCCCTGTCCCTCTCCCCCATATAGACGAGCAACAGTGTTGCCCATACAGACGTGGTTCAGCGTTTCTTTTAGGTTCTCCTGATCTCTTGGGCCATCACCCAGGCTCTAAGAGAAAATAATAGTAATAGAGAAATGCTTCGTCATCAATCAGAAAATCAGTCTGTCTGCCTCCCGAGTTGACCATCAGTTCCTTGCAGGCTGCCACTGTATCTCTCGTGGTAATCCCAGGGTTTAACACTGTGTCTGGCACAGAGCATGCGTCCTGTAATGAAAGGAAGAGAGGGGCTTGCCCAAGGTCACCCAGAGCCAGGAACCGCTGAATCTCATCCGGGACCAGATCTGGTGAAATCATTTACAACATTATCTCAGTGGGGAGCTCAGAGGAAGGAAGGAATGAAGTGACTGAGAAATGTGTGCCAGGCCTCCGGCGGCCTCTAAGCCTGGAGGACTGGGAGGGGGTGGGGTGGGGGCCGACATCAAACAAGACGCGCTAGGCTCCTGGGCTGCCCTGAGCCGCCCGAGCAGCTCCCCGAGCTCCTGGGCGGCGGGAAGGGCGGAAGGGGTGGGGGCGCGGGGGCTGGCGACCCGGGCAGGCGGGCGAGCGGGAGGGAGGCGGCGGGGGCGACGGCGGCCGGCCGGGGCAGTGCGCGTCGCCCGCCCTGCGCGGCAAATCCCCCAGGGAGGCCGCCGCCAGAGCCCTGGCGCTCCCGGCCCGGCGCCCGCCACGTGGCACCCGGCGGCGGCGGCTCCTCCCGGCGCGCGGCCCGGCCAGCCGGCAGCACGCAGCCGCCCGCGCTGCCCGCCTCTTCCCGGCCGCCCGCCGGCGGCCTCCCGGGTGCAGCGAGGGGGAGCTGCCCGGCCTCCCTGGACTCGGAGAGAAGGCGGGCGGCGTGAAGCCGCTTTAACCGCAGCCGCCGAGCGGAGGCAGGAGCCTGACCCGGCCGCTTCCTAAGTGCGGTCAGGCATCTCGTGACCACGGCGGGCGCCGGGGGCCCCGCGGGGGGAGGGAGGGCCAGGGCAGGGAGCAAACAAGAAGGTCCCCACCCCTCCCCCGGGCTGTTGCAAGTGAGGCTTTCGGCGGAGTTAAAACCTCAAGCCCGAAATCAGGGGTGGAGCGGGGGGGGTTGGAATAATTCCCCACTCTCCACCCCAGGGCGTGCGCTCCCCGCCCGGAAGGGCTGACCTTGGCCCGGGGGTAGTTGGGGTGGGGGGGCGGTTGGTCAGCTCCTGGGCTAGGCTCCCAGCCCGCCGCCCCCTCGGATTCCAGGCCCGGCGGGGGCCGGAGAAGGGGGGGCCCGGGGACACACACACACACACACACCCCCCACACGCAGCGCGCGCCAATGAGCCCAGGCCAGGCGCAGGGGGCGGGGTTTTCCCAGGCTCGAGCACAGCAGCTGCTATTTACCTTCTTGGCTTCTCCCGGGGACCAGGAACCAGCCCCCGCGCTCCGCCGCCCGCCGCCGCCCCCCGCCTCCCTGCCCCCGGGGCGCGCGCACACACACTCACACACGCACGCACACACACACATCCTCCCGGCCCGGCCGCAGTCGCGGCGGCAATAAAACATCCTGGCACGTGCTCCGGCTCCAGGCGCGCCCTCGCCGGCCGGCTGATGTCAAACTGCAGCTCGGCTGGTGTAGCTCTTAAAGGGCCCGCGCGGGCC
>SJYT01082787.1:6106-55357 GCA_006410635.1 Cephalophus harveyi
TGACCTTTTCCAGTCCTGTGGCCACTGCTGAGTTTTCCAAATTTGCTGGCATATTGAGTACAGCACTTTCACAGCATCATCATATGCAGAGTACATCCTGCCAAATGCCAGGCTGGATGAAGCACAGCTGGAAGCAAGATTTCTGGGAGAAATATCGATAACCTCATATATGTAGATGATGTCACCTTTATGGCAGAAAGGGAAAAGGAACTAAGGAGCCTCTTGATGAAAGTGAAAGAGGAGAGTGAAAAAGCTGGCTTAATACTCAACATTCAGAAAGCTAACATCATGGCATCCAGTCCCAATACTTCATGGCAAATAGATGGGGAGACAATGGAAACAGTGAGAGATTTTATTTTGGGGGGCTCCAAAATCACTGCAGATGCTGTCTGCAGCCATGAAATTAAAAGATGCTTACTCCTTGGAAGAAAAGCTATGACCAACTTAGACAGCATATTAAAAAGCAGAGACATTACTTTGCTCACAAAGATCCATCTAGTCAAGGCTATGGTTTTTCCAGTAGCCATGTATGGATGTGAGAGTTGGACCATAAATAAGACTGAGCATTGAAGAACTGATCCTTTTGAACTGTGGTGTTGCAGAAGACTCTCGAGAGTCTCTTGGACTGCAAGGAGATCAAGACAATCCTAAAGGTAATCATTCCTGAATATTCATTGGAAGGACTGATGCTGAAGCTAAAGCTCTAATACTTTGGCCACCTGATGCAAAGCACTGACTCATTGAAAAAGACCCTGAAGCTGGGAAAGACTGAAGACAGGAGAAGAAGGGGCGACAGAAGGTGAGATGGTTGGATGGCATTACTGATTCGATGGACATGAGCTTGAGCAAGCTCCAGTAGTTGGTGATGAACAGGGAAGCCTGACGTGCTGCCGTCCATGAGGTCACAAAAAGTCAGACACGACTGAGCAACTGAACTGAACTGAACCTATAGTGCCATGTTATCTGAAAACAATGAATATTTTATTTATTCTCCAATCTGAATTCCTTTTATTTCCTTTTCTTCTCTGAATCCCATAGCTAGGACTTCCAGAAATATGTTGAATAATAGTTATGAGAGTGGGCACTATTGTCTTGTTTCTGATCTTACAGGAAATACCTTCAGCTTTTCACCATTGAGAATAATGTTTGCTCTCAGTTTGTCATATATGGCCTTTATTATGTTGAGGTAGGTTACGTCTATGCCGATCTCCTGGAAAATTTTATCATAAATAAGGTTTGAATTCTGTCAGAAGTTTTCTCTACATCTATTGAGATGATCATGCTTTCCTCTTTCAATTTACTAACATGATATATCATATTGATTTGCATATATTGAAGAATCCTTAAATCAGTGGGATAAACCCCACCTGATGATGTATATAACTTTTTTAATGTGTTATTGGATTCTGTTTGCTAGAACTTTGTTGAGGATTTTTGCCTCTACACTCACCAGTGACATTAACCTAAAATCTTTGTCTAGTTTTGGTATCAGGGTGATGGTGGCATCAGAGAAAGAGTTTGAGTGTTTTCCTCCCTCTCTAAATTTTAAGAACAGCTTGAGCAGGATAGTGCTAACTCTCCTCTGAACTTTTGATAATCTCCTGTGAAGACATCTGGTCCTGGGCTTTTGTTTGTTGGAAGATTTTTTATCACAGTGTCAATTTCAGCATTTGTGATTCAGTTTAGTTTAGTTCAGTCACTCAGTCATATCTGACTTTTTGCGACCCCATGAACTGCAGCACACCAGGCCTCCCTGTCCATCACCAATTCCCAGAGCTTACCCAAAGTCATGTTCATTGAGTTGCTGATGCCATCCAACCATCTCATCCTCTGTCATCCCTATCTCCTGCCCTTAATCATTCCCAGCATCAGGGTCTTTTCAAATTAGCAGCTCTTTGCATAAGATAGCCAAAGTATTGGAGTTTCAGCTTCAACATTAGTCCTTCCAGTGAACACCCAGGACTGATCTCCTTTAGGATGAACTGACTGGATCTCCTTGCAGTCCAAGGAACTCTCAAGGATCTTCTCCAACACCACAGTTCAAAAGCATCAATTCTTCAGTGCTCAACTTTCTTTATAGTCCAACTCTCACAGTTTGTTCATATTTTCTACTTCTTTCAGTCTTAGAAAGTTGTACTTTACAGAAAATTTATCCATTTTTTTTCCAGGTTGTCTATTTTATTGTCATATAATTGCTCATAGTAGTCTCATGATAATTTGCATTTCTGCACTGTCCTTCTTTTTGGTTTCTAATTTTATTGATTTGTCTCTTCTCCTTTCTTTTGATGAGTCTGGCTAATGGTATGTCAATTTTATTTTCTCAAAGAACCAACTTTTAGTTTTATTGAGATTTGATATTGTTTCCCTCATTTCTTTTTCATTTATTTCTGCCCTGATCTATATGATTTCTTTCCTTCTACTAATGTTTAGGTTTTCTTGTTGTTTTTCTAGTTGCTTTAAGTGTAATGTTGGTTAGGTTTGTAATGTTGATTGGTTTAATGTTGGTTGATTTTTAGTTTGGTGTTTTTCTCATTACTTGAAGTAAGCTTGTATTGTTATAAACTTTCCTCTTAGCACTGCTTCTAACTTCATCCCATAGGTTTTGAGTTGTCATATTTTCATTGTCATTTGTTTCTAGATATTTTTTTAAATTTCCTCTTTGATTTATTCAGTGTCCTCTTTGCTATTTAGAAGTGTATTGTTTAGCCTACGCGTGTTTCTGTTTTTTACAGATGTTTTACATGTAATCGATATCTAATGTTATAGCTTTGTAGTCAGAAAAAAAGCCTGATACAATTTCAATTTTTAAAAATTTACCAAGACTTGATTTGTGACCCACAGTGTGATCTATCCTGGAGACTGTTCCATGTGTACTTGGGGAAAAAGTGTATTATTTTCAGCTTGTATGTGCTCCTAGGTCTGAGGTGAGTGTCTTATAGATAGCATCTACAGGGATCCTTTTGTACCTACTCAGGCATACTTTTCCTTCTGGTTGGAGCATTTAAACTATTTACGTTTAAAGGTAATTATTGGTATGTATTATCCTATTACCATTTACTTTATTGATTTGGGTTTGTTTTGGTAGGCCTTTTCTTTCTCTTGTGCTTCTTATCTAGAGAAGTTCCTTTAGCATTTGTTGTAGAGCTGGTTTCGTGGTGCTTAATTCTCTTAACTGTTGATTATCTGTAAAGTTTTTGATTTCTCCATCACTCTGAATGAGATCCTCGCTGGGTAGAGAAAGCTTGGTTGTAGGGAATTTTTTTACCTTGTTTCATCCTTCTATGTATATCCTGACATTCCCTTCTAGTGTTCAGAGTTTCTGCTGGAAGATCAGTTGTTAACCTTATGGCCATTCCCTTATGAGGATGATACTCATTCTTTTTCTCTTGCTGCTTTTAATGTTTATTTTTTGTGTTTAATTTTCATTAGTTTGATTAATATGTGTCTTGGTGTGTTTGTTTCTGGACTTATCCCACACAGGACTCTCTGGGCTTCCTGGACTTGGGTGGCTATTTCCTTTCTCATATTAGGGAATTTTTTGAATACAATCTCCTCAAGTATTTTCTCATACCCTTTCTTTTTCTCTCTTTTTTTTTTTTTCTGAGACCCCTATAATATAAATGCTGATGTGCTTATTGTTGTCCCAGAGGTCTCTGAAACTGTCCTCATTTCTTTTCATTCTTTTTTTTTATTCTGCTCTGTTTCAGTAATTTACACCGTTCTACCTTCCAGCTCATTTATCCATTCTTCTGCCTCAGGTATTCTGTTATTGATTCCCTCTATTGTATTTTTTCTCTAGTAGCTTAGTTAGTAAAGAAATTTTTTTTCATTCTTTTTTTTTATTCTGCTCTGTTTCAGTAATTTACACCGTTCTACCTTCCAGCTCATTTATCCATTCTTCTGCCTCAGGTATTCTGTTATTGATTCCCTCTATTGTATTTTTTCTCTAGTAGCTTAGTTAGTAAAGAATCTCTCTGCAGTTCAGGAGACCAGGGTTCAATCCGTGGGTCAAGAAGATCCCCTGGAGGAGGAAATGGCAACCTACTCTAGTATTCTTGCCTGGAAAATTCCATGGACAGAGAAGCCTGGCAGACTACAGCCCATGGGGTCACAAGAGTTGGACACAACTTAGCAACTAAACCACCACCATTGTATTTTTTATTTCAATTATACTGTTCATTATTAATTGTCTGTTTTTTATTTCCTCTGTGTATGTGTGCTAAGTCTTTTCAGTCATGTCTGACTCTCTGTGACCCTATGGACTGTAGCTTGCCAATCTTCTCTGTCCATGGGGATTTTCCAGGCAAGAATATTGGAGTGGGTTTCCATTTTCTCCTCCAGGGGATCTTACTGACCCAGGGGTTGTACCCACATTCCTTTTGTCTCCTGTATTGGCAGGAATGTTCTTTAACCCCAGAACCACCTGGGAAGGCCACAGATGCTTCACATGGTAAGGAATCTGCCTGCAGTGTGGGACACCTGAGTTTTACCCCTAGGTTGAGAATGTTCCCCTGGAGAAAGGAATGGCTACCCACTCCAGTATTTTTGCCTGGAAAATTTCATGGACAGAGGAGCCTGGCAGGCTACAGCCCATGTGGTCACAAAGAGTCAAACATGACTGAGTTACTAACACTTATTTCCTCTGCTGCTGCTGCTAAGTCGCTTCAATTGTGTCTGACTCTGTGCAACCCCATAGACGGCAGCCCACCAGGCTTCCTCATCCCTGGGATTCTCCAGGCAACAACACTGGAGTGGGTTGCCATTTCCTTCTCCAATGCATGAAAGTAAAAAGTGAAAGTGAAGTCGCTCAGTCGTGTCCGACTCTAGCCCTTATTAAATGTTTCTTGTATCTTCTCAGTCTGTACCTCCATTATATTCATCTGTTCCTCCTTTTTTTTCTCTGCAGTTTTGAATCATCTTTATTATCATTACTCTGAATTCATCTTCAGGTGGTGGTCATGGTTTACTCTCTCAATCGTGCTGACTCTTGTGACCCCATAGACCATAGCCCGCCAGGCTCCTCTATCCATGCTGCTGCTGCTGCTATTAAGTCGCTTCAGTCATGCCCAACTCTGTGCGACCCCATAGACAGCAGCCCACCAGGCTCCCCCATCCTTGGGATTCTCCAGACAAGAATACTAGAGTGGGTTGCCATTTCCTTCTCCAATGCATGAAAGTGAAAGTGAAGTCGCTCAGTCGTGTCCAACTCCTAGCAATCCCATGCACTACAGCCTACCAGGCTCCTCCATCCATGGGATTTTCCAGGCAAGAGTACTGGACTGGGATGCCATTGCCTTCTCTGTCCTCTGTCCATAGCATTTTCCAAAACTTAAGACTAATGGTAAAAGCAACTTTAATCTGATGGGAACCTAAAAAGAAACTCACAAACTCACACTCACAAAAAGAAAAAAAAGAAAGGATAATGAGAACCAAAAAAGAAGAGAGCAATAAAGCCAGGAAACAAACCCATAAATGAAAATAAATACTAAAAACTAGAGTAGCAAAAATACAAAACCAAAGACATGAAGAAAGTAGAACACAATGAACGGATGTTGTAGAAATAGGGGGAAGTGAATTTATTTAAAATTAAAAGCATTAAGAAAGGAAAAAGTAAGTAAAAATAAAAATTAAGGATTAATAAAAAGGAACAATAGAACAAAATGAAAGAAAACATTTTTATATTAAAGAAAAATATGGTTTTTCATTTTGTTCATATATATATATATGAACACTGTATATATATATATATATGTACACAGTGGTATTAAGAAGAATATGGACTTCCCTGGTAGCTCAGATAGTAAAGAATCCCTCTGTAATGCAAGAGATGCAGGAGATCCAGGTTCCATTCCTGGGTTGGGAAGATCCTCTGGAGAATGGAATGGCTACCCATTCCAGTATTCTTGACTGGAGAATTCCATGGACAGAGGAACCTGATGGGCTCCAGGGTCACAAAGAGTCAGACATGACTGAGCAACTAACACTTTTTACTTTAAGAGGAATATTATCCTGTGGTGTCAGTTGTTCTCACCACACAGTGAGCTCAAGTCAATCTGCCTACCCAGAAAGACCTCTAATATTTCTAGAAAGATCTCTGGGCCTGCTGTGGGCACGGTAGGGTCTACTCCTACTCAGATCTGACCTTACTGCAGCTTGTCCTTGCTTCCAAAGTCCACAATTGCCCCAAAGTCCAGTTTCAAGTTAATTGCGAGGATTTAATCCACTGCACCTTTCCTCTTCTTGGGTCACACAGCCCCTGGCACTCCACTTTGGTTTTGGTCCCACCTCTGCTTGTAGACAACCCTTTGGCATCTGATACCTGCCCAGACAAGATGATGATCTCTTGCTTCCCTGGCAGGCCGAGACTTTCCCCTGAACCCCTCAGATGTATAGGATTAGGTATATTAGAGTATCTTCACAGCAGTCAACCCCAGTCATCTCCCTGGGAAACCTGAGACTTGGCACCCAGCCTTCTTCCTGTCGCTGTGGAAGGCATGCAAACAAGTGTTTCCAGCTGGGAAGTGCTGGTCAGCAAACATCTCTGTGGTGAATTCTGTTTTGTCTTCTTAGTATCTGCTGCTGTATTTCCCTCTAAGGTTCCAAAACTTCCCCCATCCCTGCCTATGTGGAGGTTTCCAAGTGTGTGGAAACTTTTCCTCCTTCATAGCTCCCTCCCCAAGGGCAGTTTCTTGTCCCAATTCCTTTGTCTCCTTTTTTTCTTATATCTTTTGCCCTACTTAACTCTGTGAAGATTAGCTTGCCTTTTTGGAAGTCTGAGCTCTTCTGCCAGTGTTCAGAAGGTGTTCTGTAGGAGTTGTTCCACGTGCAGCTGTGTTTTTGATGTATGTGTGGGGAGGAAGGTAATCTCCATGTCTTACTCCACCATCTTTAAAGTCTCCCCAAGTACATGTATTCTTAATCTAAACACCCTTGCCTTCCACCTAGTTCTTATTAGCCCTTGGTGCTTTATAAAATGAAATCTTGGGATATTTAGGCACCCAGGAAGTAAAACAAATATATAATAGGTGGGATTATAAGCTTAAATTTTACAGTTAATTTCAGAAAAAGATAACTTCTTTGGTGTCTGCAATTCAGGTTCTATCTATCCCCTCACCAAGTTTCCCTTTGAGATTAGGATTTTGCTACATGAGCATAAGTCAGAACTGAAGGACTAGGGGTGGGGACGTCTTAGGATCTAATTCTTCCTGAGCTGGATTAGAATTTAGTTCCCACATCTTTCATGACATGTGCTAGTGAGGATGCCTTTGCTACCTCCATATAGCCTTCCTGGTAATGCAAGTTCACCTGTTGTTTCTACTTCTGATAAAGTGAAAGTGAAGTTGCTCAGTCGTGTCCGACTCTTTGCGACCCCATGGACTGTAGCCTACCAGGCTTCTCTGTCCATGGGATTCTCTAGGCAAGAATACTGGAGTGGGTACCATTTCCTTCTCCAGGGGATCTTCCCGACCCAGGGATTGAACCCGGGTCTCACGCATCAGAGGCAGACGCTTTAACCTCTGAGCCACCAGGGAAGCCTATCTACTTCTGATAGGACAATGAAAATGATTCTGGCATTTTTTTTCTACATTTAAGACCCAGAGACACTCTACCATTTTCAAGAGGCTTCCTGCTCCCATCATTTGTGAGTCGCCTCTCTGAGTGGAACTCCGGAGCTCTGACCAATAGCCTCATAAATAACAAGTTGGTTGCAGTTAACTTTTTTCTGATCATGTTCCTTTCCTCAAAAGAGTACCTTTCTTTGGGTTCTGGATTTGGCTGTGTGCAGCACTTAACAATAACTTGAGACTTCAATGTCATTTCCTGATTTAATGTGGGCTGAATAGGATTGCTTTGGCATCAAACAATTCAATGACAGGCTTGATAATTTAAGGGCTAGTGAGAGAAAAGGGTTAAAAAAAGAAACTTGTGACATTATTTATACTCTTGTCCCAAGTGAAAATTTTGCAAAAATTTGATGAAAGGAAAGTGAGGGCATCTATGCTCAGAGCTCAACCTCCATTTGTGTGTCTTGGGACTGGAAAAATTAGCTCTACTTGAATCCATTTTTTTCCCAGAAGTCCAATATTTTCAGTGTGCAATTTTTCAAAACATGAGGTTCACTCAGGATAACTTGTATCATGTTATAGCAGAAAATTTTATACCAGTGACACAGTCATGCAACACTTGAAAGAACTTTGCTTCTGTGGAACTATATTAAAATGTTGATTTGAATATGTATGTATTTGTATGTAATCAGTGAATGCCTTGGTTCTGAGGGTGTAAGAATATGAATTTAAGAGATATATATTTATTTGTCTTGTTGTTCAGTCACCTGGTCATGTCCAACTCTTTGCAACCCCATAGAAAGCAGCACTCCAGGCCTCCCTGTCCCTCACCATCTCTTGAAGTTTGCCCAAGTTCAAGTCCCTTACATCAGTGATGCCATCCAACCATCTCATCGTTTGACAACCTCAATCTTCTCCTTCTTCCCTAAATCTTTCCCAGCATCAGGGACTTTTCTGATGAGTTGGCTGTTTGCAGTAGATGACCAAATTACTGGAGTTTCGTCTTCAGCATCAGTCCTTCAAATGAGTATTCAGGGTTAATTTCCCTTAAGATTTGACTGGTTTGATCTCCTTGCTGTCCAAGGGACTTTCAGGAATCTTCTTCAGCATCACAGTTCAAACACATCAGTTCTTTGGCATTCTGCCTTCTTTACAGTCTAGCTCTCACAACCGTATGTGACCACCGGGAAGACCACAGCCTTGACTGTATGGACCTTTGTCAGCAGAGTAATGTCTCTGCCTTTCCAAACACTGTCTAGGTTTGTCATAGCTTCTTTTTCTTCTTCTTCAAGAAATACCTTCTCTTCAGGAAAATTGGAAATATCAAGGGAACATTTCACCCAAAGATGGGCACAATAAAGAACAGAAATGGTAGACACCTAGTAGATGCTGAAGAGATCAAGAAGAGGTGGAAAGAATACACTGAAGAACTATACAAAACATATCTTAATGAATTGGATTACTAAAGTCAGTCACAGTCACACTGCTGTCAATAAAGCTTGTGGATGCATGGAAACCCAATAGAGCTATTCAAAACTTGATGATGCCATCAAGGTGTTGTTTTTGATATGTTAGCAAATCTTGAAGATCCAACAGTGGCCACAGGACTGGAAAAGGTCAATTCTCATCCCACTTCCCAAGAAGGATATGACTAAAGAATGTGCTAACCACCAGACAATTGCACTCATATCTAGTTTTACCTATGTGTATGTTTAACATATTTTAAAGGCCACACCTGGGAGTCTACAAGAATGTCATTCCAAGAGAGGTCTTTGTATTAGTCAATCTGAGAAACGCTATTGTTTGATTGCCATCTCTGCAATCTCCTTAGATACCAACTCCTTAGTCCTGTTTTGCTGCATACACTTTTGTGAAAAGCTGAGATTTCACAATTGATCAGTTAGCTACTGCCACAATAATCTTCATAGTAGCACTATTTACAGTATCCAAGACATGGAAACAACCTAAATGTCCATCAACAGATGAATGGATATGTGGTATGTATATACAATGGAATACTACTCAACCATAAAGGAGAATGAAATAATGCTATTTGCAGCAACATGGATGGATCTAGAGATTATCATATTAATTGAAGTCATGAAGAGAAATAAAAAAACCATATGATGTCACTTAGATGTGCAATCTGAAATATGATACAAATGAACTTGTCTATGAAACACAAACAGACTGACAGATATAGAGAACAAAATCGTGGTCAACAAGGGGGTAGGGGTTGAAGACGGGTTATATTGGGAGTTTGAAATTAGCACGTGCAAACTATTATACAGAGAATGGATAAACAAGGTCCTACACAGGAAACTATATTCTATATCTTATAATAAATCATATGGAAAAGAACTATATATATATATATATATATAAAAGTCAGTCAGTGCTAAGTTTAGTCACTCAGTCATGTCGAACTCTTTGCGACCCCATGGACTGTAGCATGCCAGGCTTCCCTGCATGCCAGTCCATCCCCAACACCTGGATTTTACTCAAACTCATGTCCATTGAGTCGGTGATGCCATCCAACCTTCCCATCCTCTATCATCCCCTTCTCCCGCCTTCAATCTTTCCCAGCATCAGGGTCTTTTCAAATGAGTCAGTTCTTTGCATCAGGTGGCCAAAATATTGGAGTATCAGCTTCAGCATCAGTCCTTCCAACAAATATTCAGGACTGATTTCCTTTAGGATGGACTGATTGGATCTCCTTGCAGTCCAAGGGACTCTCAAGAGTCTTCTTCAACACCACAGTTCAATGGAAACAACCTAAATGTCCATCAACAGATGAATGGATATGTGGTATGTATATACAATGGAATACTACTCAGCCATAAAGGAGAATGAAATAATGCTATTTGCAGCAACATGGATGGATCTAGAGATTATCATATTAATTGAAGTCATGAAGAGAAATAAAAAAACCATATGATGTCACTTAGATGTGCAATCTAAAATATGATACAAATAAACTTGTCTATGAAACACAAACAGACTGACAGATATAGAGAACAAAATCGTGGTCAACAAGGGGGTAGGGGTTGAAGAGGGGTTATATTGGGAGTTTGAAATTAGCACGTGCAAACTATTATACAGAGAATGGATAAACAAGGTCCTACACAGGAAACTATATTCTATATCTTATAACAAATCATATGGAAAAGAACTATATATATATAAAAGTCAGTCAGTGCTAAGTTTAGTCACTCAGTCATGTCGAACTCTTTGCGACCCCATGGACTGTAGCATGCCAGGCTTCCCTGCATGCCAGTCCATCCCCAACACCTGGATTTTACTCAAACTCATGTCCATTGAGTCGGTGATGCCATCCAACCTTCCCATCCTCTATCATCCCCTTCTCCCGCCTTCAATCTTTCCCAGCATCAGGGTCTTTTCAAATGAGTCAGTTCTTTGCATCAGGTGGCCAAAATATTGGAGTATCAGCTTCAGCATCAGTCCTTCCAACAAATATTCAGGACTGATTTCCTTTAGGATGGACTGATTGGATCTCCTTGCAGTCCAAGGGACTCTCAAGAGTCTTCTTCAACACCACAGTTCAAAAGCATCAATTATTTGGCACTCAGCTTTCTTTATAGTCCAACTCTAACACCCATACATGACTACTGGAAAAACCATAGCTTTGACTAGGCAGACCTTTGTTGGCAAAGTAATCTCTCTGCTTCTTAATATTCTGTCTAGGTTGGTCATAACTTTTCTTCCAAGGAGCAAGCATCTTTTAATTTCATGGCTGCAGTCACCATCTGCAGTGATTTTGGAGGCCAAAAAATTAAAAATAAAGTCTGTCACTATTTCCATTGTTTCCCCATCTACTTGCCATGAAGTGATAGGACCAGATGCCATATATATATATAATACAAGCTGTGTTGTTTTTAGTTGCTCAGTCATGTCTGAATCTTTGTGACCCCATGGACTGTAGTCCTCTGGCCTCCTCTGTCCATGGGATTCTCCAGGCAAGAATACTGGAGTGGGTTGCCATGCACTCCTCCAGGGCATCTTCCCAACCCAGGGATCGAACCCAGGTCTCCCACATTGCAGGTGGATTCTTTACCATCTGAGCCACCAGGGAAGCCCAAGAATACTGGAGTGGATAGCCTATCCATTCTCCAAGGGATCTTCCCAATCCAGGAATCGAACTGGGATCTCCCACATTACAGGCAGATTCTTTACCAGCTGAGCTACCAGGGAAGCCTATATATATGCCTATATATATTATATATCTATATATAAAGTGATTTTGATGTACAGTAGACATTAACACATTATTATAAATCAATTATACTCTAATAATTTTTTTAATGCTGCATAACAAACCACCCCCAAACTTATTTTAAGCAACAGTCACCATTTTCTCTTATAGCTGGCTCTGTTTTTCACTTCACATCTATGGATTAACTATTGTGGTTCAGCTTTACATATTTTTCTCTTTTTGCCTGGACAACCAAGTAAAGGCACAAAAAGGAAAGAGTAGAGGCTTCTTAATACCTACACTCAAAACTGACATATTATTAATTTTGGCTACTTGCCATTAACCAAAACAAGTAGTCTGACCAAGTTCAAAGTCAAAGGATGGGGAAATACATTCCTCCCACCTTGAGACTATGGCAAGGGTATTGTTGCAAAGAGTAATGGATTAGGGCCAATCATTTAGTCTACCATTGTCAGTGACCGGTTGGGAATCCTGGATATTACCTTTGTTCTGTTTTTGTTAATAACACCTGAGCAGTTATATTGAGCAAAATGTTTGCTGAAATAACTTTATGGTTCTGGACAAGCTAGGTGAGATGATACACTGATTAAAACAGGACAAAGGTAACATATACGCCTAGCCAAGAAGAATGAGTAACTTCTATCAGTGAGACCATAAGGATAGCAACATATTAGGAACTGAAAACAAATCACCCATGCTCTGAAATCAGTTTCTTAAATTTCTGTTGAATATAGTCTTTATCATTATACATGTAAACATATGTATGTATACATACAAATACACTGAAGTTCACAGTAGTATACAGAAGTATATAGAAGTTCGCAATAGTTCAAAAACATTTACAAGACACTTTGTTCTTGTAAATGTTTAATTGTACATTATTTTCATGACTCTTGTGCTCATTTCTATTCTATGTCACAAAGTCTTGAGTGACAAGAATTGTTCACTATTTGTTTATATAATAGAAACTAAATGTTACAAATGTATTCCATCTTCATGATTACAAATATTACAGGGCAAGGTGGGTAAACAGGGCTAATAAAGCAGTCTCTTTTCTTCTATTTAACCAGATGCAACATTTTGACACTTTTATGATATGCAAGATGTCTTAATTCATTGACGACTCATTGACTTATTATGAAAGCCAGCAACAGCAAATCTTTGCAATGTGGGATCTTTCTCCATACCTACTCCAAGTAACTTAATTCCTGAACTACACCATGAACTCAGAAATGATATTCACTGAAACATTCTTGAAGCTTTCACATCTTTATCTGACACCTCTTACTAAGGCAGGGGACTGTCTGATAAAGACTGCTTTCCCTTAATTTAATTTATTAACTTTTGGCTGTGTTGGATCTTTCCTGCTGCATGGGTTTTTCTCTAGTTGCGGCAAGCCCGGTCTCCTCTCTAGTTAGAGCCCAGGCTATCGGGCTAGCAGGCTTCTGCAGTGGCAGCTCCCAAATTTCAGAGCACAGGCTCAGTAGTTGTGCTGCATGGGTTTAGCTGCTCTGAGGCATGTGAGATCCTCCTGGATGAGGGATCAAACCCTTGTCTCCTGCACTGGTGGGTGGATTCCTCACCACTGAGCAACCAGGGAAGCCCAAGACTGTCTGCTTAGCTAACCCAAGACACCAGTAATCTTAACCATTAAGTTAATATATAAAAATAAACTGCTCTTGATAAATGCAATATCACCTGCCATATCAGTAAACAGTGTCACAATCGTCAGTGGTTGCAGACAAGCAGCCACCACCAAAGGTGTGCTAGTGAGCTGGTGAATCACCTGGGAACTCAGGAAGGAAGCAAAGAATTCCTGCCTTCTAGCAGCCGTCAGACTGCAGCCACTCCCTAAGGTCAGCCCTGAGCTTCCACAGGGTGTGAAGACACACAATATTGGCCCCACACAGTTGAGGTGCCTATCAATGGAAGGTTTTCAGTGAGCCCAGGTTCTTGCTTCCGTATACAGAAAGACACTAAATTCCTTAACTTGGAATATCTGGTTTTGTTTAATTAACCAGAATTGTTTGTTGTCCTGCCCTTTGTCACAAACTCCTATATCCTATGCATCCTAGCTTCCTCTTCATCTCCTCAGAGTAGTTTTCTCAGGGACACTTGAGATGCTGCCTCATGGGCTTGACGTTCTAAAAATTCCCAAAACATAATTATCAACTTTCAGATTATGAATAAATTTTTAGTGGGCACTCCCAAACATTGACCAAAGCTGTTGTGCCAGATCAATTTTCAGAACACTAATTCCCTGAAAGAGAAATCATAACCAGCTGCTTCCATGAACAGTGACCCCCCCCACAAGATGTGTATAAGAGACAGGTGTATGTAGTGTCCAGAGTATAACCAAAAATTTCAGCTAGCTATA
The DNA here is from genome assembly GCA_006410635.1 of Cephalophus harveyi. Taxonomy (NCBI): domain Eukaryota; kingdom Metazoa; phylum Chordata; class Mammalia; order Artiodactyla; family Bovidae; genus Cephalophus; species Cephalophus harveyi. The sequence goes on from SJYT01082787.1 coordinate 20,283, forward strand.
TGTTAAGCCAAGTATTGCATCTGTAATCCCAAGAAGTCATTCAATTTTAACACACTGAGTTCCTGCAAGATGTCAGAGCAAGTGAGAATTCACGCCAAAGCAAAGAGTTCATCATCTTTTACAGAATATAACATTGGATTCACACAGCAGTAGCTTGTAGTAAGCAGCAGCTGAAAGTGAGAACTTAGTTCCCTGACTGGAAATCAAAACTGGGAATCAAACTTAGTTCCCTGACTGGTTGCCTGGGTGGAAACCAGGAATCCTAACCACTAGAACACAGGGGTCAGTGTGTAGAATCTAAGTCCCTAGTCTTTGCCTAGGGACTTTGTTTCCTTGTAGGAAAAAAATCAGACAAGGAGTCAGAAGCTATAGAGCAAAGAAAGTATTAGAAAAGCAGAGTACGTGTGGAAAGACACATGGGCAAGCAGTTGCTAGAGTCGTATGTTTGGGAATTTTAAATTCTTTGTAAGAGGACAGTCTTTGCGTCTTTGTCTTCTTCTTGGCCGATCATCTTACTTTGACCCTTACTGGTTAATTTATCTTAGGGCCATCCCCTGGGTGGGGATGCACCCCTTAGTCGAGGTGGATTTTATGTGTGGGGGATAGCAAGATTTATTACTGGAATCCCCTGCCTCTGTAGTTGTTGCAAGGAAGGGCCAGTTTTGACTCCATTATGAATCTATATGAATATAACTTTTGCTTTTTATTGCTTTTGTTATTATGTGAGTGTGTTAGTCGCTTATTTGTGTCCAACTATTTGCTACCCCATGAACTGTAGCCCACCAGCCTCCTCTGTCCATGTAATTCTCCAGGCAAAAATTCAGGAAAGGTTTGCCATTCCCTTCTCCAGGGGATCTTCCTGACCCTGTGGTCAAACCCCACGTGTGCATGCTTGCTAAGTCGCTTCAGTCATGTCCGACTCTGTGAGACCCTTTGGACAGCAGCCGCCAGGCTCCTCTGTCCACAGGATTCTCTAGGCAAGAATACTGAAGTGGGTTGTCAGTTCCTTCTCCAGTCTCCTGCATTGCAGGCAGATTCTCTACCATCTGAGCCACAGAGAAGCCCACTTCTGTTATTATAATCATACATAATGACCTGCCTCAGGGAACCCTGCCCCTCTACCTGAAGACACTAACACTTAGGCAGGCAGTACAAGGCCCTTTAAGGAGGAGGTGAACATTCTCGCTCATGCTTTTCTTAAGCCTTATGCAACAATGTATCTTGCCCAAGAACTGGCCTTTCTTTTCTTTTTTTTCCAAAGAAATAAAACATTTTTAATCTGAAAATACAGTATCTTGAAAAGCACAGTAGTACAGGACAACAGGGACTGGCATCAAGTGAACAGGCAAGAAGAGTTACTGACTGGAGAGGGAGGGTGGGTGGGAGATGGTAGAGCTGAAGCGTCATCAGCAACAAGAGACAGAGGGCAAGCTGCGATTTCATACCTGCAATTGACGGCACAGGTTCTGGTTCCTTGCTGGATTCAATTCTGTCTACCTTCCTGAAAGAACAGTTCAGTAATGTCTGAGTGGTAGCTCTTTTTTTCTCATCATAGATGCCACGGTAGCACTGGATTACATTCTGAATGGCTGTTGCAACCTTCACGCTCCATCCTGCCTTTGGGTCCTGTGCCTCAAAACCTAAAAGTGCCTCCTCAAACAGAGCTAACTTATGTGATTGGAGGGGAAAACACTTCGAACGTTCACAACTTGAAGGTTCATGTATAGAGATTTACAGTAGAATGAACTGAACAAGTACAGTAATACAGACTAGAGGAGAACAAAGGTGTATTTCAGGTCCCTGAAATATGACAGGGACAATCTGAAACAGCATTAGAAAGCAGAGTTCATGCTCAACATTGGCAGGTAGAAGGAACAGAGGTGAGGTGAAGTCGCTCTGTCGTGTCCGACTCTTTGCGACCCCGTGGACTGTAGCCCACCAGGCTCCTCCATCCATGGGATTTTCCAGGCAAGAATACTGGAGTGTGGTGCCATTTCCTCTGAAACAGCATTAGAAAGCAGAGTTCATGCTCAACATTGGCAGGCAGAAGGAACAGGACAAAAATAAAAGTGAAGCTGTCACAGAAAAGCCAGCTTTCTACTAAGTTAGGTATTGTGGGAGACTGTTAAGTCACATATTAGCAGTCTCACCAATAATGTGACCACATCTGCAATCAGAGTTTTCAACAATAAAATTATTTACATATGTATCTGCTACTAAGCCGCTTCAGTCGTGTCTGACTCTGTGCGACCCCATAGATGGAAGCCCATCAGCCTCCCCCTATTCCTGGGATTCTCCAGGCAAGAACACTGGGGTGGGTTGCCATTTCCTTCTCCAATGCATGAAAGTGAAAAGTTAAAGTGAAGTCACTCAGTCGTGTCCAACTCTTTGCGACCCCATGGACTGCAGCCCACCAGGCTCCTCCACCCATGGGATTTTCCAGGCAAGAGTACTGGAGTGGGGTGCCATTACCTTCTCCATACATATGTATAATATAGTACAAATATTTTTCTAACCTTTAATTTCCCAAGAATGTTCATTCACATCTGACTGACTGATAGTACATAATATTCTTTTGCAATAGGTCAGTCAGGACATCTGTGTTATCCCAGTTATACAAAAACAGATACAAAATGGTGTTGGGACTTCCTTGCCTGAAATTACAAAGCATGTGTGCATAAATTTTTAAAATCTCTTTCTTTCCATTCTGCCCCTTTGGCTGAATTTTATTAGTACAATATCTACCCTTCTCTTGTATCCCCCTCTCCTGTGGAAGGCATCACTATCCAGTCACTCAAGCCAAATCTCCTTTGTCATCTCCCGACCAATAGTCATCAATGTTAACAAGACATCTTCCTAAATTTCTGGGATTGATTTCTTCCCCATTAGAGTTCCTTTTTGCAAGTCCATTTCTTCCTCATAAGTCTGACATGTGAGCTCTTAATTGCTCTGCCACAGTTTTCTTTTCTTCAATCAGTGGTAACAGCTCCAGGTCTGTTTCCTTCTGCAGTTCTTGTATCAAGGTCATAGTCTTATTGAAAGTAGCACAAATGCAGCTCTCAGTCTCTTTCTGCTCCACGGCAATTGGTTCAAAGCAAATATGCAAAGTTTGATATCGAGACTTTATTGCTGACAATTCCTTTAAAAGTGTAACTGGATTTTTCTTGCCTGCTGAATCAGGATAATTAGTCTTGATTTCATATTCCAGCCTGTACTGAATGTAGTCCAGATCAGAGTCAGCTTTCTGGAACATAAGTTCCAGCTTACCAACCTCCACCTCCATGTTGAATAGTTCAGAACTGGCCTTTCTTTAGGAGCAAATGAATACACAGAACAAAGCCTACTCATGGAAATGCTTCTCTTAGACTCTATGTTAATGATTATAATTGTAACAAATCTTGCCTGTGAATCTGTTTCTTAAAACAATGTATCTTATGCAGAAAAGCGTTGTCTGGAACACTTCCTCCTGGTTTCCTTCTGGTTAATTTTGTACTGAAGCCATCTCAGGATATATGCCTTGGGAAAGGGTCCAGTGGAACCCTTACAACCTCCAGGTATTCTTATCTATGCTCAGCAGCCATTGAAAAGTATATAGTGCTTTGCGTGAAACAGTGAGGTGGGTACTCTTTTATCCTTTTCTGATATCTATGTCAGAAGCTTTCTCTGTCCTGTCACTTTAAATAAAACTTTGTTACACAAAGCTCTGATCGACTGAGATCTTGTCTTTTGGTCCCAGAGTAAAATTTTCTCCTTCAAAAATAAAAATAAAAAATAAATTTTCTCCTTCAGAGACCATGGATACCTGCACCATTCACAGTAAGTTATCAACAACCCATCCCTAATGGCCTGCCTCAGGGATCCCTGCCCCTCTGCCTGTTTTTGTTCAATTGCTCAGTCACCTATGACTCTTTGTGAACCCACGGACTGCAGCATGCCAAGTTTCCGTGTCCTTTTCAATCTCCTGAGGCTTGCTCAAACTCATGTCCATTGAGTCAGTGAACATCCAACCATCTAATCCAGTGTCATCCCCTTCTCCTCCTGCCTTCAATCTTTCCCAGCATCAGGGTTTTTTCCAATGAGTCGGCTATTTTCACCATGTGGTCAAAGTATTGGACCTTCAGCATCAGCCCTTCCAATGAATATTCAGGGTTGATTTCCTTTAGGATTGATTGGTTTGATCTCCTTGCAGTCCAAGGGACTCTCAAGAGCCTATCCAGCTCCACAGTTCAGTTCAGTTCAGTCGCTCAATCGTGTCCGACTCTTTGCGACCCCATGAATCGCAGCACGCCAGGCCTCCCTGTTCATCACCATCTCCCGGAGTTCACTCAGACTCACATCCATTGAGTCCGTGATGCCATCCAGCCATCTCATCCTCGGTCGTCCCCTATCTTAAACACCCAATCTTCTTTATGGTTTAAGACTCACATCTGTACAAGACTACTGGAAAAACCATAGCTTTGACTATATGCACTTTTTTCAGCAAAGCGATGTCTCTGCTTTTTAATACACTGTCTACATTTGTCATAGCTTTTCCTCCAAGGAGCAAGCATCTTTTAATTTCATGGCTGCAGTTACCATTCACAGTGATTTTGGAGCCCAAGAAAATAAAGTCTGTCACTGTTTCCATTGTCACCATATCTATTGGCCATGAAGTGATGGGACTGGATGACATGATCTTAGCTTTTTTGAATGTTGAATTTTAAGTTGGTTTTTTCACTCAACTTTTTCACTTTCATCAAGAGGCTCTTTAGTCCCTTTCTGCTTTCTGCCATAAGGGTGGTGACACCTGCATAACTGAGGTTATTGATATTTCTTCCAGAAATCTTGATTCCAACTTGTGCTTCATCCAGCCTGGCATTTCACACGATGTGTTCTTCATATAAATTAAATAAACAGGGTGATAATATACAGCCTTGATGTCTCTTTTCTCAGTTTGGAACCAGTCCATTGTTTCATGACCAGTTCTGTTTCTTCTTGACCTGCATACAGGTTTCTCAGTAGGCAGGTAAGGTGGTCTGGTATTCCCATTTCTTTAAGAGTTTTCCACAGTTTGTTATGATCTACACAGTCAAAAGTTTTATCATAGTCAATGAAGCAGAAGTTTTTCTGTAATTCTCTAGCTTTTTCTATGACCCAATGGATGTTGGCAATTTGATCTCTGGTTCCTCTGCCTTTTCTAAACCCAGCTTGAACATCTGGAAGTTCTCGGTTCACACACTATTAAAGCCTAGCTTGAAGTATTTTGAGTTATTACCTTGCTAGCATGTGAAATGAGTGCAGTTGCAGGTGCCCCCCGGCCTTCTGAGGGGCACCTGCGCAGGTGAACGCCCCTCCCTGCCCCCTGCACCTCCCTTCTCTGCCGCGCACCACTGGGTGGGAGCAGGCGGCCGGGGCGGCAGCCCTGGGAGTGGGGAGGCCCTTGCCTGTGGGATGTGCCGGCTGGTCAGCTGGCATGGCCTTGGGGCCCCGCTAAATGTCCCAGAAAGGAGGATGTCCAGTTCTGGATTCCCCAGATAGGCCTTTTGCAGTTGTGTGGTAGTTTGATCACTCTTTGGCATTGCCTTTCTTTGGGACTGGAATGAAAACTGACTTTTTCCAATCCTGCTGCCACTGCTGAGTCTTCCAAATTTACTGTCATATTGATTGCAGCACTTTCACAGCATCATCTTTTAGGATTTGAAATAGCTCCACTGCAATTCCATCACCTCCACTAGCTTTGTTCATAGTGATGTTCCTAAGGCACACTTGACCTCACCCCAAGATGTTTAACTCCAGGTGACAGATCACACCATCATGGTTATCCAGGTCATTAAGATCTTTTGGCTATAGTTCTTCTGTGTATTCTTGCCACCTCTTCTTAGTATCTTCTGCTTCTCTTAGATCCATACTGTTTTTGTCCTTTATTGTGCCTGTCTTTGCATGAAATGTTCCCTTGGTATCTCTGATTTTCTTGAAGAGATCTCTGGTCTTTCCCATTTTATTATTTTCCTCTGTTTCCTTGCATTGTTCACTTAGGAAGGCTTTTTTTTTTTTTTTTTTTTTTCTCCTTGCTATTCTTTGGAACTCTGCATTCCAATGGGTAAATCTTTCCTTTTCCCTTTGCCTTTGGCTTCTTCTCTTTTCTCAGCTATCTGTTAGGCCTCTTCAGACAACCAGTTTGCCTTTTGGCGTTTGTTTTTCTTGGGGATTAGTTTAGATCACCGCCTCCTATACAATGTCACTCACCTCTGTCCATAGTTCTTCAGGCACTCTGTCTATCAAATCTAATCCCTTGAATCTATTTCTCACTTCCACTTTATAATCGTAAGGAATTTGATTTAGGTCATATCTGAATGGTCTAGTGGTTTCCCCTACTTTCTTCAATTTAAGTCTGAATTTTGCATTAAGGAGTTCATGATCTGTGCCACAGTTAATTCCCAGTCTTGTTTTTGCTGACTGTATAGAGCTTCTCCATCTTGGGCTGTAAAGAATATAATCAACCTGATTTAGATAATGACCATCTGGTGGTGTCTCTGTGTTGAGTCATTTCTTGTGTTGCTGTCATTTCTTGTTGTGTTTGCTATGACCAGTGTGTTCTTTTGCCAAAGCTCTGTTAGCCTTTGCCCTGCTTCATTTTGTACTCCAAGGCCAAACTTTCCTGTTACACCAATTATCTCTTAACTTCCTACTTTTGCATTCCAGTACTCTATGATGAAAAGGACATCTTTTTTTTTTTTTTTTTTTTGGTGTTAGTTCTAGAAAGTCTTGTAGGTCTTCATAGAACCATTCAACTTCAGCTTCTTTGGCATTCATGACTGAAGCATAGACTTGGATTATTTTGATATTAACTGATTTGCCTTGGAAATCAAATGAGATCATTCTGTTGTTTTTGAAATTGCACCCAAGTAACTGCATCTCAGACTCTTTTGTTGACAATGAGGGCTACTCCATTTCTTATAAGGTATTCTTGCTCACAGTAATAGATATAATGGTTATCTCAATTAAATTCACCTATACTGACTCTACGGACGTGAGTCTGAGTGAACTCCGGGAGTTGGTGATGGACAGGGAGGCCTGGCGTGCTGCGATTCATGGGGTCGCAAAGAATTGGACACGACTGAGTGACTGAACAGAACTGAACTGAACTGAATTCTGATCCATTTTAGTTCACTGATTCCTAAAATGTCAATGTTCACTTTTGCCATCTCTTGTTTGACCACTTCCAATTTACCTTGATTCATGGACCTAACATTCCAGGATCCTATGTAATATTTTTCTTTACAGCATTGGACTTTCACTACCAGACACCTTCCCATCTGGGCATTGTTTCCACTTTGGCTCAGCCTCTTCATTTCTTCTGGAGCTGTTTCTCCACTCTTCTCCAGTAGCATATTGGGCACCTACTGACCTGGGGAGTTCATCTTTCAGTGTTATACCTTTTTGTCATTTCATACTGTTCATGGGGTTCTCAAAGCAAGCATGCTGAAGTGGTTTGCCATTCCCTTCTCCAGTGGACCACGTTTTGTCAGAACTCTCTACCATGACCCATCTGTCTACATGGCTGTCCTACATGGCCCAGCTCACAGTTTCATTGAGTTACACAAGGTTGTGATCCATGTGATCAACTTGGTTAGTTTTCATTCATTGTGGCTTTCTCTGCCTGTAAGAGATTAAAACTTTCCCTCCCTAAGGTTGGCCATTTCAGGAGATATTTACAAGATAAGGTCTTTACTTCCTCAACTCCTCCCTCTCTCTGTTCTATAAAAGAACTCAGTATCCAGACCCCCCCCCCCCCCCCCGCTTGGTACCTGTAAGAGATTAAAACTTTCCCTCCCTAAGGTTGGCCATTTCAGGAGATATTTACAAGATAAGGTCTTTACTTCCTCAACTCCTCCCTCTCTCTGTTCTATAAAAGAACTCAGTATCCAGACCCCCCTGCCCTCCCATGATGGTTATTCTTCTGGGTAAGGCGAAAGTACGAACAGGGGGCCAGTTGTAAATGTCAAGCTTGAAGACCATCTATCTCCTGCTTCAATAAGAGGAGAAACAGCAAGGACAGGGGGAATAAAATTCCTCCTTCTGTTGTATTAAGGGAGACCCCCTTCAGGGCCCCAAAAGTGGGCCCTTGTCTCACCAGAAAAGAATTGTCTGAGGAGACATGTGCTGATAGAAGGAAGAGACTTTATTGGAATTGGCACCCAGGTGGAGAGCAGCAAGGTAAGGGAACCCAGGAGAACTGCTCTGCCACATGGCTTGCAGTTTTGGGTTTATGGTGATGGTATGCATCTCCAGGTTGTCTTTGGCCAATCATCCTGACTCAAGAGTCCTTCCTGGTGGCACACACATTGCTTAGCCAAGATGGATGCCAACAACAAAGATTCTGGGAAGTGGTCAGATGTGTGGTGTCTCCTTTTGACTTTTCCCCAACTCCTCCAGTTGGTGGTGGCTTATTAGTTCCATGTTCCTTACCAGGATCTCCTGTCAAAAAACAATCCATGCAAGTGGTTACTATGGTGCTTGGCTAGGGTGGGCGGTTTCAGTCAGTGTGCTTCCCCTAACAACTCCCCCCTGAGAGACTTCAAACTCAAGATACTTCTTCAGAATTGGGGCAGAGGTCTCTTTCTTCTGTAACTTTTTCCTGCTGTGCATAGGCGTAGACCTGCCTAGAAGAGCAGAAGTCTTTCTCTACCTGATCTAAGTTGAGGTGTTCTGTATCTGAAACGCTTGTAGTAACAGCAGTTTGGTTTGGAACTGTTGGAACCTGTTGTAGATAAACTTTGTAAGGAGTTGGCATATACAGGGGCCCAATAGGAGTCCTAATAAGATAGTTATCACTGGACCCAGAAATGGCAGGAGCCAAGAAGGGAAAGGAGAACTCCATACACCTGTTGAGCTCATATCCAAGATCTCTGTGGCCTATTCCAAAAGCCCCTTGATATCTTCTTGGACCTGCCCAGACTGGTTATAATAAAAACAGCATTCTTCCCTTAGATAGAGACAAGTGCTGCCCTGCCCTGCAGTCAGTAAATCTAGAGTCCAGTGATTTTGTAGGACCACTGTGGCTAGGGACTCTAACCAGGATTGTAGATATTGGAGGGTCCTTGCAGCTTTTTCTATGGACACAGAAGTGTTGGTAGAAAGCTGCTGAAATTTATATAAAGACGTTCCCTCAGTGGCAGCTCCTGTCAAACCAGAAGTCAGCCCTAATGCCAGAAAAAGGGGCTTTAAGTACCACTGCATGACATAACCTCTAGTGGGTAATACTGGTGGAGGCAAGGAGGTATTACTCCAGGCCAGATCTATGTACAGCATGACACATCCTAGAGAGCAAGTTCCTGTCCAAAAAGGTGGCAGGGATAAACAAGCTTTATCCCCACATATGAAGTAGACACCATGACTGAGTTCAAGCTGGGCAACAAAACAAACTTACCAAAGGGGGACAGGATTTCCATCTGCCTTAAAACTGGAATAGGGCAGTCCTTTAGCAGCTGGGAGGAGACCATCACCCCACTTGCTGCAAAACCACAGCAGTGACGGCATTTAGGAAGGGATTCAAGTCTTGTGAGGCATCCTGGGATCTGCCCTCAAGGTAGAGAGTATTTCGTTTAGGTTCTCACTATAGGGTTATGTTTTCAGTGGTGGGGACTCCTACAAGGGAACAACAGGGGTCAGAGTTGCCTGTCTGATTTAGAAATTAGGGTGATCAGGTGTGGGTTTTGGTCATCCAGAAAAAAACATGGATTTTTGAGACTGGTTAATGGCAACTGAGGAGAGCCTCATGCTCAGGGATAGATATAGCATGTCAGTTCTGCCAGAACTTCTAATCCCCAGGCTTTGGGCTAAATCATAATCAGTTCAATCAGTTCAGTCGCTCAGTCATGTCTGACTCTTTGCGACCCCATGAATCACAGCACGCCAGGCCTCCCTGTCCATCACCAAATCCCGGAGTTCACTCAAACTCACGTCCATTGAGTCAGAGATGCCATCCAGCCATCTCATCCTCGGTTGTCCCCTTCTCCTCCTGCCCCCAATCCCTCCCAGCATCAAAGCCTTTCCCATGAGTCAACTCTTCGCATGAGGTGGCCAAAGTACTGGAGTTTCAGCTTTAGCATCATTCCTTCCAAAGAACACCCAGGACAGATCACTTTTAGGATGGACTGGTTGGATCTCCTTGCAGTCTAAGGACTCTCAAGAGTCTTCTCCAACACCACAGTTCAAAAGCATCAATTCTTTGGCGCACAGCTTTCTCAGCTTTCTCACATCCATACATGACTACTGGACAAACCATAGCTTTGACTAGATGGACCTTAATCGGCAAAGTAATGTCTCTGCTTTTGAATACGCTATCTAGGTTGGTCATAACTTTTCTTCCAAGGAGCAAACGTCTTTTAATTTCATGGCTGCAATCACCATCTGCAGTGATTTTGGCACCCAAAAAAATAAAGTCTGACACTGTTTCCACTGTTTCCCCATCTACTTCCCATGAAGTGATGGGACCAGATGCCATGATCTTCATTTTCTGAATGTTGAGCTTTTTCACTCTCAACTTTCACTTTCATCAAGAGGCTTTTTAGTTCCTCTTCACTTTCTGCCAGAGTGGTGTCATCTGCATATCTGAGGTTATTGATATTTCTCCTGGCAATCTTGATTCCAGCTTGTGTTTCTTCCAGTCCAGCATTTCTCATGATGTTCTCTGCATAGAAGTTAAATAAGCAGGGTGACAATATACAGCCTTGATGTACTCCTTTTCCTATTTGGAATCAGTCTGTTGTTCCATGTCCAGTTCTAACTGTTGCTTCCTGACCTGCATACAGATTTCTCAAGAGGCAGGTCAGGTGGTCTGGTATTCCCATCAAATCATAATACCCTAGAGCAATTCCTAGATCCCGGTTTTCTCCATCAGTTCTGACACTGCAGGTTATCCCACATTATGAGTTGTCCAGATTTCCCACAGATACTCCTGTTGGGGAGTCACTTTTGAGACAGATAGGGAAGGTCACTTGGAGAATGTTAGTCAAGAGAGAAAATAAGGGCCTGAGTGGGATTGCAGATGTTATCATAGGAGTAAAGACAGCTGTTGCTGATATCAAGGCATGAAGTTTTTCTCCCCTTTTACCCAAAAGGCCATGCCATGACCAGATGGGGCACACTGGGTGACAGCATGTAGCTGGGCTGGAAGGGTGGACCATTGATACCCTGGGATAGATTGGACATATCCCCAACTTCTGCTGCTAATGCAGATTCAGCAAGGGGCAGTTACACTGAGTCAAGAAGCAGTGTGGTTTTCAAGCGTATATGCATCATTAAGGGAGAAGTTAATAGCTGTGCAGGAAGGGATGATAAGGAAGAGCAGAACCATCATAAGATGCACTGACTTACCTGAGGGAGATTTGATGGTGTTCCACCTGAACAACAGTCTTCAACAGGTTCACAGGAATAATTGTCCTCTGCTTTTGGAGTCTCAGTCCCCATCTCCCCTTCCTGTAAGGCCATAGGGTTTTATTCTAGAATTGTGGACCCAGGCAGATAGACCCTTCACTTTTACAGCAGTTGAGGTTACTAGGACAACTTGATATGGCCCTGTCCAATTCTCAGACATCTGGCTTGGACTTCCTTTCTCTTGCCAGGTCTTTACTAATACTTGGTCCCCCAGCTCTACTTGGGTTTTTTTTTTAAGTCCTCCTGTGAGGTTAAAGCGTCTGCCTCCAATGTGGGAGACCCGGGTTCGATCCCTGGGTTGGGAAGATCCCCTGGAGAAGGAAATGGTAACCCACTCCAGTATTCTTGCCTGGAGAATCCCATGGACGGAGAAGGCTGGTAGGCTACAGTCCATGGGGTCGCAAAGAGTCGGACACGACTGAGCGACTTCACCCCCCTCACCCCCCTGTGGTCTAGGAAGACCTTTCTCCATATCGCAGTTCTTGTTGAAACCTTCCCAGGTCAATTGCATGTTTTAGGAGTGTATTGGTGTCCTCTTTAAAAAAAAAAATCAGAAGTTAAGAATGGATGTCTATACATCATTTCATAAGGGCTTAATAGTAGCTATTTGGGGGCTGCCTGTATCCTCATGAGGGCTATGGGTAGCATATGGATCCATTTATTATGTGTTTCTTGACATAGTGCAGCCATAGTGCTTTTAAGAGTCTGGTTGGCTCTCTTCACCTTCCCAGAGAGGAGGGCATGGCAACCCACTCCAGTATTCTTGCCTGGAGAATCCCTATGGACAGAGGAGCCTGATGGACTACACTCCATGGGTCACAAAGAGTTGGACATGACTGAGTGACTAAGCACAGCATACTTTCCCTGAGGCTTGAGGCTGCCATGATGTGTGGAGGTGATATTTAATTCCTAAACATATGGCCAGGTTCTGGGATATCGTGGCTGTAAATGAGGGCCCATTGTCCCTCTGAAGTGATCAAGGCACCCCAAAGGTAGGCACTATCTCTTTTAGCAGAGCTTTACAGACTTCTGTAGCTTTACAGACTCTCTCTGTCCTGGTAGGGAATGCTTCAATCTATCCTGTGAATGTGTCACTAAAGACTAGCAAATAAGGGAACCTATGACCTAAATCATACCCCTTACAATAATACAGAGGAAATGACAAATAGAGTCAAGGGATTCGATCTGATAGACTGCCAGAAGAACTATGGATGGAGGTTAGTGACATTGTAGAGGAGGCAGTGATCAAGACCATCCCCAAGAAAAAGAAATGCAAAAAAGGCAAAATGGTGGTCTGAGGAGGCCTTATAGATAGTTGAGAAAAAAAGAGAAGTGAAAGGCCAAAGAGAAAGGGAAAGATATACCCATTGGAATGCAGAGTTCCAAAGATCAGCAGGGAGAGATATGAAAGCCTTCCTCAGTGATCAGTGCAAAGAAATAGAGAAAAACAATAGAATGGGAAAGACTAGAGATCTCTTTAAGAAAATTAGAGATACCGAGGGAGCATATCATGCAAAGATGGGCACAATAAAGGACAGAAATGGTATGGATCTAACAGAAGCAGAAGACACTAAGAAGACATGGCAAGAATTATATAAGAAGAACTATACAAAAAAAAAAAAAAAAGATCTTCAAGACCCAGATAATCGCAATGGTGTGATCACTCACCTAGAGCCAGACATCCTGGAATGCAAAGTCAAGTGGACCTTTGGAAGGAAGCATCACTATGAACAAAGCTAGTGGAGGTGATGGAATTCCAGTTGACCTATTTCAAATCCTAAAAATGATTTTGTGAAACTGTTGTACTCTATATGCCAGCAAATTTGGAAAACTCAGCAGTGGTGACAAGACTGAAAAAGATCAGTTTTCATTTCAATCCCAAAGAAAGGCAATGCCAAAGAATGCTCAAACTACCGCACGATTGCACTCATCTCACACGCTAGCAAAGTAATGCTCAAAATCCTCCAAACCAGGCTTCAGCAGTACATGAACCGTGAACTTCCAGATGTTCAAGCTGGATTAGAAAAGGCAGAGGAACCAGAGATCAAATTGCTGACATCCTTTGGATCATCAAAAAAGCAAGAGAGTTCCAGAAAAACATCTACTTCTGCTTTACTGACTATGCCAAAGCCTTTGATTGTGTGGATCACAACAAACTATGGAAAATTCTTCAAGAGATGGGAATATCAGACTGTCTGACCTGGCCCCTAAGAAATCAGTATGCAGGTTAAGAAGCAACAGTTAGAGCTGGACATGGAACAACAGATTGGTTCCAAATCGGGAAAGGAATATGTCAAGGCTGTATGTTGTCACCCTGCTTATTTAACTTATCTGTAGGGTATATCATGCGAAATGTCGGGCTGGATGAAGCACAAGCTGGAATCAAGATCTCCAGGAGAAATATCAACAACCTCAGATATGCAGATGACACCAGAAAGGCAGAAAGCAACAAAGAACTAAACAGCCTCTTGATGAAAATAAAAGAGGAGAGTGAACAAGTTGGCTTAAAACTCAACATTCAGAAAACTAAGATCATGGCATCCAGTCCCATCGCTTCACAGCAAATAGGTGGGAAAACAGTGGAAACGGTAACATACTTTATTTTGGAGGGCTCCAAAATCACTACAGATGGTGACTGCAGCTGTGAAATTAAGACGTTTGCTCCTTGGAATAAAAGTTATGACCAACCTAGACAGCGTATTAAAAAGCAGAGCCATTACTTTGCCAACAAAGGTCCGTCTAGTCAAAGCTATGGTTTTTTCCAGTAGTCATGTATGGATGTGAGAGTTGGACTATAAATAAAGCTGAGTGCCGAAGAATTGAGGCTTTTGAACTGTGGTGTTGAAAAAGACTCTTGAGAGTCCCTTGGATAGCAAGGAGATCCAACCAGTCCATCCTAAAGCAAATCAGTCCTGAATATTCATTGGAAGGACTGACGCTGAAGCTGAAGCTCCAATACTTTGGCCACCTGATGTGAAGAACTTAGTTGTTTGAAAAGACCCTGATGCTGGGAAAGATTGAAGGTGGGAGCAGAAGGGGGCGACAGAGGATGAGATGGTTGGATGGCATCACCTACTCTATGGACATGAGTTTGAGTAAACTCCAGGAATTGGTGGTAGACAGGGAGGCCTGGCGTGCTGCAATCCATGGGGTCGCAAAGAGTCAGACATGACTGAGTGACTGAACTGAACTGAACAGGCAGATGGGATTCCTTTCCAGGTTGTCTTTGGCCAATCATTCTGATTCAGAGTCCTTCCTGGTGGCATGTGCTTTGCTCAGCCAAGATGGATGGCAGCAACAAGGATTCTGGAAGGTGGTCGTACACATGGTGTCTCCTTTTGATGTTTCCAAAGTGTTCCCGTTGGTGGTGACTTCTTAGTTCCATGTTCTTTACCAGGATCTTCGGTCATAAAACAACTCATAAAAATGGTTGCTATGGTGCCTGGCCAGGGTTGGCAGTTTCGATCAGTGTGCTTCCCCTAACACTTTTAAAGGCAAATCAATGGGTCTTCACAGTTTTAATTGATAAAATCCTGAGTCCTCAATTTCCCAATTTTCTCCAGAAGCCCATTTCTCCTCTTCTCCTGTTTTCTGACACACGCCTGACAATGTCATTCTGTGGGTCTAGGTTCAAGTCCTTTGAGAAACTGCTAGGGAAACCAGCGCTGCAATCCCCCAAGGATATCCCAGGCTCATGTCTGTGCTCGCAGAGGTGGCAGAGCACTCTGCATCAGTCATTATCTGCTCATTATTTTATCTTCCTCATCCTCAACCCTTCTTTTGAGACACAGAGGAGTGTTTTCACTTTAAATCCTCCTCCAAAATACGCTCAAGGTCAAATTCCATAGAGGGTGGTTAAGGTAGGGCTCCAAGAGAGGAGTGGGTGTGGAGGAGGGCATGGCAGGCAGAGAAAAGACAAAACATTAGTATAAATAATTGTAATGTCTTATAATACTTAGTAATTACTGATTCAAGGTGTGTTGGAGCCATTGTTAACGCTAATTCTTTCCCAAGAGGTTTTGGTTCTGGAGGAGACAATGGCGGGGTGTCAGCGGGGACTTTCCCAACTCTGAAAGGTAACAGAGGCAGCGGAAGGGGAACGCTGGAACCCGCAACAGCAGGGAGTTGCCAATCTGCGAAATCCCAGTTGCTTAAGGTGCCAGGGAGATCGGGCGTGGCCGCAAATCCTGTTTGCCCAAAGCAATGCCTTGAGACCTCGGCGTCCAATCAGTACGAGAGTAAATATCCGACGCAGCGCAGGGTGTAGGCGCCCCTCAGGTTCCCGGTGCCGCCCCGGAGGGCTCGGCTCGCCTCGGCCACGCCCTCGCGGCGAAGCCGGGCTTCCGGGCCGGTTCGCCACCCGATTGGCTGGGAGGCCGGAAAGCCGGCCCCGGGCGCCACGTGTACTAGGGGCCCGCCGGAAGGCGAGGCTGGCGCTGACTCGGCGGGCGTGTGCGGCGCGGGGCTGCCCGGGGCTGCGTCGCCATGGAGCGGGACGGGGATCAGCTGTCCGCGCGGCCCGCCCTCGAGACCGAGGGGCTGCGTTTCCTTCACGTCACAGGTAAGTGGGCGCGGGCCGCGGGGCCGCGCCACCACCGCCGAGTCGCCGCCATGTTCAGTGAGTAGTCCTCCGCGGCGCTGTGGGCCGGGCCGGCCAGAGGCCGGACGCGGCAGGTACCCCCAGGCCTGGGCGCTGGGCCGAAGGCGCGCGCGGAGGCTCGCCCGGAGCCCGGCTTCCCTGGGCTGTGCTGTCGGCCCTTGTTTGCCCGAGTCCTTTATCTCACGCGACACAGGCTGCACAAGCCCTTCCGGGTCGCGGTTCCTGGGCTCACTGGGTCCTTGGCGTTTGCAGCCAAGCCGCGCTCCCCCCATCACCGCGCCCTCGCGCACGCCCCCAAACTCTGCTCTGTGCCAGCCCCGCGCGGCTACCCCTTCCCGTACGTTGCCGGGATCCTTAAAGCCCTTCTCTTCCTGATTCGGACACACCCCATCACCCTTCAAAACCCGGCTGACGTGCCCCGCCTGCCCCGGGCCTGCCCCGGGCTTGCCCCTCCGATTCCCCAGACGGCTGAGAAGCACCTTCTCAGGGATCCCTGGATTGTACTTCTCGCTGTTGTAACTGCCTTCTTAGGAAGTCCTCCGCTAGGAAGTCCGGTGGTAGTGTCATTTTGAGTTTCTTGAAAACTGTGAGTGTTTTATTCTTTTCAGTGGGCTCCCTGCTGGCCACTTATGGCTGGTACATCGTCTTCAGCTGCATCCTTCTCTACGTGGTGTTTCAGAAGCTTTCCACCCGGTTGAGGGCCTTGAGGCAGAGGCACTTAGATCAAGCTGCCGCTGCTCTGGGTTAGTATGTGTGTGTATGTGTGTACGTGCATGTACGCGCGTGTACGCTCAGTCGTGTCCGAGTCTTTGGGGCCCATGGACTGTAGCCTGCCAAGCTCCTCTCCGTAGAATTTTCCAGGGAAGAGGACTGAAGACGTGGCTTTACTGTAGTATTTATAAGTTAGTCTATTGTTACGAGTAAGAGGTTATCAGTCTAATCTGTGTGGGAGGAAAACTATTTTACACTTCTGAAGTTGATTCTGGTGAATTGCAATAGTGTGTTTTTTTAAATTTCAGAGTTTTTGATGGGGTGAAAAACCTGCTTAATGATGTGTAGAACACCGTCTGCTTGCATCATTCTTCACTTACAGGAGAGATTAAAATGAAAGCGTCACAGCTTCTGCATACTTATGGGTGTGCCTACTGACTCTCATTTATCTCTAGAACCCTTGTGAGTGACAGGAAATTCAGCCTTAGTTCCTCACATCCACTGCATTTTGCTTTTCATAACTTACTCATCAGACCTGATGGCATATTTACACATGGCTGTTTCAAAAACTCATTCCCTCTAAAACAGTCAGCTTTTAACTTGTTAGAAGTTACAGTTTCTGAGAACATATTCAAAAGAAATGTTCAGTATTTTGGTAATAGTAGTATAATTAAATAAATGCTAAATGTCAGTGATCTGAATCACCACAGTTATAAACCTGGAGAAGAGACAAACATCATAACGTGAAAGTAGTCATTAGCTGCTGCTGCTGCTGCTAAGTCGCTTCAGTCGTGTCCGACTCTGTGCGACCCCACTGAAGGCAGCCCATTGGGCTCTACCCTCCCTGGGATTCTCCAGGCAAGAACACTGGAGTGGGTTGCCATTTCCTTCTCCAAGTCATTAGCAGAAGGACCTAAAAAATTCCTTCACTCTCCTCTGGCATGAAACCCTGTGGTTCTGCCATTATCTCAGTACTTTTGGTTGTTGGCTGTATATCCCCCAAAACAAAATACAATTGTAAATCTTGCCTAAGTTGCAGGATAATGTGACGTGGATGAAGTTAGAAAACAGCTCAGTCACCTGGTACAGCCATTGCTGGCACTGTGACGTGCTGACAGCTGAGGAGTGGATTTATAATTTAATGAGATGGGCATCTCAGAAGAGGAGTTTGTTTTAAGGAAGCGTTGCACAAAGTAAATGTGCAGTGAAAGGTGTACTTTGTGTTGTACAATTTTGTTAGGAAAATTAGGTTTAAAAAATCCACACGTAATTTCTCTTTTTCTAAGAGTAAAACAGCAATTTCAAATGTTGCTACAATTCACATTTCTACAAAGTAGAACTATAGACTAACTAGGTGGTAGCTAATGATCAGAAAACTTTCTTTCCCGTGGTTATCTTCTAGAATTCTGGTCAGCCTAGCGGCTGGGTGTTAGGAGGTATCCAGGATGTGAAATAAAATTTCGCTGTGGCTGCCTCACCACTTATATTTTAGTCGTAGGGCCCATGCCAGATTCTCTGAATTGGGATTGCTCAGGGAGCCCAGAAATCTGTTGTGAACAGAGATTTCTGATGCTGTAAGTATTTAACAAGGACTCTGAACTGAGGCTATGTGATAGTCTCCTTTCCTTTTAGGCAGTAATTAAATATATGCAGAAGGATAGACTTACTCATGTTAAAAAAGATTATTGTTTGATTTCATTACATTTCTAATAATATAGACGTCAAGAGTTTCCATTTTATATTTTACAAGGTGCTTTATTCCAATTTTTTCTACCTTTTCAGAACCTGATGTTGTTGTTAAACAACAGGAGGCTTTAGCAGCTGCTCGTTTGAAAATGCAAGAAGAATTAAATGCACAAGTTGAAAAACATAAAGAAAAATTAAGACAGGTATGTACTGGTTTTAGTTTGAATACATGATATTTGAGGTTTAGTTGGTAAAAGTGTGTATGTGTGTGTGCATGCACTCACATTGTGGTGGGTACAGGGAACAGTTTTCGGCTGAATCATTTCCACTTAGCTAAGTATTGTTCAGCATGTTTTACTTGTGTGATTTCTTAATGTTTAGGGGTCAAATCTCTTAAATAATTAAAGACTCTTAAGTACTCTTGTATTTATGTTTTTACTTTTAAGTGGTTCCCTTGTAGCGGTATTTTGCCCATAAAACTGTGTGCTATGTGCAGGAGCCATACCACCAGACACAGAACATACATTTAGCATCTTGCTTCATGGTTGGTTTCAAGCTTTGCATCTCACAGGACCTGACTTGGTGGGGCCACTCTTCAGTGGATTAAAGAGCCAGGGGAGGGTGGCAATGGACTCCACCTAGGGTCGAGATGGAGAACAGGAGATGGAGTTCTGAAAGACTTTTGTTAGACACATGGTTTGGTTGTGGGAGTGATGGGCGGTTTTGGAGGTGATGGGGAGGAAGAACCAGGGGCTACTGTTGAAGTGACCTGAGCAGCCAGGTGGGTTGTGCTGCTCTTCAGAGGTGTGAAGTCACACTTGCTGTGTTGGCCCCAGTCTGTATAACTGAAGCAACTAAGTGTAAGCCCCACTTTCTGGTCTTATTACAGATGTTTCTGGGCCCCTCTTTATCCCCTTAGAAGGAAACCAGAGAAGTTGGTCTTCCTGCTGGTCTTACATGTGTCTCTGGTATTTCCAGAAAGGAATGCCTTTCTGCCACCGCTGGTGGCTTTTGTTTTCTGCATGGTCACTTAGTACATGGCTGGTGTCCACATCATGGCTGGAGCCCAGAGTGAAAGGACAAAGCAAAGTTTTTTAGGTATTTTTCCAGAAATATTTCATCCATATATAAATGCATGCTTATATCATTTTTCCATAGAAATGGTAGCATAATACACATAGATGCTATTTTTAAGCAGTTTTATTTTTTGTTTCTTTCTAAAAAATACTTTAGAAAGTATTTTAAAGTTTTTGAGAAATATGTTTTGTTTCTAGAGCTTAAGAGTAGGTTAAGTTCCTGCTACGTGTCAAAATTAATGACTTGAGGGTCTGAGTGTTTTGCGTTAGTAAAACAGCCTGATCATTTACCCAGTTGGTTGATGTAGCTGGGGGGGAAAGCTTTTAAAAGATTGTTTTTAAAAACTGTAATGTGAGCTTCCTAAAACTGGAGAAAGGATAGAAGCCTGTGTTGAGTTTTAAACAACTCAAGTTGTTCTAGTTGTTCTATATTGTTTGTTCAGTCTCTCAGTCGTGTGTCTGGCTCTTTACAGCCCCATGGACTGCAGCATGCCAGGCTTCCCTGTCCTTCACCATCTCTGGGAGTTTGCTCAAACTCATGTCTGTTGAGTTGGTGATGCCATCCAACCATCTCATCCTCTGTCGCCCTTGTTTCCTTCTACCTTCAATCTTTCCCAGCATCAGGGTCTTTTCCAATGAGTCAGTTCTTCACATCAGGTGGCCAAAGTATTGGAGCTTCAGCTTCAGCATCAGTCCTTCCAATGAATATTCAGGACTGATTACCTTTAGGATTGATTGGTTTGTTTTCCTTGCTGTTCA
Source organism: Cephalophus harveyi (assembly GCA_006410635.1). Classification (NCBI taxonomy): domain Eukaryota; kingdom Metazoa; phylum Chordata; class Mammalia; order Artiodactyla; family Bovidae; genus Cephalophus; species Cephalophus harveyi. Next base: position 40,533 of record SJYT01082787.1, read on the forward strand.
TGGGACTCAGAAGAGTCTTCTCCAGCACCACAGTTTGAAAGCATCTGTTCTTTTCTGCTCAGCGATTTTTATTGTCCAACTCTCACATCCATACATGACTGCTGGAAAAACCATAGCTTTGATTATGGACCATTGTTGGCAAAGGAATGTCTCTGCTTTGAAATACACTGGCTAGGTTGATCAAAGCTTTTCTTCCAGGGAGCAAGCATCTTTTCATTTCATGGCTACAGTCACCATTCACAGTAATTTTGGAGCCCACGAAAATACAGTCTGTTACTGTTTCCATTGTTTTCCCATATGTTTGCCATGAAGTAATGGGACTGGATGCCATGATCTTTGTTTTTCAAAGTTAAGTTTTAAGCCAGCTTTTTCACTGTCCTCTTTCACCTTCATCAAGAGGCTCTTGATGCTTTCTGCCATTAGGGTGGTGGTATCTGCATATCTGAGGTTATTGATATTTCTCCTGGCAATCTTGATTCTAGCTTATGCTTATTCAGCCTAGCATTTGCCATGATGTACTTTGCATAGAAGTTAAGTAAGTGGAGTAACATATAGCCTTGATGTACTCCTTTCCCAGTTTTGGACCAGACCATTGTTTATGTGTGATTCTATCTGTTTCTTCTTGACCTGCATACAGGTTTTACAGGAGGCAGGTAAGGTAGTCTGGTATTCCTGTCTCTTTAAGAATTTTCCACAGTTTGTGATCTGCACAGTCAGAGACTTTACTGTAGTCAGCGTGGTTATGTATACTTAAGAAAAGTAACAGTCTTCCTGTCTCACAGTTTAGTCAGCTCTCTTGTATGTGGTCTCAGAATTTGTCACTGATGTACCATTCTGGTGTTTTTCATGTTGGCCATAAACATAAAACAGCTTTCAGATCAAGAAGCAGTTTCTTCCTTAACCTCCTATACTTGCAGACAGTGAAGGCGTGAAGGGACAGGCATTTGGGTTTAGCAGTGATGGACCCTGAACCATTGAGAAATTTCTGGATATGTGCTTTCTAAGGCGTCCTCTTGCATATCTTTGTGGCGTCGCAGTTTAATTGGAACCAGAATGAATTGAAGCTTGGGTTTGGATTGCATCAGGAACTGAGAGTTAGTGACCTTTGTGCACACGTGAGTTGCGGTACCCAGTTGTTGTTCAAGGACTGGGAAGCAGAGATGAAGACCTCAGGTGCTGTATTTCCCTCCTGTTCACTGCTCAAGCTTTCCCAAGTGCTCATTGTTGGACATAGTTTTCTACTGAGATTAGTTTTCTCTTATACTCCCATAGTACCTTACTTTCAGAGAATTCTCAAATTTGCTCTCATTGGCTCCTCCCAGCCTTCCAAGTTGAAGGGTTAAGTGACTTTCCTCAGGTGACACAACCAAGTAGCAGCAAAGCACGCCTGCCAGCCACACTGACCCTTTTCAAGTCAGGGTTCTTCAACATGACCAGAAAAGTCTAGTTTAAAAGAAAAATCGGTATTCTTTCTTCTGTGACACTTTTTGCTTTCTTTAATAGTATGGAAAAGCAAAGGATTCTGTATCTGAATTAAACTCACACACCACTAGATAACAGCTACTTTATTAACTGAAGAAAGTGCAGGTGAAAGTCTGAAGAACATTTAAATTACAGATTATCAAAAGCACATTTTCTTTGAGAAAGATGACAGCTTATGAATTCATTTTGTATCATGTGCGATTCTTCCTCAGCTTGAAGAAGAAAAAAGGAGACAGAAGATTGAAATGTGGGATAGCATGCAAGAAGGAAAAAGTTATAAAGGAAGTGCAAGAAAGGCTCAGGTGATGTAGCCTTCAACCTAGTGGACTCTTTTTCAAGTAGGTGAAGATTCCTGGAGTAGAATGTCTTAACTAGATTCTTAAGCCTGTATATGTTCAAGCAGGAAGAAGACAGTCCTGGGCCTTCTACTTCATCAGTCATCCCGAAACGAAAGTCTGACAGAAAGCCTTTGCGAGGAGGAGGTAGGTATCAAACATTAAAGCATTCTGAACAATGACTGGCTAAATTTACCTGAGACAGGATTCTCTTTTCTTGATTCATAGTCTGTAAACTGAGACTAATTCCTAAGTATAGGTTATGAAGATTCAATAAAAGAAACAGATATAAACCAGCCTTCAGCGGCTAGAAATGACAAACCTACTGAACCCTATTGTTGCCCCTGGGCCTCCAGCAAGGGCGTGGGTGCATGTCCTGTTTCCAGGAGGCCACTGACCTCCTTGGCCTCACAAAAGTTAGCATTTGATAAGCAATGAAAAAGGAGGTCACTCGAGGCGCTCAGGAAATAATTGAGATGGTTGCAGTTGTAATTTAGTGTTTTTCATGTCATCCCACAGTCCTGTAAGGGGTAAGTTAAGTGAGGCAAGGAGTAGTTTGCCTGTTTTGCATATAAGTGGGTCAAGGGGCCTAGGACGCGGGTTTTGGCCTTTCCAGCCAGAGCTGCCTTGTTTCTTACAAATAACTCCCTCAAGGAGGCATGAACAGATAGATATTCATTAAGAGACCTTTTGTGTGCAGTACCCTCAAGCACTCTAGGTGGTACCATAGCAGTGTGTACCATCCCATCCTTGAGGACTTTCATGTACTTTTGGGAAGATGGGACTCCCACACAATTGAAAATAAGTAATCCTTTGTGATCTGCCTGGAGTTCCTCCTCCATCTGGAGAGAGGGGAGGGCAAAAGCATTAGAATGCTTTGGTAAGGAACCAGTTCTAGGCTGAAGATACTTTTTTCTATCTGGGAAGAGGAGTTTTCTCTGGCTAGGTGCCACAGAGGCAGAGGTGTGGAAGCATGACCAACCTCTTAGAGGACTGAGGGGAGTCTGTGAAGCCTGTGGGCTGCCCTTAAAGGCTGGGTTCTAATCCCTTCCTTTGTGTTAGGAACTCAGAGCTGGCTTGTATAGGGGAGTGGTATGTCTGAAAACAAAATGCTTTTTTTAAGTCTTTTTCTTGCTCCAGCAAGAAATAATCTAAGACCATTTTGCAGAGCAAAGAGTGGTAGTATTCAGGAGACAGTTGTAGAAAATGGAATGTATGGTGTGTTGTGTGCATGCCTCTAGCATTGCCAGTATTCCAGAGCTGGGGGCTTCGAATGGCCTGTCTTTATAAGCCTTAAAGAACTGAGGCACAGGGAATTGGTGACCAAAGATTGTACAGTAAGGAACAAAACCACCTCGTTTAAGGTCTTGCTGACTCTAGAGCCTGAGCAGAGTGGTTGCCTAATGTCTATTAACTTTAGGAAGTTAATGAGTGGGCAAGGATGAGTGTGGGGGCTGGGGCATGTGGATTTCCCAGTTCTGACTGGTGAAAGCAACAGCAAGTTCCATTCTGTTTTGATTTTTATAATTTATTTTCTGTAGCTTGAGCAGTTCTTACTTGAATGTATTCATTTTACTAAGGACTACAGTTAGAAACCTTTTTATATACTTAAATTTAAAGTCAGATCAGTATATACAATGCAATATAATGCAGTCACATTGTAAAGTTTTTTTTGTCACATGGTAGCTTAAAGTTTTCTGAAAATGTGAGAGTAGGATCATATCTTTGCACTGATTTGCATATCAGGCTTACAGTCCTCTGTTTGATGCAAAATGTTTCTAGCACTGTTTTGCTTCCTTTCTCTCGTCACAGGTTACAATCCTTTGTCTGGTGAAGGTGGTGGAACCTGCTCCTGGAGACCTGGACGCAGAGGACCCTCATCTGGTGGATGAGGCTAAGAATCTTGTTAGTGTCACTTTTGACATTAGCAAGATGAATCCTTAACCCTCAACTCAGTTGTCTTACGCACACTTTTCACAGTCATTAGCCAGGGGGAGGGGCTTTCTTTCTGTTTTTAACTACACTGATGACTTCAAGGATTGAAGGCAGCATAGGGTGTGGACATGGCCACTAGGCGGTAATTGCAGTTAGTCACACTGCACTGAAGCCAGTGACTGTCCATTGATTTTACAGGTCTTTGGTAGTTGGTAGCTAAGGGCTTCCAGGTGATTGGTGATCTTGATAAAAGAGACCTGGCAATGATCCTTCAAGTTAAGAGGTCCTGGCTGGTAGGACAGTTTCTGTGACAGCTTGCGTTGAATGATGTCTTCCTTGTAAATGGTGAGCCCACCAGCAAGGATTACTGATGCAGACAGTTGACGGGGTTGTTCTGTAAATTTATATGTACAGAACTGTTTTAAAAAAAAGAGACTGTAAATATTAAAAAAAAAAAATGCAGAGAACATTTTCAGTATCTTTATTAAATTTAAGGAAATTTCTTTATGCACTTGAATTTGTCTATCTAACATAATACAGCTTTTTATCATTCATAATCTCCTGTTAATAAGATTTACTTTCTCGTCTCATTATTGCTCACCTCAGTGAGCATGAAAAGTGGGACAGCTGCAGTGGTTTTCAGAGCTGGAGGGCTCCTGGGGGTTTATCCACAAAACTGGGCACTTGGAGTTGAGTTTCTGCATTAATAGGGCAAAGAAACATCTTGCCTGTAAGTACCTCAGGGGTGATTGGGGTTTTTGGAAGCCCTGTGAGTCCTGTGAGTCTCGCACTCATTTCTTATGTCCTTATCCAGCGTCTCTGTGAAGTATGTTATAAAGGGCCAGGTAGTAAAGATTTTAGGCTTTTAGGCACAGCCTGTATTTTTAAAATTTTTTAAAAATTGTTAAATACATTTAAAAATATTTAGCTTACGGGCTAGATTTGTCCTGCCGCCTGTAGTTTGCTGATCCCTGCTTCATGTCAAGATCATGAGAAAGAATAATGGAAAGTTTTAGACTTGGGTTAAAATATTTCATCTAGGTCTGTTATTTACGTCCAGAGAGATTGATTCCCTGTAGGATCAGGGAGTTCTTCCTTTAAAATATTTTCTGTAGTTGAAAATACATAGTTAAGCAGCTATTAACTATTCATTTTAGAAATAGAAGGCATGTTTCAGTATACTATTAGCTGTGACTTTTCCCTCAAACCTCCTTTTTTTCCCCCATAAATTAAGGAATTATTAGGTGTAAACACATAGGAAGAAACGCTGAGTTGTGTGTACCCACCTTGCATCTGGCAGTATGACTGGTGGTGGAGGGGTGGTGCCATGTGAGTAACTGATCGGCAGATAATAGAAGAGGGAAGGAAACTAATTAGTGTAATAGCATTTGAAGAGCACTTGCTGTGTGCCAAGCACATACATTTATAGTTAATCCTCACTACAGTCCTGGGAGGTAGGTACTTCTAATTAACCTTGGTTTTTAGAAACTGTAGCTTAGAGGGTCAACTGGTGCAAGACCCTGATCACTGTAGTCTGTTTTCTCCTTGTGTTCTTGATAGCCAAAGACCGTACAGCCAAGGGTCATAGAAAACCAAGCTTGATATATCTAATGAAACAGCTACCATGTGGAATAGTGAATACTTACGAAGTATTATGTGCTACAAGTCAAGAGCAGTAAATATTTCAGAAGGGTGGACTGAAGTTGCCAGAGGAGCTGTGCTAATGTTGAAAGAAGTAGTGCCAGAATCTGAGGCCCATGGGGAAGAAGGGATGGGTCAGAACATAGCTGAACCAGGCAGAACACTGCCTCATGCTGCAGTGGGGGGGGGCTGCAACTTGGAACTCATAGCAGGAGGCGTGTACCCAGTCCATCCTGATTATGGAATAACAGTAAGTGGGCGAAAGACACACAGACCTGCAGTTGAAACTTCCTGGTGCCTAGAGTTGTGGCCTTGGCCAATTGCAACTGCTTCTGTTGAAAAGAGGAACTACACCCTCCTTCTCAAGAACCACTCTTAGCTATCTTCCTGTTCTCCCCTGTGTCATTTCTGTTAGCTGCTCCTCAGATATGTCAAGTCTTTATGATACGCACAAAGCCACATCACATTCACAAAACCCTGATTCCCGCTGGTGCTCTTTGCTATGGATTGAGCTTTGAGTTGTCTCCATTCATCTGTTTCTACCCACCCTCTGCTTAATGCTGCTGATGCTTTTCCTGGATCATCCTGTTTCACACTCCAGTGGAGTTTTTGGTTTCATCTTGTTTGACCTGACAGCAGTTGGCCCTTCTTGTAGTTTTCCCTTCTCTTGCCTTCTGAAGTACCACACTCTGGGTCGTTACTCCCAAGACAGCGCATACTGCTCTCCTGTGCCAACCCTGCCCAGCACTTCTAGTCTTATTGAATAAGTTCCTATACTCTTTACAATTTCTCTTCCTCTGTTTGCTGTTATATTTGGTTCACTAAAGCTCTACTTAAGGTGACATGTATCTGATGGATCATTCTTAGCTTTCATCATTTGCAGTAATTGTACACTCCTTGAAAAACTGTTCTCAAATTCTGGAGCTCTGCACTTGTCTGGTTTTTTCCTACCTTTCTTGTCAATCTTCTGCTACTTTTCCTCAACTTTCTGAGCTCTAAATGCTGATATTGAAGTTGCAAAAGGTAATCAGTGTGAGTGGTCATTGCAGAAATCACAAATGTCTGATGGAATGATTAGGCAAATTGGTGTTTGTAGCTTGAAAGAAAATGTCAGCATAGCGTACCCCAATTCAAATACTGTGTATCAAAAGAACTTGGAAAATGATGTGCTCTCTCTGGAAAACTAAAGTCTCAGAGTCATACCAGTCTGGCACTGAAGAAGATATGATAAACAGCACAGAAATATGCCCTGCCCTCATGGGCCATTCTATCTGTTGGAGAGAGATGAACATCACACAGTTGTTAATTCAAAAATAAATGAAGACAGCAAAGGAGGGTGGGGTGGAAGGACAAGAGTTCATCCCTTCTTAGAAAAAAACCAAACTAGCAACTAACTGCTGAACAGCCATGAACAACAACAAAAACACTGGAACCTACAGAAAGAGAACGAGGGGTGCAGTTGCAATAAATCCCATACCGAGAGGGTGGGTAACCCACAGCTGGAAAACAGTTGTACCACAGAAGTTCTCCCACTAGAGTGAAAGTTCTGAATCTCAGGTCAGGATTCTCAGCCTGGGGCTCTGGCAATGGAAGGAGGAGCCTCCAAAGAATCTGACTTTGAAGGTCAGCATGTTGTGTCTCAGGAATTCCACAGGACTGAGAGAAACAGAAATTTTACTCTTGGAGGGCACCAAGAGTCTAGTGTGCACCAGAACTTAAGGGAAAAGGAGTGACCGCATAAGAGGCTGGGCCAAGATCTCCATTCTGCTAGTTCTGGAGGGTCTGGAGCAGAGACAGAGGTCAGCTAGGAACAAGAAACAAGTAGAAAGGCTCACTGCTCAGTTCAGTTCAGTAATGTCTGACTCCTTGTGACCCGATGGACTGCAGCACGCCAGGCTTCCCTATACATTGCCAACTCCCAGCACTTGGTCAAACTCATGTCCATTGAGTCAGTGATGGCATCCAACCACTTCATCCTCTGTCATCCCCTTCTCCTATCTTCAGTCTTTCCCAGCATCAGAATATTTTCCAATGAGTCAGCTCTTCATATCACATGGCCAAAGTATTGGAGCTTCAGCTTCAGCATCAGTCCTTCCAATGAATATTCAGGACTGATTTCCTTTAGGATTGACTGGTTTGATCTCCTTGCAGTCCATGGGACTCTCAAGAGTCTTGAACAGTTCAAAACAGTTTCCAACACCACAGTACAAAAGCATCAATTCTTCAGCGCTCAGCTTTCTTTATACTTCAACTTTCACATCTGTACATGACTACTGGAAAAACGATAGCCTTGACTAGACGGACCTTTGTTGGCAAAGTAATATCTCTTGCTTTTTAATGTGCTGTCTAGGTTGGTCATGGCTTTTCTTCCAAGGAATAGGTGTCTTTTAATTTCAGGGCTGCAGTCACCATCTGCAGTGATTTTGGAGCCCCGCAAAATAAACAGTCTGACACTGTTTCCCCATCTATTTCCCATGAAGTGATGGGACCAGATGCCATGATCTTCATTTTTTGAATGTTGAGCTTTAAGCCAACTTTTTCACTCTCCTCTTTGACTTTCATCAAGAGGCTCTTTAGTCCCTTTTTGCTTTCTGCCATAAGGATGGTATCATCTGCATATCTGAGGTTATTAATATTTATCCCTTCAGTCTTGATTCCAGCTTGTGCTTCATCCATCCTGGCATTTCACATAATGTACTCTGCATATAAGTTAAATCAGCAGGGTGACCATATACAGCCTTGACATATTCCTTTCCCAATTTGGACCAGTTCCATGTTCAGTTCTAACTGTTGCCTCTTGACCTGCATTCAAGTTTCTCAGGAGGCAGTTAAGGTGGTCTGGTGTTCCCATCTCTTTAAGAATTTGCCACAGTTCATTGTGATCCACACAATCAAAGGCTTTAGTGTAGTCAATAAAAGAGAAGTAGTTTTTCTGGAACTCTTGCTTTTTCTATGATCAAACAGATGTTGGCAATTTGATCTCTGGTTCCTCTGCCTTTTCTCAATCCAGCTGACCATCTGGAAGCTCTTGGTTCATGTACTGTTAAAACCTTGCTTAGAGAACTTTGAGCATTACTTTGCTAGTGTGTGAGATGAGTACAATTGTGTGGTAGTTTGAACATTCTTTGGCATTGCATTTCTTTGGGATTGGAATGAAAACTGACCTTTTCCAGTCCTGTGGCCACTACTGAGTTTTCCAAATTTACTGGCATACTGAGTGCAGCACTTTAACAGCATCATCTTTTAGGATTTGAAATAGCTCAGCTGGAATTCCATCACCTCCACTAGCTTTATTCGTGGTGATGCTTCCTAAGGCCCACTTGACTTCACATTCCAGGATGTCTGGCTCTAGGTGAGTGATCACATCATCATGGTTCCTGTCACATTGCTGCTGCTGCTAAGTCGCATCAGCCATGTCCGACTCTGTGCAACCCCATAGATGGCAGCCCACCAGGCTCCCCCGTCCCTGGGATTCTCCAGGCAAGAACACTGCCTGGAGAATGAGGTCACCATTTCCTTCTCCAGTGCGTGAAAGTGAAGTCAGTCGTGTCTGACTCTTAGTGACCCCTTGGAATGCAGCCTACCAGGCTCCTCTGTCCTTGGGACTTTCCAGGCAAAAGTACTGGAGTGGGGTGCCATCACCTTCTCCCCCTCACACTGCTAGTTTTGATACTTGTATGAAATGAGTTCCTTTATGTTTGCCCTCACCAGTGATCACACCAGATAACCATGATGGTGTGATCAATGGTGAGGGCAAACATAGAGGTAGGAAATCATCTCATACAGATATCAAAACTAGCAGTGTGAGGAGAGCACAAATACAGGATACTGGAAAACATTGGAAATTAACCAGCAACTTAAAACAATCTTATTTACATATAGTCTTCTATACCAAATCCTCATGGTCACTGCAAATCAAAAGTCTTAATAGTTACATACAGAAAAATGATTTCAAACACAATACTAAATAATCAAATCACAAGAGAACAGAGTAAAAGAGGAAGGGAAAAAGAAAGACCTACAAAAACAAATTCAACATAATTTAGAAAATGACAATAGGAACACACATTGGAAATTACCTTAAATGTAAGTGAATTAAAGGCTCCAACCAAAAGACATAGACTGGCTGCATGGATACAAAAACAAGACCCACATATATGCTATCTACAGAGACCCACTTTAGATCTAGGGACAGATGCAGACTAAAAGTGAGGGAAGGAAAAAGGCATTCCATGCAAGTGGAAATCCCAAGAAAGTTGGAATAGCAATACTCAGATAGACTGGAATAAAGATGTTATAAGAGATAAACAAAGACACTATATAATGATTAAGAAATCAAGCAGATATATCAATATATGCACCCAACATAAAAGCACCCCAAAATATAAGGCAAATACTAAGCCATAAAAGGAGAAATCAACAGTAAGACAATAATAGTGGGAACTTTAACATCCTACTATCGTCAAGGGACAGATCATCTAGACAGAAAATCAATAAGGAAGTGCAAGCCTTAAATGGCACATTGTTCTACCATGTTCTGTGTTGGGTATGGGTCTGTAGTCTCCCAAGGAAAGAATTCACTCTGAAACCAAAGAAACAGTCGCTCAGATCTTTGCAGGAGTGTAAAGCTTTAGTAAAAGTCAGGAAGTATAGGGACACCTTCTAGCCCAGACACCAGAAGGGGTAGGAAGAGACCCACATACAGCTTTTAAGAAGAGGAGAAAAGGAAAGATATAAGCATCTGAATACAGACTTCCAAAGAATAGCAAGAAGAGATAAGAAAGCCTTCCTCAGCAATCAATGCAAAGAAATAGAGGCAAACAACAGAATGGGAAAGACTAGAGGTCTCGTCAAGAAAATTAGAGATACCAAGGGAATATTTCATGCAAAGATGGGCTCAATAAAGGACAGAAATGGTCTGGACCTAACAGAAATAGAAGATATTAAGAAGAGGTAAGAATACACAGAAGAACTGTACAAAAAAGATCTTCATGACCAAGATAATCATGATGGTGTGATCACTCATCTGCAGCCAGACATCCTAGAATGTGAAGTCAAGTGGGCCTTAGGAAGCATCACTATGAGCAAAGCTAGTGGAGCTGATGGAATTCCAGCTGAGCTATTTCAAATCCTAAAAATAATGTAGAAGAGTTGACTCATTGGAAAAGACTCTGATGCTGGGAGGGATTGGGGGCAGGAGGAGAAGGGGACGACTGAGGATGAGATGGCTGGATGGCATCACTGACTCGATGGATGTGAGTTTGAGTGAACTCCAGGAGTTGGTGATGGACAGGGAGGCCTGGCGTGCTGCAGTTCATGGGGTCGCAAAGAGTCAGACACGACTGAGCGGCTGAACTGATATACCTTTTGACCTGTTATACTAAAAATAGTTTTGGCATAGGATTCATTAGGTCAGTTTGTCTCCCTTAGATCTTGTGACAAAGGCCAGTCACCTGACACATCAAGGAACCTTTTCCTATGGCTCCAGTGTTACAAATTAACCAACTCCCTAGCTCCTGTTTCTGATGTGGGTGAATGGCCATAAATTCCAGACAGCCATAAATTCTAGGACATGTATGACTACATGATTGGGCCCATGGACTCCTTATCCACCTGCCTAAGGAATTCTGTCAAGATTAGACTAGATAAACTGATATTTATAAAGCATTCCATCTAAAAGCAGCAGAATATGCATACTTCTAACATGCACATAGAACACTCTCCAGAATTGACCACATGCTGAGCACAAAGCTAGAGTCAGTAAATTTAACAAAATTGAAATCTCACCAAGCAACTTTTCCAACCACAACACAAGATTAGACCACAAGAAAAAAACACAAACGTGAAGGCTAAACAATATTATTTAACAACCAATGAGTCAAAGGAAATAAAAAATACCTAAAGACAAACGAAAATAAAAGTATAATGATCCAAGCTTATAGGACATGGCAAAAACAGTTCTAAGAGGAAAGTTTATAGCAATATAATCTTAACTCTGGAAACAAGAAAAATCACAAACAACCTAATCTTACACTTCAAGCAACTAGAAAGATGAATAAACAAAACTCTAGCAGAAGAAAGCATTAAGATCAGAGCAGAAAGAAATGACAAAAAAAAAAAAGGAAAAGATCAATGAAAGTAAAACCGAGTTATTTGAAAAGATAAAATTGATAAACTTAGGAAGACTCATCAAGAAAATAAAGGGAGAGGGCTCAAATCAACATAGTTAGAAATTAAAAGAAGTTACAATTGACACCACAGAAATGAAAAGGATCATAAGAGATCACTACAGGCAAATATGCCAATAAAAAGACAACCTTGAAGATACGGGAAAATTCTTAGAAAGATACAGTCTCTGAAGACTGAAGAAATAGAAAATACGTACAGACCACAAATACTGAAATTAAAACTGTGATTAAAAACTCCCAATAAAAGTTCAAGACTAGATGGCTTCAGAGGTGAACTCTAACAAACATTTTTTGTTGTAACTCAGTGTGTCCGAGTCTTTGGCTTCCCTGTTTTTCACTATCTGCTGGAATTTGCTCAAACTCGTCCATTGAATTGATGATGCCATCTGACCATCTCATCCTCTGTTGTCTCCTTTTCCTACTGCTATATATCTTTATCAGCATCAGGGTCTTTTCCCATGAGTTGGCTCTTCACATCAGGTGGCCAAAGTATCGGAGCTTCAGCTTCAGCATCAGTCCTTCCAATGAATATTCAGGGTTGATTTCCTTCAGGATTGACTGCTTTGAACTTCTTGCTGTCCAAGGGACTCAGTAGAGTCTTCTCCAGCACCACAGTTTGAAAGCCTCAATTCTTTAGTGCTTAACCTTCTTTATGGTCCAACTGTCAACGTCTGTACATGACTACTGAAAAAGCATAGCTTTGACTATATGGAGCTTTTGTCAGCAAACTAATACTTCTGTTTTTCATATGCTGTCTATGTTTATCATAGCTTTTATTCCAAGGAGCAAGTATCTTTTAATTTCATGGGTGCAGTCACCATCCACAGTGATTTTGGAGCCCAAGTAAATAAAGTCTGTCACTGTTTTCCAATGTTTCCCCATCTATTTGCCATGAAATGATGAGACCAGATACCATGATCTTTGTTTTTTGAATGCTGAGTTTTAAGCCAGCTTTTTTCACTCCTCTATCACCTTCATTAAGAGGCTCTTTAGTTCCTCTTCCCTTTCTGCAGTTAGGGTGGTATCATCTACGTATCTGAGGTTATTGATATTTCTCCCAGAAATCTTGATTCCAGCTTGATCCTCATCCAGCCTGGCATTTTGTATGATGTACTTTGCATATAAGTTAAATAAGCAGGGTAATATTATAGAGCCTTGATGTCCTCCTTTCCCAATTTGGAACCAGTCTGTTTTCTGTGTCCAGTTCTAACTGTTGCTTCTTGACCTGCATACAGGTTTCTCAGGAGATATATAAGGTGGTCTGATATTCCTATCTCTTTAAGAATTTTCCAGTTTCTTGTGATGTACACAGTCAAAGGATTTAGCATAGTCAATGAAGCAGAAGTAGATCTTTTTTTCTGGAATTCTGTTGCTTTTTTGATGATCCAATGGATGTTGGATATTTGATCTCTCATTCCTCTGCCTTTCCTAAATCCAGCTTGAACATCTGGAAGTTCACGGTTCACATACTAGTAAAGCCTCACTTGGAGAATTTTGAGCATTACCTTGCTAGCGTCTGAAATAAGTGCAATTATGTGGAAGTTTGAACATTCTTTGGCATTGTCCTTCTTTGGGACTGAAATGAAAACTGACCTTTTTCAGTCCTGTGGCCACTTCTGAGTCTTCCAAGTTTGCTGGCATACTGAGTGCAGCACTTTAACAGCATCATCTTTTAGAATTTTGAAATAGCTGAAATTCCATCATCTCCAGTAGCTTTGTTTGTAGTGATGCTTCCTAAGGTCCACTTGACCTCACTCCAAGATGTCTAACTCCAGGTGAAAGATCACACCATTGTGGTTATCCAGGTCATTGAGATCTTTTGGGTATAGGTCTTCTGTGTATTCTTACCACCTCTTCTTAGTATTGTGATCCACACAGTCAAAGGCTTTGGCATAGCCAAAAAAACAGAAATAGATGTTTTCCTGGAACTCTCTTGCTTTTTCCATGATCCAGCGGATGTTGGCAATTTGATCTCTGGTTCCTCTGCCTTTTCTAAAACCAGCTTGAACATCAGGGAGTTCACAGTTCACGTATTGCTGAAGCCTGGCTTGGAGAATTTTGAGCATTACTTTACTAGCATGTGAGATGAGTGCAATTGTGTGGTAGTTTGAGCATTCTTTGGCATTGCCTTTCTTTGGAATTGGAATTAAAACTGACCTTTTCCAGTCCTGTGGCCACTGCTGAGTTTTCCAAATTTGCTGGCATATTGAGTACAGCACTTTCACAGCATCATCTTTCAGGATTTGAAACAGCTCAACTGGAATTCCATCACCTCCACTAGCTTTGTTCATAGTGATGCTTTCTAAGGCCCACTTGACTTCACATTCCAAGATGTCTGGCTCTAGATTAGTGATCACATCATCATGATTATCTGGGTCGTGAAGATCTTTTTTGTACAGTTCTTCTTGGGCTTCCCTGGTGGTGCAAAGGTTAAAGCGTCCGCCTGCAATGTGGGAGACCTGGGTTCAATCCCTGGGTCGGGAAGATCCCCTGGAGAAGGAAATGGCAATCCACTCAAGTATTCTTGCCTGGAGAATCCCATGGACAGAGAAGCTTGGTGGGCTACAGTCCACGGGTTGCAAAGAGTCGGACACGACTGAGAGACTTCACTTTCACTTTCACTTTCCATGTATTCTTGCCACCTCTTCTTAATATCTTCTGCTTCTGTTAGGTCCATACCTTTTCTGTCCTTTATCGAGCCCATCCTTGCATGAAATGTTCCCTTGGTATCTCTAATTTTCTTGAAGAGATCTCTAGTCTTTCCCATTCTGTTATTTTCCTCTATTTCTTTGCATTGATCACTGAAGAAGGCTTTCTTATCTCTTCTTGCTATTTTTTGGAACTCTGCATTCAGGTACTTACATGTTTCCTTTTCTCCTTTGCTTTTTGCCTCTCTTCTTTTCACAGCTATTTGTAAGGCCTGACTAGACAGCCATTTTGCTTTTTGGCATTTCTTTTCCATGGGGATGGTCTTGATCCCTGTCTCCCATACAATGTCACAAACCTCATTCCATAATCTTTCAGGCACTTTATCTATCAGATCTAGGCCCTTAAATCTATGCCTCACTTCCACTGTATAATCATAAGGGATTTGATTTAGGTCATACCTGAACGGTCTAGTGGTTTTCCCTACTCTCTTCAATTTGAGTCTGAATTTGGCAATAAGAAGTTCATGATCTGTGCCACAGTCAGCTCCTGGTCTTGTTTTTGTTTACTGTATAGAGGTTCTCCATCTTTGGCTGCA
>SJYT01082789.1:0-15040 GCA_006410635.1 Cephalophus harveyi
CCTTTTCATACTGTTCATGGGGTTCTCAAGGCAAGAATACTGAAGTGGTGTGCCATTCCCTTCTCCAGTGGACCACATTGTAGTTGATACCTGCAAGGCCAGATTCCCTGGGGATTCCCATCCCTCTATTGGATCCTTAGGCTGGGAAGCCCAACATGGGGTTCAGAACCTTCACAACGATGGGAGAACTTCTTTGGTATTATTGTTCTCCAGTTTGTTTCCATACCACCCAGTGGGTATGGAATTTGAGTTTATCGTGATTGTGCCCCTCCTACCCTCTCACTGTGGCTGCTTCTTTGTGTTTGGACGTGGGATATCTATTTTTTTGGTGGGTTCCAGCATCCAGCATCCTCCATGGAAAAGAAATGCAAAAAAGCAAAACGGCTGTCTGAGGAGGCCTTACAAATAGCCGTAAAAAGAAGAGAAGTGAAAAGCCAAGGAGAAAAGGAAAGATATGAGCATCTGAATGCAGAGTTCCAAAGAATAGCAAGGAGAGATAAGAAAGCCTTCCACAGATATGGATGTGAGAGTTGGACTGTGAAGAAGGCTGAGCGCCAAAGAATTGATGCTTTTGAACTGTGGTGTTGGAGAAGACTCTTGAGAGTCCCTTGGACTGCAAGGAGATCCAACCAGTCCATTCTGAAGGAGATCAGCCCTGGGATTTCTTTGAAAGGAATGATGCTAAAGCTGAAACTCCAGTACTTTGGCCACCTCATGCGAAGAGTTGACTCATTGGAAAAGACTCTGATGCTGGGAGGGAATGGGGGCAGGAGGAGAAGGGGACGACAGAGGATGAGATGGCTGGATGGTATCACCGACTCGATGGACGTGAGTTTGAGTGAACTCCGGGAGTTGGTGATGGACAGGGAGGCCTGGCGTGCTGTGATCCATGGGGCCGCAAAGAGTCGGACACAACTGAGCGACTGAACTGACCTTAGCGTCCTCCTGTTGATGGTTGTTCAACAGCCAGTTGCAATTTTGGTGCTCTCATACGAGGAGATGAGTGCACGTCCTTCTACTGTTCCATCTGGGAAGGCTGGGTTTTTATTTCTGCCTCTGGGGGCTTCAGGCAGGGAGAGATTCTTTCTGGGGTGCACATACTTGTAGGGTGGGTGTTGGAGTTTTTTTGGGGAAGGAGAACTTTGGGTGGGAGCCTGTATGTATTTTCCTCCAGAAACCTTTTCCTTGAGGTCAGGAATCTGTTTTCTGGAGGAAACTGGGAGGAGGTCGCCCCCGAAAGACATGGTGGGGGGAAGTTCTTGGCCTCAGTCCCACAGGTGATGGCCAGCAGGTTTCTTCTCCAGCCACCCCCTCAGCTCCTTCCCCTAGGGCTGAGGTAGACCACCCAAGAGACCCCCACACCCAGGCCCCCCAACAGGGCTGAGATCCAGACTTTGTTTTCTGGAGGGCATGGTCATGGTTCACCAGATGGCAGAGAAGTGCTAGGGTGCCATGCTGGTGAAACACTCCAGAAACCTGCCTGTGCCAGGGGTCTTCCTGGAGGCGCTCTGTAAGCGGAAGCTGCCCTGCGGGAAGAGGGCTGTCGGTGGAGGGAGCCTCTGGGTGCTGCTGACTGCCCTGCACTGCAGCAGCCGGCCACTGGAGGGCGCACGGGGAAAGCCTGGTGAGCAACCCATCTGTCCCAGGAAGAGCCCTGTCCTCCTGCAGTGTCTCCAGCGCCCTCTGCTGGCAACATTGAACATCGTGCCATGTGGGTGGCTCACTGGGTAAACGGTTGGCCTGCAGTGTAGGAGACAAGGGTTCAGTCCCTGTGTCAGGAAGATCCCCTGCAGAAGGAAATGGCAACCCACTCCAGTATTCTTGTCTGGAGGATTCCATGGAGAGAGGAGCCTGGTGGGCTACAGTCCACGGGGTCACAAAGAGCCAGACCCAAATGGGTGGCTAACACTTTCAGTTCATGTGGGAAAGGAAACTGATTAAGAAGCTCAGATTCCTCTCCACAGTCCAGCCAAAACTGGGTGCATTTAGAACTAGAAGAAATAAATTGAGAACAGCAGTCTCCTCCTTCCATGATTCAGCTTCCACATGTTCCCTGCCTCCACATTGTAATTTTGTATACAACAAACAACTTTATGTTCCTGTCTGACAAGATACAGCCATGCTTCTTACAAATAAATTCTTGCTCTTCAAAATGAGGAGATGCGCAGTTCCAAAGTCAGTGAATCTATACAGACTAACCATATACACATCACCCCTGAAATTCAATCACGGTGTCACTGAATATTCTAGTCCCTAAAGGCCAAAGTTTAAACTTAACGGCCAACAATCATGTGTAAAATAAGAAGAAAGAAAAAGACGACGGCTAGCATATAAAAACACACGTATCCCTATAACACAGCAATAGAAAATACACGAAGTCCTTACAGCCTCGTTTCGGCAGTCGCGGTCGTGAGGCTCATTGATATGTACAGCTTCATCCTTCCACCTCCCATTTTCTCTTTCCCCCACTCTCAGCCAGAACTCCAGCTGTTGGAGGTTTTTTACTTGGTGGGTGTGACCCAGACCTTCGTTTCTGAGGTTTTTGAGTCCTCAGCCACGCTGACATTGCTGGCTGCTGTGTTTCTCCACCCACCCCCACTGTCGGGCATGGAAATGCTGGGGTCCACGGTACCCGGGGGCTGGCCTCCTCTCCCTCTTCTGTGCAACCACTGCTGCACTGGTGAGTCCACCAGACCACGGACCCGGGTTGTCAGCAGCTTGTGGTGTAGCCGGGACTCTCTGCAGAGCCTTCCCCTGCTCTAGTCCCCACTGAAGCTGGCAGCCCTTCGGTGAGGCTCTGGACGTGGCATGGGTAAGCAGCTCACTCACACATTGCCTCCAGAATCTAAGAGGGCCCACCACACGTGGCATCTGGCTTTGGGTGGTAGAGGGTGGGAGGTGCAGTAACTTGACTTTCACCTTGGGGGCAAGATCTCCATACATTCCAGATCACTGTGCCCCAGACTCCTTACCAAGGGGGGGGGGTCCCTGAATGTTTGTGGTGGTTGTCTTCTCTCTCTCCTGTTTGTATTACTTTTGAAAGCATCTCAGACCTTGCTACTTCCTGCTCAGTAGAGCCCGTCAGCATGATGTTCTCAATGTCGTGAACCAGGAGTATCAAGATCTCTGTGGGCTGTATTAGGGCAGAGAACTGGAGAATTGGGGCATAAAAGGTTGAAGACATTGCAACTGGAAATTTTTTCTCAGCATTTTGTGGTGTTATTTAATCACAACTCAGTTCAGTCACTCAGTCGTGTCTGACTCTTTGTGACCCCATGGACTGAAGCATGCCAGGCTTCCCTGTCCATCACCAACTCCCAGAGCTTACTCAAACTCATGTCCATAGAATCGGTGATGCCATCCAACCATCACATCCTCTGTCGTCCCCTTCTCCTCCTGTCCCCAAATCCCTCCCAGTATCAGGGTCTTTTAAAGGGAGTCAGTTCCTTGTATCAGGTGGCCAAAGTATTGGAGCTTCAGCTTCAGCATCAGTCCTTCCAATGAATATTCAGGATTGATCTCCTTTAGGATGGATTGGTTGGATCTCCTTGCCGTCCAAGGGACTCTCAAGAGTCTTCTCCAACGCCACAGTTCAAAAGCATCGGTTCTTTGGTGCTCAGCTTTCTTTTATAGTCCAACTCTCACATCCATACATGACTACTGGAAAAACCATAGCCTTGACTAGACAGAACTTTGTTGGCAAAGTAATGTCTCTGCTTTTTAATATGCTGTCTAGGTTTGTCATAGCTTTTCTTCCAAAGACCAAGTCACAGTAAAGCACATATATAAATGCCCGCTAATGATGACTGTCCTGGTTTGCCCAAAACTTAAAGGTGTTCTAGAACATGGGCTTTTTACTGTTAAAACAGGAGTGTCCCAGGCAACTCAATGGTTAGTCACTTTATCCCCTGTTTGACCACCCTTGTTCTTTTTGGTGTGGTCCTGACAGTCTGTGAGAACAGATGCACTCGTAGAAGTAAGTTCAGTTCAGTTCAGTCGCTCAGTCGTGTCCGACTCTTTGCGACCCCATGAATCGCAGCACGCCAGGCCTCCCTGTTCATTACCATCTCTCGGATCACACTCAGACTCACGTCCACCGAGTCCGTGATCCCATCCAGCCACATATCTGAGGTTATTGATATTCTCTTGGCAATCTTGATTCCAGCTTGTGCATCATCCAGCCCGGCATTTCCCATGATGCACTCCGCATGTAAGTTAAATAAGCAGGGTAACAATATATAGCCTTGATATACTCCTTTCCCAATTTGGAGCCAGTCTGTTGTTCCATGTGCAGTTCTAACTTTTGCTTCTTGATCTGCATACAGATTTCTCAGGAGGCAAGTCAGGTGGTCTGCTATCTCCATCCCTTTAAGAATTTTCCAGTTTGTTGTGATCCACACAAGCAAAGCCTTTGGCATAGTCAATAAAGCAGAAATAGATGTTTTTCTGGAACTCTCTTGCTTTTCCTATGATCCAATGGATGTTGGCAATTTGATCTCTGGTTTCTCTGTATTTTCTAAATCCAGCTTGAACATCTAGAAGCTCATGGTTCACATACTGTTGAAGTCCAGCTTGGAGAATTTTAAGCATTACTTTGCTAGTGTGTGAGATGAGTGTAATTGTGTGGTAGTTTGAATATTTTTGCCATTGTCTTTCTTTGGGATAGGAATGAAAACTGCTCTTNTGTATTTTCTAAATCCAGCTTGAACATCTAGAAGCTCATGGTTCACATACTGTTGAAGTCCAGCTTGGAGAATTTTAAGCATTACTTTGCTAGTGTGTGAGATGAGTGTAATTGTGTGGTAGTTTGAACATTTTTGCCATTGTCTTTCTTTGGGATAGGAATGAAAACTGCTCTTTTCCAGTCCTGTGGACACTGCTGAGTTTTCCAAATTTGCTGGCATATTGAGTGCAGCACTTTCACAGCATCATCTTTCAGGATTTGAAATAGCTCAACAGGAATTCCATCACCTCCACTAGCCTTGTTCATAGTAATGTTTCATAAGGCCCACTTGACTTCAAATTCCAGGTGAGTGATCACACCATTGTGGTTACCTGGGTCATGAAGATCTTTTTTGGTATAGTTCTTTTGTGTATTCTTGCCACCTCTTCTTAACAGCTTCTGCTTCTGTTAGGTCCATACCATTTCCATCCTTCATTGTGCCCATCTTTGCATGAAATGTTCCCTTGGTATCTAATTTTCTTGAAGAGACCTCTAGTCTTTCCCATTATATTATTTTCCTCTATTTCTTTGCATTGAATGAGAAAGGCTTTCTTATCTCTCCTTGCTATTCTTTGGAACTCTGCATTCAAATGGATATATCTTTCCCTTTCTCCTTTGCCTTTAGCTTCTCTTCTTTTCTCAGCTATTTGTAAGGCTTCCTCAGACAACCATTTTGCCTTTTTGCCTTTCTTTTCTTGGGAATGGTCTTGATCACTGCCTCTTGTACAATGTCACAAACCTCTGTCCATAGTTCTTCAGGCACTCTGTCTATCAGATCTAATCCCTTGAATCTATTTGTCACTTCCACTGTATAATTGTAGGGGATTTGATTTAGGTCATATCTGAATGATCTAGTGGTTTTCCCTACTTTCTTCAATTTAAGTCTGAATTTGGCAATAAGGAGTTCGTGATCTGAGCTACAGTCAGCTCCTGGTCTTGTTTTTGCTGACTGTATAGAGCTTCTCCATNAACCTCATTCCATAGTTCATCAGGCACTCTATCTATCAGATCTAGGCCCTTAAATCTATTTCTCACTTCCACTGTATAATCATAAGGGATTTCATTTAGGTCATACCTGAATGGTCTAGCGGTTTTCCCTACTTTCTTCAATTTGAGTCTGAATTTGGTAATAAGGAGTTCATGATCTGAGCCACAGTCAGCTCCTGGTCTTGTTTTTGTTGACTGTATAGAGCTTCTCCATCTTTGGCTGCAAAGAATATAATCAATCTGATTTCGGTGTTGACCATCTGGTGATGTTCATGTGTAGAGTCTTCTCTTGTGTTGTTGGAAGAGGGTGTTTGCTATGACCAGTGCATTTTCTTGGCAAAACTCTATTAGTCTTTGCCCTGCTTCATTCCGCATTCCAAGGCCAAATTTCCCTATTACTCCAGGTGTTTCTTGACTTCCTACTTTAGCATTCCAGTCCCCCCATAGAAGTAAAAGGGAATGTAAAAGCTGAGTGAAAAGAAAAATCAGTAGTTTCAACATCAGTACTGTTCCCAGACCCTGGGGTCATGCAAAATTGTCTTGATGCTTAATGAAAACACCTATTTAGAGACTTCTTTGGTCTTTCTGCCTCACGCAGAGGTTCTGTCTTCAGGGCACATCAGAATTACCTGCAGGGCTGTTAAAACACAGATCGCTGGGACCCACCCCAGAGTTGCAGATTCAGAATCTGCAGTTCTAACAAAGTCCGTGAGTGGTGGAAATACTGCTGCTTCGGACCACACTCTGAGAACTGCGGGACTGGAGATTCAGATGAAGGTTTTCAAGGTTCAGTAGGCCTTCCCTCTTAAGACCTCTGCAGGCAGGGTGAATCCACGGCCTTCTGTGTTCCTCCCAAGTGTGAATTACCACTGTGGCGGCACTTTTGTGACACGGGGTTAAACGATTTGCTTCAGCATTCACATGCGTCTTCTGTGAGCTGTTCAAGGGTGGCTTTCACCTTTCTGAGTCTGTCCCAACCCCAAATGAATGCTGGGACAGCGGTGGTGATTAATAAACCTTCTTTGGTTTCATAAATAAAGAACTGGAAGCTGGTTGGGAGTAAATTCTCAATAGTGCCAATGATGATCATTCCAGACGATGACGATGAAGAGGAGGAGGGCGTGGCTCACACTAGCCCATCAGCCTGACCGCCCCATATGGAATAAGGACCCTCTCGCAGAATTCTGAGCACAAGTTCTCGCCTCTGGGAACCTGGGGGTGAACTCCTTTTGCTAACACATTCCCTGAGCTGAATCTACCACAAGGATTTTGGTATCTCAGAGGAGATTCAGCTGTTTAACCTGACTCCATCCCTCTTTGATCTAATTTTTCAATTCTGTGAAAAACTGGGGCTAGGGATTGATTAAAATGATTTGTTCCTATGGTATGCTTTGGAGAGTGCTGAAATACCTCCTCTACTGGCCTCTCCTTGTCCCCGATTTCTGCTATTAGAGATTCATTCCTTTGGATTTGTCTCTTGTGTGGGAGGGAGAATCTTGTCTAACTATCCTAGACAGGTTTGATGCCCTCACTAGATTAGGAGGATCTCAAGGAATATGTCTCATTTACCACTATGTTCTTAATGCTTAGCACAGTCTTTGACACACAAATAACTGCTCAAGAAGTGTTTGTTGAATGAATGAATGGATCCTTGGATACCAATAGCAGTCCAGGCTGGAGAGGGTGGTGGAGCCTGGAGAGAGCTCTGGGCTAAGAGTCCTCCAGGCTTGGCTCTCACTGCCTCACTCTGTTAAGAGGGAAAGTCCTTTTCCTGGGTCCTAGTTTTCCCGTGGGAACACTGAGAGTATAGATAGATGGTCTCATCTGATCTCTGCTTACTTCATACTACAGCTATTGTGTTCCAGCCTCTGGATTTTTCACCTGTAAAAGGCCAGGTGCCTTCCTATGCCTGGACTACTTTCACTTCCTTTCCCTGAGATTTTCTGGGTTTCTTTTAAGCCTTCCCACGGACATCTCCTCAGAGAGGATGGGCTGGTACCTCCCCAACTAACGTTATTCTGTATCTGAGCAAAGAATGATTGCAACTTGCGAGTTTTTCTTTGTCTTCTCTGCATCTGAGCTTTCAGGTAGCCTGAGATTCCTGGAGACATCGGATGGTGCGAATCCCGGACACCTAACACCGTGCGGGGCCCCTAGGAGGTGCTCGGGGATTAATGGGGATTAATCTGAACTGCAGTGGAAATCAGAGCAGAGGGTGTGTCCCCCCGGGGACGGCCAGCAGATGTCGCCACAGACCGGGAGGAGGCGAGGCGGTGCGGCGGGCGGGCCTCCGCGGGGCGGCCTCACCTGGTGGCGGCCTCACCTGCCCGCCCCGCCCCCCGCGGAAGCCAAGAGCCCGGGCTCTGGCGTCGCCTGGGCAATCGGGAAAGCGGCGCCCGGAGCCACGAGGAGGGGAGATGAAAGGCGGGTGGCGGGTGGGGGCCGCCTGCCGCGCCAGGTGAGAGCCGGGAGCCCCGCCCCGCGCCTGGGGACCAGGTGAGTCAGGCTCCCCGGCCCCGCGGGTGGAGGGAGCTGGCCAGGCTGGCTCCCGGATGCCCGTGCTCCTTGGCTCTCTTCCCCGCTGGGGGCCTCCGCTCAAGTCCCTTCCCTCTCTGGGCCCCAGCGTTCTTGGTCTTGTCAGATCCCTGAGGTGCATTCCTGTGGTTCTGCGAGTAATGACTTTGATTCATTCAGCAGTGTGTGGCGCGCATTTCCCGTTTGAGCTTCAACACAGCTCTCTCCACCTGGCTTCCATCCCTGGGTTGGGAAGATCCCCTGGAGAAGGGAACGACTACCCACTCCAGTGTTCTGGCCTGGAGAATTTCATGGACTCTAGTCCATGGGGTTGCAAGGGGTAGGACAGGACTGAGCGACTTTCACTTTTCATAACTCTCTGAGCTTGGTAGTTTTCTTATATCCATTTTGCAGAGGCCAGAGAGAGGAGCAGAGAGGTGAGGTCTCTGGCTCAGAGTCACGCAGCATCCACTTAGCAAGTTGCAGACCAGGAATTTGAGCCCAGAGTCTGAGTTCTGATGCTACTCCTCCCCTTGCTTGCTCACCCTGTGAGAGAGACACCCTATTTTATTTTCACAATTCTATATCAATGTATTTCAAGAAAATTTTTTTTTACATATCCACTCTTTTAACAGTTCTTTCCTGGGACTTCCCTGGTGATCCAGTTGTTAAGAATCCGCATGCCAATGCAGGGGACACAGGTCCAGTCCCTGGTCAGGGAATTAAGATCTCACACGCTTCGGGGCAGCTAAGCCTGGGTGCTCTTGAGCTCATGCTTTGCAACAAGAGAAGCTCCCACAGTGAGAAGCCTGAGCACCACAACCAGAGGGTGGGCCCCGCTTGCTACCACGAGAGAAAGACTGCACACCGCGACAAACACCGGGCAGAGCCAGAAATGAGTGAGCAGCAACACGGCTCTCTCCATGTGGGTCACTGCAGAGTACTGAGAGTTCCCCGTGCTGTACATTTTCCCTGTGGCTCAGACAATAAAGAGCCTGCGATGCAGGACATCCGGGTTGGATCCCTGGGCTAGGAAGATGCCCTGGAAAAGGGAATGCCTACCCACGCCAGTATTCTTGCCTCGAGAATTCCATGGTCAGAGGAGCCTGGCAGGCTACAGTCCATGGGGTCGCAAAGAGCCGGACACGACTGAACAATGAATACTTTCAGCTTTTTCACCTTCAGTGTGTATATGTCGATCCTAATCTCCAAAATTTTACCTCCCCTTCCATTCCCCTTTCGCCCTGGAACCATAAGATTTTTTCCCTACATCTGTGACGCTATTTCTGTTTTGTAAATAATGTCATTTGTACCATTTTTTAAAAGTTCTGCCTAACACCCTATTTTAATTGAATTACTTTTTATTTATTCTCAGTGCCCTCACCTCTTCCACCCCCTCACTGCTTTTGGAGGCTGGCAGGCCAGAGCCACCTCAGAGCTGAGTCCAGGAATTGAGGTCTAGAGAGTTGCAGTGATATTGATCCAGAACCTTGGCCTCCCTGAGCTCATGAACAACCCTGGACTGGACTTGTTAGGTGAGAAATTACTACTGACTTGGTTGTTTAAGGCCAGCTAGTCTATGACCTGCCCCTGGGCACATCCTAACTGATAGAACTCTTCCCAGAAGGAGAGCGTTAGGGCCAGGGTTCCTTTCATCACATTTTCCACCCTTCATTTCAAAGCACCCAATGCTGATACCTTCTGGGGCTTAGTGCCACTATTTAGTGCCTATTGAGGGTGTCCACTGGAAGGACTGATGCTGAGGCTGAAACCCCAGTACTTTGGCCACCTCATGCGAAGAGTTGACTCATTGGAAAAGACTCTGATGCTGGGAGGGATTGGGGGCAGGAGGAGAAGGGGACGACAGAGGATGAGATGGCTGGATGGCATCACGGACTCGATGGACGTGAGTCTGAGTGACCTCCGGGAGTTGGTGATGGACAGGGAGGCCTGGCGTGCTGCGATTCATGGGGTCGCAAGGAGTCGGACACAACTGAGTGACTGAACTGAACATTTTTTTAACTCTTTCTCTGCATTAATACTGTATGTGGGTTGGTTTTTTTTTATTGGAGGATTATTGGTGTACAGTATTATGTTGGTTTCTGCCATACATCAACATGAATCAGCTACAGGTATACATAGCGACTGTTTCATCTAGTGCTCACAGAACCCCACTACCTGGATCCTAGAACTTGTTTACAGATGAAAAAGCCTGGGACTCGGGGAAGACCTGCAGCTTGGTGGTTGAGAGCTTGGTCCTGTTTCCCTTGCAAATCCTCAGCCTCCCTCACGTCCAGACGCCCCAGCTCATCCCTTTATCCCCAGGTTTCTCGTCGTGTGATTCTTGCACATAGTATGTGCTTGATAGAGACATCATAGGGTTCTAAAGTTCAAATTCTTTGTTATCTCATTCTGCCTTTAGGGTGATAACCCAGGCATGTGGGCTTCCAAAGGATGCCTGTGCCCTGAGCAAAAAAAATTGCCAGGAGGATTGCCCTGGTTGAGTTCAAGCTACTGACAGTTCAACTACTGACTCACAAAACTCCTGACTCTCTAACCATCCTTGTCCAGCACGCACCTGGAGCATCCTTCAGATGGGACGGTAGGCCAGCCGTGCTGGTTTGGACAACTGCAAGAGGACCCTGGGCATCCCGGGCTTTGGAGGGCTTACTGAGCATGACTTCATGAACCCCATCTGTGAAATGGGTCTGGCTATTGCTTGCGTCTCATGGCTGCAGCTCTGGGTTCTGCACGTTCGGGGAGGCTGGGGCCCAGTCTTGCAGTAGGTAGGTTTCTTCCCTGTATGTGGGTCACTGCGGGGATGAGGCTGGCCCAGGTGGGGAGGACTCTGCTCCTGCCTCCCCTCCACGCCCAGAAGCTTTCAGAGCGATTAGTTCCCCTCCTGGAGGGATCCTGTTACGGTTCCACTGGGAGGGCCTCTGAAAGTCCTACCTGCGATAAGAAGGCCGCGTCTTGGTTAATCTCCCAGCTTAGAGGCCATGTTTGAATATTTAAGAAATGGTTTCCAGGCTTGGGGCTGGGAGGAGGGAGTGGTACACAGGGCCTAGCCTAGTGGGTTTTAAATGCATGTATCCTCAGAGGCCTTTTCTCCTCTTCAAGCTCGTGGGGTCTGGTGTCTCCCGAGTCATTTGTATTGATTGACATTCACTTGTAGCTGGACTGGGGGCCCTGACAGGGGCTATATTTACAGGAAGCTCAGCTGGACACAGGCCATGTGCTGGAAGCAGCGCCAAGTCTGAGTACGGGCCAGGCCTGTGTGTCTTGACTGTCTCCTCTCTCCCTCAGCTGGCAGACTCCTGGCAGGACCCACTGGGAGTGGACATTTGAAGGGAGTCCGCCCTGAGCGAGCGGACCGTATGCATGCATTCTGAGTGCGCCTGGCCATCTGGCTGACCTGGGTTTGAGTTTGTTTTCACTCCCGTCCTGCTCTGTGATCCTGGTCAAGTCACTTAATCGCTCTGAGTTTTAATTGTCTCCTTTGTGAAGTGGGCTCTGTATTATGTACTTCACACGGCAGTTTTCAAACCTGAGGCTGTTTAAGTGTCTGGAATAGGTTAGTTTTGTTTTTTTAATTAGTTAGTTGAAGAAATATATATTCACCATCTTGCTGATGGGAACTCACACCTGTAGCCACTCTTTTTCTTTTTCTTTTCGAGTCCGCAAAGTGAGAAGGCATAAGAAATAGCCAGAGACTGGCTGAGAACAGGCTGAGTTTCTGAATTTTTCTAGCTTTGTCCTGAATAGTTAAATTTCTGAAAGATCAGTGAAGACGCTGTGGGTGTTTCCCACATTCATTGGGGAAAGCAGATTCTCAGTCAATGAAATGAAAATAATTGGCCAGAGTAAATTACGAATTTTACTTCTGCACCTAGCCACACTTGGATCTGCTCCCCCGTGAGCCGTGAATCCCGTCTACTGACACCTGGTGGTCGTGACGGAAAGTGCAGCTTTATTGTACAGGTGCCAATAGAGGGCAGGCAGGTGGTCCTGCCCCGGACCCTGAGCTCCCTGAAAGCTTCCAGCAAAGCCCTTTAGGAGGTGAGGTGAGGGAGGGGCTTCCCGGGCCTGTGATCAAGTCGTGCACAGTTCTCTTACTGGTTGAGGTGAACAGTCCTTAGACAGGTCAAGGGCTACATGCTCATGACCATAAAGTCGTTAAATTCTCCCATTTGGTGGGTTTAGGAGCTGAAAAATAACTCAGGAGGTATGTATCAGATACTGTTATCCAGGCACTTCACAGAGGAGCTAAAGCAGAAGATATGGGGGAGGGGTCTGTCCCCAGGAAGGCCCCACAGGGTCCTTCCGAGTTAAAATACGTATAGCTTTGGTCCATTTAGTTGTGGGTACCGTGTGATGATCCAGTCTCCTGTTGACAACCTATGTGTTTTCCTAATTTATCTCCCCAGTCACACTATCCCCTTTGGTAACCATCAGTTTGTTTTCTGTGTCTGTGAGTCTGTTTCTGTTTGATAAGTTCATTTGTATCATTTTTTTCAGATTCCACATATGAGTGATGTCGTGTGGTATTTGTCTTCCTCTTTGTGACTTACTTTGCTTTGCTTAGTATGACAGTCTCCAGGTCCATCCACGTTGTTGCAAATGGCATTCTTTCATTCTTTTTTGTGGCTGGGTAATATTTTATTGTATACGTACCACATCTTATTGATCCATTCATCAGTTGATGAACATTTAGGTTGCTTCCACATCTTGGCTAGTGTAAACAGTGCTGTAATGAACATCGAGGTGCATGTATCTTTTCAAATTACAGTTTTATTCAGATATATGTGAATATATCTGGATCATGTGTCAACTCTATTTTTAGTTTTTTAAGGAGCCTCCACATATTTTCCATAGTGCCTGTACCAATTTGTATTACCACCAGCTGTCTAGAAGGGTTCCCTTTTCTCCACACCCTCTTCAGCATTTATTGTTTGGGGACATTTTGAGGATGGCAATTCTGACTGGTTTGAGGTGATACCTCATTGTAGTTTTGATTTGCATTTCTCTAATAATTAGCAATGATGAGTGTTTTTTCATCTGCCTGTTGTCCATCTGTGTGTCTTCTTTGGAGAAATATCTATCTAGGTCCTCTGCTCAGTTTTATTAGGTTCTTTGTTTCTGCCTTTTTTTTTTTTTTTTTTTAGGCTGTATGAGCTGTTTGTATATTTTGGAAATTAATGCTTTGTCAGTAGCATCATTTTCAAGTGATGCTTGGTCTGTAGGTTGTCATTTCATTTTGTTAATGGTTTCCTTTGCTGTGCAAAAGTTTTTAAGTTTAATTAGGTCCCATTTGTTTATTTTTCGTCTTTACTTCCATTACTCTAGGAGATGGGTCCCCCGAAATATTGCTGTGTTTTATGTCAGTGTTCTGCTTATGTTTTCCTCTAGGAGTTTGATAGTATCCAGTCTTACATTTAGGTCTTTAATCCATTTGAGCTTATTTTTGTATATAGTGCTAGAGCTTGTCCTGATTTTATTATTTTACATGTAGCTGCCCAGTTTTCCCAGCACCAGTTATTGAAGAGACTGTCTTTTCTCCATGTGTATACATGCCTCCTTTGTTGTGGATTAATTGATCACAGTGTGTGAGTTTATTTCTGGGCTTTCTGTCATTCCATTGATCTATGTCTGTTTTTGTGCCAGAACCACACTCCTTTGATTACTGTAGATTTGTAGTATACTCGAAGTCAGGGGAGGTGATTGTTCCAGCTCGGTTCTTCTTTCTCAAATTTGTTTTTGGTTTTCAGGGTCTTTTCTGTTTCCATACAAATTAAAATTTTTGTTTTAGTCCTGTGAAAAATGCGATTGGTTATCTGGTAGGGATTGCCTTGAATCTGTAGATTGTTTTGGATAGTATGAACATTTTTACAATATTGAGTCTTCCAATCCAAGAAATTAAGGGGTTCTCCAATCCCTTAATTTTCTGATATTCTGTTGATAGTGTATAGAAATGTAACAGATTTCTGAACATGAAGTTTGTATCCAGCAACTTTCCTGCTTTTATTGACGAGCTCTGTTCGTTTCCGGTTGTATCTTTAGGATTTCCTATGTATAGCATCATGTCATCTGCGAACAGTGATAGTTTCACTTCTTTTCCGGTTTAGATTCCCTTTCTTTTGCTTCTGATTGCTGTGACTAGGACTTCCACATCTGTGTTGAATAAAAGTGGTGAGGGCAGGTATCTTTGATTTATTTATGCTCTTAGAGGAAAACCTTTCAGCTTTTCACCATTGAGAATGATGTTAGCTGTGGGTTTGTCATATATGGCTTTTATTCTGTTGAGGTAGATTCCCTTTATGCCCAATTTCTGAAGAAATCTTATCATAAATGGATGTTGAATTTTGCTTTTACTGCATCTATTGAGATGATCTTACAGCTTTTATTCTTCAGGTTGTTGATGTGGTATAGCACATAGATTTTAATAACATTGAAAAATCTTTGAATCTCTGGGATAAATCCCACTTGATCATGGTGTATCATCTTTTTAATGTATTGCTAGAGTAAGTTTGTTAGTATCTTTTTGAGAATTTTTGAATCTATGTTCATCAGTGATATTACCTGTAATTTGCTTTTTTTGTGTGATATATCTTTGTCTGGTTTTGGTATCAGAGTGGCCTCATAAAATGAATTCAGAAATATTTCTTCCTCTGTAATTTTTTTGGAATAGTTTCAGGAGCAGAAGTATTAACTTTTTCTGTAAACATTGGGTAGAATTCAACTGTCAAGGCCTCTGGTCCTGGATTTTGGCTTGTTGGGAGTTTTAAAATTACTAATTCAATTTCAGTTCAGTTCAGT
>SJYT01082802.1:0-36566 GCA_006410635.1 Cephalophus harveyi
GAGAGTGAAAAGTGAAAGGGGAGTCACTCAGTCGATAGTCAGTTATATTTCAGTGAAAATATAAACAAATGAAAATACTTATTGAATAAAAGAAATAAACCGTAAAATGTCTTCTTATCTTCTCCGTCATTTTCCATCTGAGCAAACATGAGTGATACAACAAGAAACCCAGTCTGCTCATTAGTAGGACCAAGTCCTTACTTGATATTTTCGTGCCTTTTGTAATACTTTGCTGAATATGTGTGAAATAACTTATTTGTCAACCTATCACTGTTTTCCTTTGACATTGATTATTACATCTGCCATGCTCCTGGTAATATGGTTAAGACTATTTTAATAACATTGCACTATTAAAAAATTCAAATTGCATACATACTGCCTAGATCTTTTGAGAGTAGACAGAAATGTATGGACATTTGCACTAGAAAGAAATCTATTTTTAGTGCTGCAGCACAACTGGGAGTGTGATCATGTCTTGTTTAATAAATGTTTATCAATTCATCATTACAGTGATACTTAAAAATAAGATAAACCATGGCATTTTAATTATACTGCATATTCAAATGCTGACATACATTTTTTTTCCTTAAGAGAAGACTTACTGTAATTTATTGTTATTCAGAAGGATATAGCATTCTTAAAATGGGTCATTCCATAATCAGCATGGTCCAGATTAGCTGACAGTACAGAAGAAAAAATAATTTGGATTTTAGCCATGTTCATTTTAACTAATGGATCATATTAAACAAGTTTTTGATAAGAGAAGACTTACTGTAATTTATTGTTATTCAGAAGGATATAGCATTCTTAAAATGGGTCATTCCATAATCAGCATGGTCCAGATTAGCTGACAGTACAGAAGAAAAAATAATTTGGATTTTAGCCATGTTCATTTTAACTAATGGATCATATTAAACAAGTTTTTGACATGTTAAAAAAAATCCAATTCCCAAGTCAAGTTACTGCGCATTTAACATCTTGCTTAGCTAACAAAATTATCTTACTCTGGAATACATCTTCCTGATTTTTACATGCAAATAACAGAATTAAAAATTTTTGTCTGTGTTGCAGAATACTGCCTAGACATGAATACTGAGAATAAGCAGGAAGGATATTGAAAAAGTGTAATGACTTATATTTAATAACTAGAGATTGTATGGGGCATTCCCTTATTAAATATTTACCATCTGCTAGAAAACCAGATGGCCAAGTTGTTCTTTGATAATATGGTTCACAATTATGCATTAGCTTTGCTCTGGCATAAAAAATTTTTTTTTTTTTACAAAAAAGGAAAAGAAAAACAATCTTTTTACATCAAGATTTTAGCTATTAAATTTTAATCTTTTAAAAATGAAATTTATTATGGTTGGTTATTAGGATACATTTTCTTAAAAAAAAGTTACATATATTTTTAATAAAAATGCTTGAGCCTAAGTGATTGCAACATTTAAGTGCATTGGAATATCTAAAAACTTAGCTAACTAATAAGTGGGCTTCCCTGGAGGTTCAGTGGTAAAGAACCCACCTGCCATTGCAAGAGACATGATAGATGTGGGTTTGATCCCTGGGTCTGGAAGATCCCCTGGAGAAGGAAATGGCAACCCACTCCAGTATTCTTACCTGGAAAATCCCATGGATAGAGGAGCCTGATAAGCTACAGTCCATTGGGTCACAAAGAGTTGGACAAGACTAAGCACAAATAATGAATGCTGAGATAATTTGCTCAATCTGTTTGAGATCCATGGAATTGTGTCTATTTGACCCATTAACTCAATATAGAAGGCCAAGAAAAATTTCCCTTTCCAGTTTTCACCTGAGACTATTGGGTATTAAGGATAACTAATGTGTATCAATAGTAGATATGTATCATATGCTTTATGTGATTACTAATCACTTTGCCTGACTATAAAAATTTAGCTTATTTTCAATTTTGAAAAATAAAAAAATTCTTGCCTGGAGAATCCCATGGATGGAGGAGCCTGGGAGGCTACGATCCATGGGGTCGTGAAGAGTCAGACATGACTGAGTGACTTCACTTTTGCCTAGAGCCCACATCTGTGAATCTGGATTCTGGCTAAGTAAGATTCCATGTTTGTATTGGTGTCAAGATGCAGAGGCCAAGGTTCTTGCTATCAATTTGAACCTGGAAGAAATACTAATAGCCACCACTTATTCCCTGGTGGCTCAGAGGTTAAAGCGTCTGCCTCCAATGCGGGAGACCCGGGTTCAATCCCTGGGTCGGGAAGATCCCCTGGAGAAGGAAATGGCAATCCACTCCAGTATTCATGCCTGGAGAATCCCATGGACAGAGAAGCCTAGTAGGTTACAATCCACGGAGTCGCAAAAAGTCGAACACGACTGAGCGACTTCACCTCACCTCATAATGTTTAAGTAAGCTTGAACTGTCTACCCAGTAAGGAACTTATGTGGACCTATGTAAATTAAAATACAAATGTAGTGAAATTCAGCCAGGAAATGATAGCATTCATGATTACTCACTGGCATGTATTAGTATAAATCTAGAGGAAAATAGCACATTTATTTACAGAAATATAAGATCTTTTATCAGCATTACACACACAAAAAAGAAAATACATGGAACATTAAAAATTATGATTGATTTACACAGCCTTGAAATAATTTGTGACCTTGTGAATGCCCTCCCTTTGTTACACTTCTATAGTGTATAGTCCTTATTCTTCCATCAGTAAATATATCACAGGGAACTTGTGGGAAACAACCTACAAACTTTGATGTTGATAGTATAACTAATTCTACATATTTTAAATATAAACACAAATAAAAGACAAAGGAAATTTGTTTCAAATGATATATTTAAAATTTAATTATGTTTATAGCCCTTAAGGCTTGATTCTAGTACATTTTTGGGCTATGGTGATTGCATGATTATATTATTGTTTTACATATTTCTTTCTGTAGAACTTGGGTGTTGTGTTGTATAAAAATCAAAGGAAGACCAACCTAACAATCTGAGTGAATTGTACACATCTCTTTCAAGGCCCACAGGAAGGAGAAATAATCAACTCTTTATTTCAGTTCAGTTCAGTTGCTCAGTCATGTCTGAATGTTTGCGACCCCATGGACTTCAGCATGCCAGGCTTCCCTGTCCATCACCAAAACCCGGAGCTTGCTTAAACTCATATTCATTGAGTCAGTGATGCCATCCAACTATCTCCTCCTCTGTTGTCCCCTTCTCCTCCTGCTTTCAATCTTTCCCAGCATGAGTGTCTTTTCCAATGAGTCAGTTATTGGCATCAGGTGGCCTAAGTATTGGAGTTTCAGCTTCAGTATCAGTCCTTCCAATGAATGTTCAGGACTGATTTCCCTAAGGATGGACTGGTTGGATCTCCTTGCAGTCCAAGGGACTCTCAAGAGTCTTCTCCAACACCACAGTTCAAAAGCATTAATTCTTTGGCACTCACCTTTCTTTATAGTCCAAATCTCACATCATACATGACTACTGGGAAAACTTTGACTAGACGGACTTTTGTTGGAAAAATAATGTCTCTGCTTTTTAATATGCTGTCTAGGTTGGTCACAGCTTTTCTTCCAAGAAGCAATAGTCTTTTAATTTCATGACCGCAATCACCATCTGCAGTGATTTTGGACCCCCAAAAATGAAGTCAGTCACTGTTTTCACTGTTTCCCCATCTATTTGCCATGAAGCGATGGGACCAGATGCCATGATGTTAGTTTTTTGAATGCTGAGTTTTAAGTCAGTATTTTCACTCTCCTCTTTCACTTTCATCAAGAGGCTCTTTAGTTCCTCTTAACTTTCTGCCATAAGGGTGGTGTCGTCTGCATATCTAAGGTTATTGATATTTCTCCCTGCAATCTGGATTCCAGCTTGTGCTTCGTCCAGCCCAATGTTTCTCATCATGTACTTTGTATATAAGTTAAATAATCAAGGTGACAATATACAGCCTTGACATACTCCTTCCCAATTTAGAACCAATCTGTTGTTTCATGTATGATTCTAACTGTCCTTTATTGTGCCCATCTTTTCATGAATTGTTCCCTTGGTATCTCTAATTTTCTTGAAGAGATTTCTTGGCATCGGGTGGCCTAAGTATTGGAGTTTCAGCTTCAGTATCAGTCCTTCCAATGAATGTTCAGGACTGATTTCCCTAACTTGGATTATTGTGATATTGAATGGTTTGCTTGGAGACAAACAGAGATCATTCTGTCATTTTTTGATCTTACACATAAGTGCTGAATTTCAGATTCTTTTTTTGACTGTGAGGACTACTCCATTTCTTGTAAGGGATTCTTCCCCACAGTAGTACATATAATGGTCATCTGAATTAAATTCACCCATTCATGTCCATTTTAGTTCACTGACTCCTAAAATGTTGATGTTCCCTCTTGCTATCTCCTGCTTGACCACTTCCAATTGACCCTGATTCATGGAGCTAACATTCCAGGTTCTTATGCAATATTGTTCTTTACAGCATCAGATTTTCCGTCCATCACCAATCATATCCGCAACTGGGCATTGTTTTCACTTTAGCTCAGCCTCTTCATTCTTTGGAGCTATTTCTCCACTCTTCTCCAGTAGTATATTAGGCACCTACTGACCAGGGGAGTTCATCTTTCAGTGTCCTATCTTTTTGCATTTTCATACTCTTCATGGAGTTTTCAAGGTAAGAATACTGAAATGGTTTGCCCTTCCTTTTTCCAATGTACCACATTTTGTCATGATTAATATGTTTAAGCAATTTTAAAGAGATGGAGAATGCAATTAAAATTTTGATGATAGAGTACTCCACTTCTAGTTAGTGATGTTTTAATAAGGACTAGATTTATGATCCTGCTTGAGAAAAAGCAAAAAGTGTGTGTGTGTTGATTCTCAAGACATTGGACATAAAGCAGTATATGGCTGTGTATTTGGTTTCTAGGACTTCTGTAACAAACCATCCAACTGGATGGTTTAAACAAGAGAATTTTATTGCCTCATGTTTGGAAGATGAGAAATTGAAAATGAAGGTTTCACTGGGATAATTTTCCTTTGGAGGACTGTGAGGGAAAGACCTGTTCCATGCTTGTCTCCTAGCTTCTTATAGCCTTAAATGTTCCTCGACTACTAGATGTCATTCTTTTGGTGTCATCATGTCTTCCCTCTGTACATATCTGTGTCCAAAATCCCCTCTTTACATGAACACCATTCATATTAAATTAGGGCCTACTCCAATAACATCATCTTAATGTGATCCCTTGCCTATTACTAAATAAGGCCACATTCTCAGATTCTGAGGGTTAGGACTTAAACATCTTTTTGTAAGAGACAATTCACCCCATAATGAACAACTAAGGAGAGCAATTCTGAAAGACAAGAAACAAATGCCACATGAGTGCTACAGTTGCTTTAGCATAGAGCTCTAAGGCCATTTCTAGAGCAGTACAAGAAAGGATAACTCATATGGAATCTAGTGAGCACCTGTACTGAGGTGATAAAATAGATGCACCAAGATGGTCAAGTTTATAGGACAGAGGATCAGAGTAGAGAGACCTATATCAGAGCAATACTGGTCATTTGGAGGAGACACACTGAATTTTCAGCTGGAATTTGTAAGCAAGGGGATGAGAGGAAATTACCAGAAACTGGGAAAGAGCCACATAAAAGAACTTGATATATAGTACCCAGTGCTCACGAAGAGCCAGAGATAGTTCCTGTACCCACAGAGCAGAATGGAGAACTTAGAACTCTTGGAGCATTGGGTAGAGTATTGATAGAGATAGGGCTTTTGTCTGAGTAGTAGTGAAATATTAGCCTTTAGCCTTAGACTGAGCACACTTAGGTTCTACTTAAAAATGAAAGCACTATGTGACATTTCCAAGTAGCTTAACTGTGGACAAGACCAGAGATGAGAATACTTATAGGAATAAAAAGTATCTGAAGCCAGACAAAATAAAATTCACAGTGTCTGGTACATAATAATTTTTAAAAATTACTGGCAAGTGAAGAAGCAGGAAAATATGACCCACAATGAGTATAAATATCAGTCAATCTTAAACCAACAGAAAAGTGACACAGATGTTAGAATTTACAGAGAGAAACATCAGAAGTTATTATAGCTCTACTCCATATTTTCAAAAATTAAGTGAAGACATGGATGATATAGAAGAGATCTAAATCAAATATCTAGAAATGAAGATTGCACTATATGAAGTGAAAAATTTATGGGGTGGGCTTAAAGCAAATCTGTTATTACAAAAGAAATATTAGTGAATTTGAAAAGGTACCTAAAGTATTATCTAATATTAAATGTATATATATATAGAGAGAGAGAGAATAAAGAACCAATACAATATTGTAAAGTAATTAGCCTCCAATTAAAATGAATAAATTTATATTTTTTAAAAAGTATACCTAAATGAAAAAAAAATGAAGACATGATCATAACATTAGTGAGATGAGTGCTTTCAACAGAACTTTTATAAGTCAATAAGAAAAAGATAATACAATAGAAAAATGCAAAAGGATTTTAGCAGCCTTGAGTTGAAAAAAAAAAAGCCATTGTCATCCAATGTCATCCAAATATCATTAAGCATGTGAATGATGTTTATCAAACATAAGGGCGATACATATCACAATCACAATGCAAAACAAAGGGTTGATGTGTTGACGAAGATTTGAACAACTCCCCCTGTTGGTGTGAGTGCTAATTGATACTATTATTTTGGCAAATTATTTAGGAATAGCTAATAAAGCTGAACCTCAGTTGGTAAAGACTCTGCTTGCAATGCAGGAGACCTCAGTTTGATTCCTGGGTTGGGAAGATCCACTGGAGAAGACAGAGGCTACCCACTCCAGTACTCTTGGGCTTCCCTTGTGACTCAACTGGTAAAGAATCCACCTGCAGTGCAGGAGACCTGGGTTTGATCCCTGGGTTGGGAAGATCCCTGGGAGAAGAAAAAAGCTACCCACTCCAGTATTCTGGCCTGGAGAATTACATGGACTATATAGCCCATGGGGTCATAAAGAGTCAGACATGACTGAGCAACTTTCACTTTCAGAATAAAGCTGAAAATATGCAAGTACCTAAAGTATTATCTAATATTAAATGTATATATATATAGAGAGAGAGAGAATAAAGAACCAATACAATATTGTAAAGTAATTAGCCTCCAATTAAAATGAATAAATTTATATTTTTTAAAAAGTATACCTAAATGAAAAAAAAATGAAGACATGATCATAACATTAGTGAGATGAGTGCTTTCAACAGAACTTTTATAAGTCAATAAGAAAAAGATAATACAATAGAAAAATGCAAAAGGATTTTAGCAGCCTTGAGTTGAAAAAAAAAAGCCATTGTCATCCAATGTCATCCAAATATCATTAAGCATGTGAATGATGTTTATCAAACATAAGGGCGATACATATCACAATCACAATGCAAAACAAAGGGTTGATGTGTTGACGAAGATTTGAACAACTCCCCCTGTTGGTGTGAGTGCTAATTGATACTATTATTTTGGCAAATTATTTAGGAATAGCTAATAAAGCTGAACCTCAGTTGGTAAAGACTCTGCTTGCAATGCAGGAGACCTCAGTTTGATTCCTGGGTTGGGAAGATCCACTGGAGAAGACAGAGGCTACCCACTCCAGTACTCTTGGGCTTCCCTTGTGACTCAACTGGTAAAGAATCCACCTGCAGTGCAGGAGACCTGGGTTTGATCCCTGGGTTGGGAAGATCCCTGGGAGAAGAAAAAAGCTACCCACTCCAGTATTCTGGCCTGGAGAATTACATGGACTATATAGCCCATGGGGTCATAAAGAGTCAGACATGACTGAGCAACTTTCACTTTCAGAATAAAGCTGAAAATATGCATACCTTTTGACCCAGCATTAGTAATCCTAAGTAGATACTCAACAAAAAATGCACACATTCACATACATACAAACTTTCTAAAAACATGTGCATAGATGTTCATGTACACATTGTTTTGAATAGCCCCAAATTTAAAACTATTTTTCAACTTTAGAAAGAATGGATAGTTGATCACATATTCATCCAATATGATACTAGAGACCAGAGACAATTAGTGAACTACTACTATTTACAGCATTATCAATACTGTTCACAGACAGAAACTATTCATTCCATATAATATAATTTATATGAAGTTTATAAAAAAATATGACTTATAATGTTAGAAGTGAATTTGGCTGTAACAACTGGCAAAGGGTATATTTCCTTCTTTACTTTTACCTTGAATGAGGTTCAATTCATTCCCAGTTCCAGAGATGGAAATGTGCCCCATTCTCAGCCAGTCAGTTGTTCTTGTCCCCTACCTTTAATCAGAAAGGACAGGTGATTCTCTTCGGACCAATGAGAGTAAGCCCAAGATACATATTGGATTTTTCATAAAGAGGAATTATCTCAGGAAGCCACCAAGTAGACTTACCTGAGAAACAAGATGAAATGGAGCAAAGCAAGACTAACAGATGCATAAATATGATATGTAAAATCAAGACATAATGTTATTGTTATAGTCTTTGAATTCAGCTTCGCACAAGGCTTTGATCAACTCACAGATTTCTGTTAATTGAGTCAATAATTTCTTTAGTTTTCTTTTAAAAAATGCCAAGAAAAACAGACACATCCATAAACCTTAAAGGGGATTTTAACATACAGTAACTGATAAAATAAAAAGTCCTAAAGGGCATAAAATTGAATTAAACATGTTGGTTTAGATGCTTAGTAATCAATAAGTAAAAGAAAGGCAACAAAAATCCTCTGTCCAAATATGTACAAAATAATTTCATGTGGATTGAAAACCAAATATTGGCAGGCAAAATTAAAATGTTTGAATACATAATATATGTATGAAAATTAAGTACTTAATTAGCATAAGTATATTTTAAAGACCAATTTTTTAAACAAAGACCTATTTAGAGGAAAAAAAATAAGCTAAAGACCTTAGAAAATATTTAATAAAAGGGGAAACCCTAATGGCAAATAAAAACTAAAATTTACCAGCCACACTGGTAATCACATAAATGCAAAAATAATGATGTAAACAAAATAAACTAGGTATATACATTTTTACCTATTCAAAGTTAGTAAATAAGTAAATTTTTTTTAATTGGTAACTTCAAAAATTGACAATAGTGTAGAAAAGTTAAACGCTAGCCTTACACACTGCTAGCATGAATGTAAATTAGTACAAACAATTTTGAGAATGAAATTCACTTTATACAGCAAATTTTACGATGTGTATACTTAAAACTCAGCAATTCACACCTGGGTTTGCACTTGAGAGAAAAACTTACACATATCCAGGGAAAGATATAAAGACGATTTATGGCAGAACTCTTTGTGATAGAAAAAACTGAAACCTATTCAAACCCCATCAATATCAGAATATATGAATCAAATTCTCAGTTTATTCATCCCATGGAATATCAGCAGCAGAAATCTACAAACTACAGCTTGAATAATATAAATACATTGTAGACACATAATGTTAAGTGCAAAGAGCAAACTGCAAAAATATACATGCAGTATGGTTCTAAGTTTTTTTACAGTGAAACAAAATATGTAATAGATTATGTCTATATATAAAGTATATGATAGGACTGTGACAAAATAAGAGAAAACATTAAACATTGAGAACTCAAGATATTGCTCACTTCTTAGGTAAGAGGGGGAAATGAGTTCAAAGAAGGGCTCACAAGAACTGACAGATTTGAAGGGGATACTTTTAAAAAATAAATTCAAAGATATACAGATACCTTTTAAACTATTTTCACCTACACATATACATTACATAAACATTCTAATGCATCTAGTAGTATTTAATGTAAAGAATTTTAAATGTTGTAGAACCCTATAGCTAAAGAATTTCTCATAATAAAATATGTACAGACTTTTAATTCTTTTTCTATTCATCTATATTCCACAGAAGGAGAATTTAATGCATATTTACATAGCAACTCATCACATTTCTGTTAGTAAATATAGACGAACTGAAACACTAACTTCAAAATATAGCAGACTGTAATTAGACTTCCATTCACAGGCTAATCATGGATTCTGACACCCCACTGAAGAGCTCTCTGTGGTCCCACTCCTTCTGCTAATCTTCGTATGAGGGCATCTATACAAACCCCGGGATCCCCATCTCACCTTTGAAGATGATTGAACATCTAGAAGGCAGGTAACCTAAGCTACATTTGGGTGTTTGGTCGCTGAATGCACCCTGTGAAAATGTAGCTGGAATATCAGTTCTCATTCTCAGGAAAATGAATTCAGAAATACCAGGTTAATCAGCCATTAGCAGGAGTTGAAACTCAAAACATGCATGAGCTAGACGTACCTTGGTGTGGTGATTTTAATCTGAAGTTATGAAAAAGTAGGGGCTTCTCAGGTGGTGCTAGGGGTAAAGAACCTCCCTGCCAATGCAGGAGACATAAGAGATACAGGTTCAATCCCTGGGTGGGGAAGATACCCTGGAGGAGGAAATGGCAACCCACTCCAGTACTCTTGCAAGGAGAATCCCATGGACAGAGAAGCCTACATTTCGTAGGGCAGCAAAGAGTCTGACACTATTGAAGTGACTTAGCAGACACACACACGAAAAAGTAGAAACTAAGGTAGAACTGGACATGGAACATCAAATTGGTTCCAAATAGGAAAAGGAGTACGTCAAGGCTGTATATTGTCATCTTGCTTATTTAACTTATATGCAGAGTACATCATGAGAAACACTGGGCTGGAAGAAGCACAAGCTGGAATCAAGATTGCCGGGAGAAATATCAATAACCTCAGATATGCAGATGACACCACCCTTATGGCAGAAAGTGAA
The DNA here is from genome assembly GCA_006410635.1 of Cephalophus harveyi. NCBI lineage: Eukaryota > Metazoa > Chordata > Mammalia > Artiodactyla > Bovidae > Cephalophus > Cephalophus harveyi. The sequence continues at coordinate 10,837 of SJYT01082802.1, forward strand.
GAGGAACTAAACAGCCTCTTGATGAAAGTGAAAGAGGAGAGTGAAAAAGTTGGCTTAAAGCTCAGCAGTCAGAAAATGAAGATCATGGCATCTGGTCCCATCACTTCATGGGAAATAGATGGGGAAACAGTGAAAACAATGGCTGACTTTATTTTTCTGGGCTCCAAAATCACTGCAGATGGTAACGGCAGCCATGAAATTAACAGACACTTATTCCTTGGAAGGAAAGTTGTGACCAACCTAGACAGCATATTAAAAAAGAGACATTACTTTGTCAACAAAGGTCCATCTAGTCAAGGCTATGGTTTTTCAAGTAGTCATGTATGGATGTGAGAGTTGGACTATAAAGAAAGCTGAGAACCAAAGAATTAATGATTTTTAACAGCGGTGTTGGAGGAGACTCTTGAGAGTCTCTTGGACTGTAAGGAGATGCAACCAGTCCATCCTAAAGGAGATCAGTCCTGGGTGTTCCTTTGGAAGGACTGATGTTGAAGCTGAAACTCCAATACTTTGATGCAAAGAGATGATGCAAAGAGTTGACTCATTTGAAAAGACCCTGATTCTGGGAAAGACTGAGGGCAGGAGGAGAGGATGACAGAGGATGAGAAGGTTGAATGGCATCACCGACTCAAAAGACATGGGTGTGAGTGGACTCCAGAAGTTGGTGATGGACAGGGAGGCCTGGTGTGCTGTGGTTCATGAGGTTGCAAAGAGTCGAGTCAGACACGACTGAGTGACTGAACTGAAGGGAACGGAAGAGTAAAATAATCAGTACTTCAGTTCAGTTCGTTTTAGTCACTCAGTCATGTCCAACTCTTTGTGACCCCATTAATTGCAGCACACCAGGCCTCTCTGTCCATTACCAACTCCCAGAGTTCACTCAGACTCACGTCCATCGAGTCCGTGATGCCATCCAGCCATCTCATCCTCTGTCGTCCCCTTCTCCACCTGCCCTCAATCCCTCACAGCATCAGAGTCTTTTCCAATGAGTCAACTCTTTGCATGAGATGGCCAAAGAACTAGAGTTTCAGCTTTAGCATCATTTCTTCCAAAGCAATCCCAGAACTGATCTTCAAAATGGACTGGTTGGATCTCCTTGCAGTCCAAGGGACTCTCAAGAATCTTTTCTAACATCANACAGCATCAGAGTCTTTTCCAATGAGTCAACTCTTTGCATGAGATGGCCAAAGAACTAGAGTTTCAGCTTTAGCATCATTTCTTCCAAAGCAATCCCAGAACTGATCTTCAAAATGGACTGGTTGGATCTCCTTGCAGTCCAAGGGACTCTCAAGAATCTTTTCTAACATCACAGTTTAAAAGTATCAATTTTTTGGCGCTCAACTTTCTTCACAGTCCAACTCTCACATCCATACATGACCACAGGAAAAACCATAGCCTTGACTACATGGAACTTTGTTGGCAAAGTAATGTCTCTGCTTTTCAACATGCTATCTAGGTTGGTCATAACTTTTCTTCTAAGGAGCAAGTGTCTTTTAATTTCATGGCTGCAATTGCCATCTGCAGTGATTTTGGAGCCCCAAAAAATAAAGTCTGACACTGTTTCCACTGTTTCCCCATCTATTACCCATGAAGTGATGGGACCGGATGCCATGATCTTCGTTTTCTGAATGTTGAGCTTTTAGCCAACTTTTTCACTCTCCACTTTCACTTTCATCAAGAGGCTTTTTAGCTCCTCTTCACTTTCTGCCACAAAAATGTTGTCATCTGCATATCTGAGGTTATTGATATTTCTCCCGGCAACCTTGATTCCAGCTTGTGCTTCTTCCAGCCCCGTGTTTCTCATGACGTACTCTGCATAAAAGTTAAATAAGCAGGGTGACAATATACAGCCTTGATGTACTCCTTTTCCTATTTGGAACCAGCCTGTTGTTCCATGTCCAGTTCTAACTTGCTTCCTAACCTGCATATAGGTTTCTCAAGAGACAGGTCAGGTGATCTGGTATTCCCATCTCTTTCAGAATTTTCCACAGATTATTGTGATCCACACAGTCAAAGGCTTTGGCATAGTCAATAAAGCAGAAATAGATGTTTTTCTGGAACTCTCTGGCTTTTTCCATGATCCAGCAGATGTTGGCAATTTGATCTCTGGTTCCTCTGCCTTTTAAAACCAGCTTGAACATCTGGAAGTTCATGGTTCACGTATTGCTGAATACATGAATTCTCCTGGCTTGGAGAATTTTGAGCACTAGTTTACTAGCGTGTGAGATGAGTGCAATTGTGTGGAAATTTGAGCATTCTTCAGCATTTCCTTTCTTTGGGATTGGAATGAAAACTGACCTTTTCCAGTCCTGTGGGTACTGCTAAGTTTTCCAAATTTCCTGGCATACTGAGTGCCACACTTTCACAGCATCATGTTTCAAGATTTGAAAGATCTCAACTGGAATTCCATCACCTCCACTAGCTTTGTTCATAGTGATGCTTTCTAACGCTCACTTGACTTCACATTCCAGGATGTCTGGCTCCAGGTGAGTGATCACACCATCATGATTATCTGGGTCAAGAAGATCTTTTTTGGACAGTTTTTTTGTGTATTCTTGCCACCTCTTCTTAATATCTTCTGCTTCTGTTAGGTCCATACCATTTATGTCCTTTATCGAGCCCATCTTTACATGAAATGTTCCCTTGATATCTCTAATTTTCTTGAAGAGATCACTAGTCTTTCCCATTCTGTTCTTTTCCTCTATTTCTTTGCATTGATCGCTGAAGAAGGCTTTCTTATCTCTTCTTGCTCTTCTTTGGAACTCTGCATTCAGATGCTTATATCTGTCTTTTTCTCCTTTGCTTTTCGCTTCTCTTCTTTTCACTGCTATTTGTAAGGCCTGCCCAGACAGCCATTTTGCTTTTTTGCATTTCTTTTCCATGGAGATGATCATGATCCCTGACTCCTGTACAATGTCATGAACCTCAGTCCATAGTTCATCAGGCACTCTATCTATCAGATCTAGGCCCTTAAATCTGTTTTTCACTTCCACTGTATAATCATAAGGGATTTGATTTAGGTCATACCTGAATGGTCTAGCGGTTTTCCCTACTTTCTTCAATTTAAGCCTGAATTTGGCAATAAGGAGTTCATGATCTGAGCCACAGTCAGCTCCTGGTCTTGTTTTTGTTGACTGTATAGAGCTTCTCCATCTTTGGCTGCATAGAATATAATCAATCTGATTTCGGTGTTGACCATCTGGTGATGTCCACGTGTAGAGTCTTCTCTTGTGTTGTTGGAAGAGGGTGTTTGCTATGACCAGTGCATTTTCTTGGCAAAACTCTATTAGTCTTTGCCATTTTCCCTACTTTCTTCAATTTGAGTCTGAATTTGGTAATAAGGAGTTCATGATCTGAGCCACAGTCAGCTCCTGGTCTTGTTTTTGTTGACTGTATAGAGCTTCTCCATCTTTGGCTGCAAAGAATATAATCAATCTGATTTTGGTATTGACCATCTGGTGATGTCCATGTGTAGAGTCTTCTCTTGTGTTGTTGGTAGAGGGTGCTTGCTATGACCAGTGCATTTTCTTGGTAAAACTCTATTAGCCTTTGCCCTGCTTCTGCTGTATTCCAAGGCCAAATTTGCCTGTTACTCCAGGTGTTTCTTGACTTCCTACTTTTGCATTCCAGTCCCCTATAATGAAAAGGACATATTTTTTGGGTGTTAGTTCTAAAAGGTCTTGTAGGTCTTCATAGAACAGTTCAGCTTCAGCTTCTTCAGCGTTACTGGTTGGGGCATAGACTTGGATTACTGTGATACTGAATAGTTTGCCTTGGAAATGAACAGAGATTTTGAGATTGCATCCAAGTACTGCATTTCGATTCTTTTGTTGACCATGATGGCTACTCCATTTCTTCTAAGGGATTTCTGCCCACAGTAGTAGATATAATGGTCATCTGAATTAAATTCACCCATTCCAATCCATTTTAGTTCACTGATTCCTAGAATGTCCATGTTCACTCTTGCCATCTCTTGTTTGACCATTTCCAATTTGCCTTGATTCATGGACCTGACATTCCAGGTTCCTATGCAATATTGCTCTTTACAGCATTGGATCTTGCTTCTATCACCAGTCCCATCCACAGCTGGGTATTGTTTTTGCTTTGACTCCATCCCTTCATTCTTTCTGGAGTTATTTCTCCACTGATCTCCTGTAGCATATTGGGCACCTACTGACCTGGGGAGTTCCTCTTTTAGTATCCTATCATTTTGCCTTTTCATACTGTTCATGGGGTTCTCAAGGGAAGAATACTGAAGTGGTTTGCCATTCCCTTCTCCAGTGGACCACATTCTGTCAGACGTCTCCACCATGCCCCGCCCATCTTGCGTGAGCCCATGTGCATGGCTTAGTTTCATTGAGTTAGACAAGGCTTTGGTCTTAGTGTGATTAGATTGACTAGTTTTCTGTGATTATGGTTTCAGTGTGTCTGCCGTCTGATGCCCTCTTGCAACACCTACCATTTTACTTGGGTTTCTCTTACCTTGGACATGGGGTATCTCTTCAGCGCTGCTCCAGGAAAGCACAGCCACTGCTCCTTACCTTTGGATGAGAGGTATCTCCTCACCACTGCCCCTCCTGACCTTGAACGTGGAATAGCTAATCAGGACCTATAAGGAATAAAAAGAAAAAGAAGAGAATAAATCACCTGTGAGGAAGATCAGAGGAAATAGATACTTATAGAGTAAATCATTCATATCAATGATAGAAAATGAAAGCTTAAGCCAGAGACTTTTTCTGCTGAAACCTGTAAACGGCCTTCCAGTCATGTCACTACTTCTCTACCTAAATTCTAAAGTTTTTTGAACTTTCTTGACCTTTTATATATAGATGATTTTACAGTATAGCCTTTCTTGTGTCAAATTTAATTACATTAGCAGTTCTGACAACATATAGTAAGACCGCTTAGAATAATGTAACATTTCTACCCAAATTATAATCTTAAATGTGTGGCAAAAGTTATCAATCATGTAAATAAGTATATATTTGTGTGTATGTATGTATGCATAAACTCACATATATTTTGTACATGTATACATAAAATTAGCTTTAATCTGAAATCTGTGTATTATTCTGACTATTCTATTTTTGGGGCTATTGCCAAAAATTTTTTAAAAAAAATCTACATCCTGGTATATGCAGATGATATTCCCTATCTGTTCTTGGACTTTAATAAGTGATGCACCATAATGCAAAAGGTAGTTCATTTTCTACTGTTCATCAAAAAGCTCTTGCCTAAAATGTAAGATATGACCCCCTCCCACTTCCCTCAACACAAAATCCACCTGTGCCAAGTCCTGCATTAGAATATGAATTATGTGACAGCAGCTGTAGTTATGTTCAAGTGGATGCATATTCTGGCAAGCACTTTACATCAACCTGGATCTACTTGACATAAGAGTAGGCATATTTATATTCTCTTTGTTGAATACCAATAATGTAATATTTATAGTGTGAAAGGCATGCCTTTATTCTGATGCACATTACATTTATTAATTACATTTGCATGCAGAGAAGAGTGAAAAGATGGATGAACATGGTTGATCTCTATCTGAACACATTGGTCTATTTATTTTTCTTATTGTTTTGCATTGCAAAGCCTCATCTAGGTTTACTTCTAAAATTCTAAAGTCTATCTAAAGCATTTTGGGTTATTGGAAAAGACTCATTTTCACACCATCTTACAATAAAAATTTCCCAGATTTACACATTATAATACTAATACAAAGTGTATGTATTTTCTCTATTCTTACCTCTGTGTGTGTGTGATCAATCAAGCCTGAATATGTGTAGCTCCTGGATTCCTGCCAGGCTCCTCTGTTCATGTAATTTCCAGGCAAGAATACTAGATTAGGGTTCCATTTCCTACTCCAGGGAATCTTCCCAACCAACTCAGGTATGGAACCTGCATCTTTTGCATCTCTTGCACTAGTGCAACTTGGTAAGTCCCTTTCTTACCACCACTTTTACTGTAATCTTTAAACCAAAAACAGAGGAATAGAATAAGACCAAATATTTAAAATCAGACTTTAAGACAATATGCTCTTGCTTACACAATGTAAGAACCTGCACAACGTAAGAAGTCAGAGAACTCTTAAATGTTCTGAAATTTTAATTTTGTAAAGAATGTTCTTAATATGTGGCTACTTTCAAATGTTACTTCAGTAACAGGTTTTTCGGAGAAGGCAATGGCAACCCACTCCAGTACTCTTGCCTGGAAAATCCCATGGACGGAGGAGCCTGGTAGGTTGTAGTCAATGGGGTCACTAAGAATCGGGCACGACTGAGCGACTTCACCTTCACTTTTCACTTTCATGCATTGGAGAAGGAAATGGCAACCCACTCCAGTATTCTTGCCTGGGGAATCCCAGGGACAGAAGAGCCTAGTGGGCTGCCATCTATGGAGTCGCACAGAGTCAGACATGACTGAAGTGACTTAGCAGCAGTAACAGCAGCAACAAGTTTTTATTTACACCTAACGTGTGTAATCTACAATGATGTGAATGAATTACACATACACTGCTGAAACCCAGAGATGCACACGAAAGTCATTTTGTAGCTCAACATTTCCAAGACTGTGTGTCACAGTCACTAGTACTTGGAATGTTATTGTGGTCTGAAAATGAAAGTGTTAGTCGCTCAGTCATGTCCAACTCTTTGTGACCCCATAAACTGTAGCCTGTCAGGCTCCTCTCTCCATGGAATTGTCCAGGCAAGAATACTGAAGTAGGTTGCCATTTCCTTCTCCAGGGGATCTTCCTGACCCAGGGATCAAACCTTGTTCTCCTGCATTGCAGGCAGATTCTTTACCATCTAACCTGAAGGAGTCTTTGGGCCTAGAAAAGAAAACAGTCTCAAAGGCCATTGCTGAATCATCTAACTTCAGGAAAAACAAAACTGAACTTTAAGTCTCGCCCTGATGCTCCAGGCTGGTTGCATCTACCTGGGACTTTTCACCCCCTGCCCAGAGGACTTATCACCCTGTGCCCAACTACAAATGCCATCTCAACTAAAGAATACTCAAAATGTCCCACCTGACTAATGTTTCCCTTAGTGCTTCCACAAATCTCCCTTTAAATATAAAGCCCCTCGATCCCTCTCATGCTCTCAGTCTGGTCGTTAGGCTGACTGTCACCCCTCCTTGCCTAAATAAAGGTAACCTACCTCCGTTAAGGTCATCTCTCCTTCTTTTCTGCCTCACCTTACATGAACCACCAGGGAAGCCCTATTGGTGTCTATGTAAAACCAAAACAACAGTTAAAGGTGATGGGGAATGCTGAATTATGAACAAATTAAAAAGATTCCTTTATTTTAGAATTATTCATAACAATTAGCATGCATGGTGCATAGCTGAGAGAAGAATGCCCCATGCAAGGTCATCAAATTTATTTGACCAGTATTTTTTTTTTTTTTTCTTTTAAACCTGATTAAACAGCCTACTTAGAGAAGGCAATGGCACCCCACTCCAGCACTTATGCCTTGAAAATCCCATGGACAGAGGAGCCTGGTGGGCCACAGTCCATGGGGTCACTAAGAGTCGGACATGACTGAGCGACTTCACTTTCACTTTTTACTTTCATGCATTGGAGAAGGAAATGGCAACGCACTCCAGTGTTCTTGCCTGGAGAATCCCAGGGATGAGGGAGCCTCATGGGCTGCCGTCTATGGGGTCGCACAGAGTCGGACACGACTGAAGCGACTTAGCAGCAGCAGCAGCAAACAGCCTATTTAAAATTAGTCTTAAGTATAACTTTCTACCAATTTTACCCTTTACCAACTTCATTCTTTTAGGATGGTTATTTTTATAGTTCAATTTAATTGAAAACGTTTTAGAAATGAATACTTTCTGGTTGATATTAAACTTCAAGTTGTAAAAGAAGAATTTACAAGTAAATAGTATACCATGCAGTACATTAGCATAAGACTCTCAATAAAACTGTTAATCACACAGAGTTTATTACCTTAGCTAGCAGTTCCTATTTTCTTAATGTAGATTTTGGGTTCAAAGATACTTGAGAAACAATCTTTAGTAAAGGGTCTTTTTAGATGGTTATTGTTTGTTTGTCTTTCATGAATGTTAAACAGTTCTTTCTTGGACTTTTGTTAAATCATAACTATAAATCACAAAAATTTTCCATAGGAAAAGATAACCAGTTATTTGCTTTATATTCTTATTTTAAGTATATTTCATCTTATTACATGATTTTAAGCATAAATGCAGTATAAATAAGCAGGTTGTTAATAAAATAGCTTGTAATTTTTGGTAAACATACATCTCAACAGTAGGTGTATATGTGTGTAGCTGTACATCTAGTAAATGTTCATAGTTCAATAGACTAGCTAGTCATCTTTACTGTAAAAAGGGCATAGCAGAGACCATTTACAATAAAAAAAAAAAAAGGACATTGAATAATCTGACAAGTCCATTCATTACAAGTTTAAAGATAGTCTTCTATAACATTAGTTTATGTTTTGCTTTGTGCAGCAGAGAAAAATAATGTTACATCTTGTTTAAGTAACAAGGAATCTGAAGATCAACAAAAAGTGGGTAGAAACGCTTCCTTCTAAGGTATACTGCATAAAGCAACTGAGTACTCATCTGTTAAGAAACTGCTTAACAGAATGATAATGATGTTTGGCATTAAGTAGACAGTGTTTATGAAGTCACTGAAGAAGTGAATGATTGAACTAATATTAATAATTTATGAATTTTACCGACACAAAAGATAGATGAATCATATGCATTAATATAATATGCAATGCTCGCCTTAATCTGGAGGAGGAAATGGCAACCCATTCCAATATTCTTACCTGGGAAATCCCAAGGACAGAGGAGCCTGGTGGGTTACAGTCCATGGGATTGTGAAGAGTCAGAAATGACTGAGCATACAGACACATGCTCACCTTAATAATCACCAATCTAATTATCCTATGGGAAGGCATATAGGAGTGGGTTCAAGTGTATTTATCATCTAGTGGCATATGAGGGTGGAGCTATCTCTTGGTATCAAAAATATGAGGAAGCCCAGTCCATCCAGTTCACTTCAAAGAACCATATACTACATGCTGAAACAGCTGAGAAATGATACTAAAACTTTAGATAGCCTATAAAAGCAAAATCAGAGCCATGGCCATGAGTGAAATTCATAGTTTAACAAGAAAAAGCAAATTCTTATCAGAAAAACTTCAAGGTTCTGAATCAAAGGTTGCTGCTGCTGCTGCTGCTAAGTCTCTTCAGTCATGTCCAACTCTGTGGAACCCCAGAGACGGCAGCCCACCAGGCTCCCCTGTCCCTGGGATTCTCCAGGCAAGAACACTGGAGTGGGTTGTCATTTCCTTCTCCAATGCATGAAAGTGAAAAGCGAAAATGAAGTCGCTCAGTCGTGTCCAACTCCTAGCGACCCCATAGACTGCAGACTACCAGGTTCTTCTGTCCATGGGATTTTCCAGGCAAGAATACTGGAGTGGATATTGAAGGTTAAGAACTGCTAATTGCAAATTAACATCAAGGTGAGAACAGTAATTAGTTTCAGAAAGTTTGAAGTAATATCTTTAAGAGTTGTTGTCCTTGGCAATTCTCTTGAAACAGCAGGGATCTACAACTGTGAGTACTCCTGGGTCTGTCCAATGGCATAGCTCATTGATCCTGTCCCCCAGCACATCAGTTTAAAGTCATTTGTGACTTCAAATATGACATTTTTCCTTTCTCTTTGAAATTTCATCTCATATTTCTATTCATTAAGAATGATTTCTCAAACCATGGGGAAATTTTTTTTTAATTGTGTTTTCATATCTTTTAATTCAGAGCTACATTGTAAGATTTTTTTCCCCTCTCTATTTTCATCTGGTTTAAAATTCTTTATACTTCACTTCTCCATCTCTTTTAACGTTCTGTAACAATAGAGCAAGCTGAGTACCACACTTAGGTGAAGGTGGAATCAGAAGGTGAAGTGGTTGCCTAGCAACACCACCTGTGAGTAATTAAGCATCTCTGAGAATTTCTGAATTTTACTTTAAACTCTTGGCCTTGTTACAGATAGCTATTTGGACTAGCTGCTGCTGCTGCTGCTACTGCTAAGTCACTTCAGTCGTGTCCGACTCTGTGCGAGCCCATAGACGGCAGCCCACTAGGCTCCTCTGTCCCTGGAATTCTCCAGGCAAGAATACTGGAGTGGGTTGCCATTGTTGGACTCTGCCTATTGCATTAAAGATTGTAATGCCCAAGATGGAGAATCAGGTAAGAAGATTTTATCACAAGTTGTTTTTTTTGACAAGTTCACATCTCACTCCTTTCCTTGCAGTCTGCCTAAGGCACATACCAAGATAAGTACAGATGACTGTGATTGTCACAGATAAAAATTTACTTCCCCTCTAAGCAATTTACATTACAACACTGTATTTTGACTCTTAGCCATTCATTGTCTTACTCTGGCTTAAGTCAGAGCTAAAAATATGTGGAAGCATCCAATTCAGGTGCTCTGACATTAGAGCAAGTCATCTACATGTTAATAAGGTGGGTTTGAATAGCTAAAGAATGTTGCAAGCTGTTAGTATTCTTTCAAATCTGAAGACTTAAAAATCATTTCAAGCTGCAAGTAGCGTGTTGTATGGAATTCTATCACATTTTATAACCCGTCAATCATTATGCTGTTAGGCAACCTTTTAGAATGCTTCTTTCCCCAAAGAAGAACATTTTCATTAAAGAGCATCCTCTGAAATACATTATGAAAACAAAGACTTTGGAATGCTCTCAATTTACTCAAGATGCCTTACATATCTTTATAGAAATATATATGGGTGTGGGACTTCATATATAAATAAACTGTCTAAACCATGGGATTTAAATAAAGTCAACATGATTATAATACCAAAATGTTTCAATTAAAATGCCAATAATTTTGTAGTTAAAACAGCAATGAGATAAAGGTTAACATGATTCCACAGCCTAATGAAATAAAGAGCAAAAAATGAGTTAATGATACTAAAATTTGGGGCATTCTTTAGGGGTTCTGAAGAGCTCTAGCACCATAGTACTTTATGTCTCAGCATAGAAATAATTTTGTGAGAGGCAAAGTGGTGTATAAGAAGTGAATTAGATGGTTTCACAGGTGAATTCTACCAAAAATTTAGAGAAAAGTTAACACTCATCCTACTCAAACTCTTCCAGAAAATTGCAGAGGAAGGTAAACTTCCAAACTCATTCTATGAGGCTGCCATCACCCTAATACCAAAAACAGACAAAGATGTCACTAAAAAAGAAAACTGTAGGCCAATATCACTGATGAACGCAGACACAAAAATCTTCAACAAAATTCTAGCAAACAGAATCCAACAACATATTAAAAATATCATATATCATGATCAAGTGGGCTTTATTCCAATCAATGTGATATACCACATTAACTAATTGAAAGATAAAAACCATATGACTATTTCAATAGATGCAGAGAAAGACTTTGACAAAATTCAATACCATTTATGATCAAAACTCTCCAGAAAGCAGGCATAGAAGGAACATATCTCAACATAATAAAAGCCATATATGCTAAACCCACAGCAAAAATTATCCTCAATGGTCAAAAATTGAAAGCATTTCCTCTAAAGTCAGGAACAAGACAATGGTGCCCACTCTTACCACTACTTTTCAACATAGTTTTGGAAGTTTTAGCCATAGCAATTAGAGAAGAGAAAGAAATAAAAGGAATCCAGATTGGAAAAGAAGTAAAACTCTCACTGTTTGCAGATGACATGATCCTCTACATAGAAAACCCTAAAGACAGCACCAGAAAATTACTAGAGCTAATCAATGAATATAGTAAAGTTTTAGGATATAAAATTAGTACACAGATATCCCTTGCATTCCTATACACTGACTAAGAAAACAGAAAGAGAAATTAAGGAAACAATCACATTCACCATTGCAATGAAAAGAATAACTTAGGAATAAATTTGCCTAAAGAAAGAAAAGGCCTATATAAAGAAAACTATAAAACACTGCTGAAAGAAATCAAAGATGACACAAATTGTTGCAGAAATATACCATGCTCATGGATTGGAAGAATCAATATAGTGAAAATGAGTATAATGCCCAAAGCAATCTATAAATTCAATGCAATCCTTATCGAGCTACCATTTTTTTTTTTCACAGAACTAGAACAAACAATTTCACAGTTTGTATGGAAACACAAAAACCTCAAATAGTGAAAGCAATCTTGAGAAAGAAGAATGGAACTGGAGGAATCAACCTGCCTGACTTCAGGCTCTACTACAAAGCAATAGTCATCAAGACAGTATGGTACTGGCACAAAGACCAAAATATAGAACAATGGAACAAAATAGAAAGCCCAGATATAAATCCATGCACCTATGGACACCTTATCTTTGACAAAGGAGACAAAAATATACAATGGAGAAAAGACAATCTCTTTAATAACTGGTGCTGGGAAAACTGGTCAACCACTTGTAAAAGACTGAAACTAGAACACTTTCTAACCCCATACAAAAAAATAAATTCAAAATGGATTAAAGATCTAAACCTGAGACCAGAAATTATAAAACTCCTAGAGGAAAACATAGGCAGAATACTTTCTGACATAAATCACAGCAAGATCCTCTATGACCCACCTCCCAGACTAATGGAAATAAAAACAAAAATAAACAAATGTGACCTAATTAAACCTAAAAGCTTTTGCACAACAAAGGAAACTATGAGAAAGGTGAAAAGACAGCCTTCAGAATGGGAGAAAATAATAGCAAATGAAGAAACTGACAAATAATTAATCTCAAAAATATACAAACAGCTCATACAGCTCAATATCAAGAAAATAATGGACCAAAGAACTAAACAGACATTTCTCCAAAGAAGACATACAGATGGCTAACAAATATAAGAAAAGATGCTCAACATCACTCATTATCAGAGAAAGGCAAATCAAAACCACAATGAGGTACCATCTCACACCAGTCAGAATGGCTGCCATCAAAAAGTCTACAAACCATAAATACTGGAGAGGGTGTGGAGAAAAGAGAACCCTCTTACACTGTTGATGGGAATGCAAACTAGTAAAGCCACTGTGGAAAGCAGTGTGGAGATTTCTTAAAAAACTGCAAATAGAACTGCCATATGGCCCTGCAATCTTGCTGCTGGACATACACACTGAGAAAACCAGAATTGAAAGAGACACTTGTACCCCAATATTCATCATAGCACTGTTTACAATAGCTAGGACATGGAAGCAGCCTAGATGTACATTGGTAGACAGAAGTAAAAGAAAGTTGTACACATACACAATGGAATATTACTCAACCATTAAAAAGAATGCATTAGAGTCAGTTCTAATGATGTGGATGAAACTGGAGTCTATCATACAGAATGAAGTAAATCAGAAAGAAAAAAACATCATATAGTATATTAGTGCATATATATGGAATTTAGAAAGATGGCAACAATGACCTTATATGCAAGACAGCAAAAGAGACATAGATATAAAGAACAGACTTTTGGACTCTGTGGGAGAAGGTGAGGGTGGGATGATTTGAGAGAATAACATTGAAACATGTATATTACCACACGTGAAATAGATGACCAGTCCAAGATCGATGCATGAAACAGGGCACTCAAACCCTGTGCACTGGGACAACCCAGAGAGATGGGATGGGGAGGGAAGTGGGAATGAGGTTCAAGACAGGGGGACATATGTACACCCATGGTTGACTCATGTCAATGTATGGCAAAAAATCACCACAATATTGTAAAGTAATTAGCCTCCAATCAAAATAATTAAAAAAAAAAAAGTGATTTATTAGAACAGGATGCTTGTGAGGTTTACAAGTAATGGCGGGTGAGGGGGTGCTGCACCCTAAGAACTTACTAGAGTTGTATAATCAAAGGAAAAGTGGGGAGGGGAAGAAGAAATTTTGTGTTTCTCGAGTAGATGTAATGCTCCCATCATCAGCTCCTTCTTCAGCTTGGGCAGAGGAGTTTTCTTGTTGTTATATGTTCAAGCAAGGTTCACAAATTATTGTATTTTATGTGTGTAGAAAGCATGTCTTTGGAATAATTAACTTACTGAGCTCAGTGGGCAGGATGTGGGTCTCATGTCAGCACTGTTTTATTGCTGGGGGCATGTCTCATGCTTCTGTTACATGGTTTTGTGGTTAAGTAAACCTTTCTTGAGTAATCATTAATTTACAGGGGCCTCTCATATTTTTTCTACTTACAGTTCCCTAGTGGAATTAACTATTTAATCACCTGCTTTGTCCCTTTATTCTGTCCCTATCAATATGACTGCAAATCTATTAAAAGAAGCCTATAAGATAGGAGTTTAATGTACTTTTTTTTTAATTGGGAAAAGATATCATACTGCCAATGATAAAAGCCATAATCTACTGAGAATAATTTCCCAGTATTTGCTCTTAGAAAATATAAATGGAATTATTAAAAATCATGTAAAGCAACTTTACATTTTTAATATATGGAAGTACATTCATTTATAAAAAGAGAAGCACAGTAACCTCTTAGAAGGAACAAGATGTATAAGATGAAGCATACATTTTATAAAGTACTAACTGTCAGTATTTGGTAAGTCTTAGAAAGTTTTTCTGTCAAGGGAGGACAGAAAGGTTTTGAAAGCCGTAAAATATCATTTATAGAAGAAGCAACCTGTCTCTAGGTTGTTGTCAATGTCAGCAGTAAGTATGTTACTAAGGAAACCAATAAAACTTAATAGTAACAGGATTATTTACAAGAGATTCTTGGTGATTTTTGCGACATGCGTCTCTTGGCATATACCCTGAGAACCCACACATTTTAAATCTGGAACATTGCTAAGAAGCTAATGTATCAACATGGAATCAAGCACCAACAATAGTGACAAGTACTACTCTTAAAATGATTGCTTCATTTTCTACTAATTTTTGTATAAATGCAACCCCATACATTCTCTTTAAAATAAAGAATTCTGATTTTAGAGGATAACAGAGAAATTTGAGGAATAGGTACAGAATTTGGCATTCTTGGTTTCTACCTATACCCTATTAATTTTGTGATTTGGGGGGTTATTTTAAAGGCCTTAATCTAAATTTTATGTGATTCATAAATTTTATCTGTACATATATATATGACTGATTGCTTACTCCATATTAAGTAATCAGGAAATAAGTATTATTACTAGCAATATGTTAACATTATTTGAACAATTGTTTTTGAGCACTTGCTCCATGATGAATACAATGTTAGACTCTGGGATGTAAGTAAGTAAGTAAGTAAAGTCACTCAGTCGTGTCCGACTCTTTGTGACCCCGTGGACTGCAATCCACCAGGCTCCTCAGTCTATGGGATTCTCCAGGCAAGAATACTGGAGTGGGTTGCCATTTCCTTCTCCACTGGTATGTAAAGGGAAGCTAAATAAATGTATCCTCAAAACACACGTATTTAATGTAGAGTTATTGCAATGATAAAAATAAATGTAAAATTACAAATTCTGCTAATTGAATATAGAGGACAACACCATGTGTTTTGAGAAGAAAAACAAAGGTATACATAATTTAAATTGCAAAAAAAAAAAAAAAAGAAAGAAGCAGAGGAACTATCTTCAGTAAGTGGCTCCTAACTAGTGCCCCAAAAGATGAATAGAATATAACACAAAGGAGACATTCAACAGAGAGAATGATGCAAAAGAATGCTTGAGATTAAGAAAGAGATGAGGGCAAGGAAGACACATATAGAAAGAGAAGATTGGCAGAAGGTGGTGTGGAACAGCTTGAAAGGACAGAAGAGGGCTACAAGAGGGAGGGGAAGCAATTTTATGTACATTTGAAGACCTTTCTCAGGAGTGACATAACTACAAGTCAGATTGACTGTTATAAGGAATTTTTAGCTGCATTTGATAGATCAAATTAGGGGAATAAGATTAGAACCATGGAAGTTAGAATGTTTTACTCA
This sequence comes from Cephalophus harveyi, assembly GCA_006410635.1. Taxonomy (NCBI): domain Eukaryota; kingdom Metazoa; phylum Chordata; class Mammalia; order Artiodactyla; family Bovidae; genus Cephalophus; species Cephalophus harveyi. The sequence continues at coordinate 26,779 of SJYT01082802.1, forward strand.
AATTTCCACATTTAAAGAGTTCTAGCAAGTTTTCCATGGAAGACATCATTACACTAAAGCTTGAATAATGTAAGTGTACAATTGTAGCAGTTCAACCAAAAGATGATGGGATTTATACAGAATAATGTCAGTAGAGATGTGAGAGAGAGGATATGTGTAACAAATGTTTAGAAAGGTGAATCAAAAGGGTAAGGTAATTGACTAGAGATTACTCATGTTGCAAAACTAATTTCCAGCTAGGGAGAATGCTGCTGCTGCTAAGTTGCTTCAGTCGTGTCCGACTCTGTGTGACTCCATAGATGGCAACCCACCAGGCTTCCCCGTCCCTGGGATTCTCCAGGCAAGAACACTGGAGGGGATTGTGAAAGTGAAATCGCTCAGTCATGTCCCACTCTTCGTGACCTCGTGGACTGCAGCCTACCAGGCTCCTCTGTCCATGGGATTTTCCAGGCAAACGTACTGGAGTGGGTTGCCATTGCCTTCTTTCACTATTTCAGACTGTTCCAGTCATGCTAGTTGGCTCTGCTGTTGTTGTCATGCTTTATCCTGTATGCTTTTCACCAGATATACCAATGACTTCCCTCTATTGCTTCATTCAGTTTTAAGGTCAAATGATCATTTTCTCTATCTCCCCCTACAAGAACATAAACTACATGAGGGCAAAAATATTTGATGTTTACTTGTTTTTTGTTGTTGCTGCTTTTTTTTTTTTTTAAGGATTATTTTAATTTCCTTGAACAGTACTTGGGTCTCACAGGCATTCAATGAATTATTGATTTCCTGTTGTTGAAAGATATGCACGTGAAAGAAAAGTTTTTTGGAAAGATAGTGTGATGAATTTTGAGTTATTAATCAAGATAACATCTAGGTTTCAAAAGAGTCATGTAGAATACAGCTGTGATTTATATAGAGGTAGATAAGCTCCATTGGCATGAATATGCAATCTAGGGTATTGTATAGATTATACATTTAAAATTACTGAAGAGACAGCATATTTACATTTCATTGGCAGCCTTTTTAATAAGTAGCTGGGTTAATTGTGTCTTAAAGGTAGAATCTACTCTCTAGACTCTTTCATGCTACTGATAGCTTACAGTGAACAACGTCGGATTCATGATCTCCAAAGAAAATTGAGCTTCAGGACCAGAGACCAGGCTTAACCACTCAGGTCTCTTGTATGGCAGAAGTTTTATTGCAGTGAAAAGCGACAGAGGAAGCTTCTGACATAGACATCAGAAGGGGGCGGAGAGTGCCCCCTCACTAGTCTTAGCAAGGGAGCTATATACTTTTTCAATTGGTTATTACAGTAAATCAAAAGAATGTCTCAAGGTTGTAAAGGTCTTACTAGACCCACTTCCACAATTTATACTTTAAGATGACAGGTTTAGAACTAACAATAGAAAGATGTTATCAGATCCACTCCCATAATATACATTTTAAGATAACAAGATTAGTCAAAAGGTTCTCAAGAAGGAAAAACATGACCTCAAGCAGGATACATTGTTGTTATATAATCCTTGCTGCTGCTACTGCTGCTGCTAAGTCACATCAGTTGTGTTCGACTCTGTGTGACCCCATAGATGGCAGCCCACAGGCTCCTCTGTCCCTGGGGTTCTCTCGGCAAGAATTGGAGTGGGTTGCCATATCCTTAGTACAGAGTTAAAGGTGAGTTTTTTGTTGTGCAATCATCAGCTCTGGGCTTAAAGGAAAAAAAAAAAAAATTTATGTGACTAAGGTATGTAGGAAAAAACAAAGAATGTTGGTCCTTTTCTCCTCCTTGAAAACTGTAAATCCCTATCTCATCCTCCAGAGCCCCAGACCCCTCTCTCCTCTTCAGGGACCCCGGACTTCTTATCAATCTGCCTAGGAACTGACTCTCTCATCACTTCCTATACACATGTAATACGCTTGGTTGTTCTACCATCTGCTACAGCTGCTACCAAGATTTGACACTCTGAGGAAGGTTCGAGGAGTTTATTACTCTCTCTAGCATCTCTGTGTGGGAGTTATTGCTTACTTGAGGTCAGCCTGATTTACAAAGTTTGCAGTCTAAATTTCAAATTAAAAACTGCTGGAGGTCCTGGTTTTACATTTTGAACTGAGCTATGAGTTCCATCAAAATCTATTAGAATGTTTCCCAGGCATTAATCAAATAGCACTTCTTCCCATTTGTCTTCCATCCCCTGTGTTTTTATTTCATTTCTGAATATTAGTAGTGAGTATGCTTGCAGTGTGTGCATACTTAATCTCTCAGTCATGTCTGACTCTGCAACCCATGGAATGTAGCCCATCAGTTTCCTCTGTCCATGAGATTCTCCAGGCAAGAATATGGAGTAGGTAGCCATTCCCTTCTCTAGGGGATCTTCCCAAAGCAGGGATTGAACCCAGGTCTCCCATGTTGCAGGCAAATTCTTTACCATCTGAGCCACCAGGGGTGGATAGTTATAAAATATCAGTATCAAATCCATTTTTAAAACTAACTTTTATGGTTACAAATTATCTCAAAGGGAACGTTTTTATATTCAAAAAATTATCATTAATAATGCAATAATAAAAAGAATAAAATAAAATCACTTCTATAGTGAAAAACAAAGAAAATTGGTGGAATGAAATGTTTTCATCATAGAAAAAATAAGCCATAACCATAATGATGATAATGAAGAGTACTTCACCATGAAATAAGTAATTGGTGAGAAGTGATTATTGGGATAAAATGATATTAAAAGTTATAGGAACTTTGTTTTTTATAATAGTAACATCAAAGTGCATGTGTACATTGCTTCAGTTGCTTCAGTCGTATCTGACTCCTTGTGACTTCATAATCCTGAATCTTCCATGCTCCTCTGTCCATGGGATTTTCCTGGCAAGAATAATGGAGTGGGTTACCATGCCCTCCTCTAGGGGTTCTTCCCAATCCAGGGATTGAACTTGAGCCTGCCTGCATCTCTTGCATTGCAAAGTCCATACTGAATATTTCAAAATATTTATAGTATGACACTGTATGGGCTAAATATTTCTGGAAAAAAACACAACAGAAAGAAGACATTTGAACAAAACTATGTGAAATATATTTGTTTTAATAAAACTATTTTTATTTTATTATTTTATAATTTTCTATAAGACTGTCTAGTGAAATTAATAAATTAGCTTCTTATATTAGACGTGAGTTTCCTTTTTTGATGGGTACTCATTGGTTAACCACTATACATATAAACACACATTTTCTTATTGCTATAAAATTCATCAATTCAATTAGATGACTCTTATGCCTTTGCAGTCCATGCTGCATTCCATGGTGTTGCAGAGTCAGACATGACTGAGTGACTGAACTGAACTGAACTATGTCTGTTAACAAGGTGTTTTACATATTTAAATTAAGGGGTAAGTGTAAGTTTGTGTGTGTGTGCTCATTAATATTTTTCTTTCAAATGGAATAACATATACATTTATTTTTAACTCAGAAATGGAAATTTTCAAAAATATGCAAAAGTAAATAGATTAAGATACTGAATCCCCAGATACCTATCACCAGCTTTAAAACAAATAATAAACATTTTTGTCAATATTGTTTCCTGTATCTCCTACCAATATATTTGTTTTTCTGTGCATTTGTAATTCATTGTATAAAGCAATGGCCTTCCCTGGTGGCTCAACTGGTAAAGAATCTGGCTGCAATGCGGGAGACCTCAGTTCGATCCCTGGGTTGGAAAGATACTCTGGAGAAGGGAAAGGCTACCCACTCCAATATTCTGACTTGGACAATTCCATAGACTGTATAGTCCATGGGGTTGCAAATTGAGTCAGAAGCAACTGAGTAATTTTCACTTTCTTTCACTTATATAAAGCAACAATCAGAAAGCATATTTTAACCATAAATACTTCAGAATGTATCTGTAACAGATAAGAAGTAGAAAAGTGAAAGTGAAGTCACTCAGCCGTGTCCGACTCTCAGCGACCCCATGGACCGCAGCCCACCAGGCTCCCCCGTCCCTGGGATTCTCCAGGCAAGAACACTGGAGTGGGTTGCCATTTCCTTCTCCAATGCATGAAAGTGAAAAGTGAAAGGGGAGTCGCTCAGCCGTGTCCGACTCTTACCTATGCCATGGACGGCAGCCCGCCTGGCTCCTCCACCCATGGGAGTTTCCAGGCAGGAGCACTAGTAGAAAGCTGCTGTAAAACACAGGGAGCTCAGCTTGGTGCTCTGTGATGACCTAGAGGGGTAGGGTGGGGGTGTGAGAGGGAGGGAAGCTCCAGAGGGAGGAGACACATGTATACTTATGGCTGATTCACATTGTTGTAGAGCAGAAATCAACACAACATTGTAAAGCAATTATCCTCCAATCAAAAATAAATTTGAAAAAAAGCATTAAAAATAGCAAAGACAAAAAAGAAAATAATTAAAAATTTAAAAAATTATTTATTTTTTAAATAATTTATTTTTTTTAAATAACCACCATGCCATTATCACACCTTTTACAATTCATGAAACTTCTATATCATGTAAGATACAGTCCATGCTAAAAATTCCCCAAAGTCTTCTAAAGTTGTTTGCTTTAAAGTTGTGAAATATATCCATGATCTTAACACTGCAGCACAGGGGACTACACTAGATTTTCTAACATTAATTCTAGTTTTGAAAAATTAGACTTGTCTCTTTCTTTTGGGGGAAGAAATGAAATTTTCTTGTTCTCATGTGACAATGGGTATCATTAGCAGGAACGGCATCTCTGAGACTACACTAGATGTATTTAGGTTCAGTTCAGTTCAGTCGCTCAGTCGTGTCCGACTCTTTGCGACCCCATGAATCGCAGCACGCCAGGCCTCCCTGTTCATCAAACCTTTTCCAGTCCTGTGGCCACTGCTGAGTTTTCCAAATTTGCTGGCATATTGAGTGCAGCACTTTCACAGCATCATCTTTCAGGATTTGAAACAGCTCAACTGGAATTCCATCACCTCCACTAGCTTTGTTCGTAGTGATGCTTTCTAAGGCCCACTTGACTTCACATTCCAAGATGTCTGGCTCTAGATGAGTGATCACATCATCATGATTATCTGGGTCGTGAAGATCTTTTTTGTACAGTTCTTCTGTGTATCAACTCCATATTTCACAGGCATGACTGTGGTGGCGTGACTTGCTTACTGTTCTTTGGAGTCCCTCAGAGTTCATGCCATTTTAGTGATTCTTGAGCTAGGTTATTTCAAAAACTAGTACATTCTCTACAGATGTAGACATTCTCTATAGAAGCTGCACAAGCTCCAGCTAATCAGAAGCTGCTTTAAAATGTTGGTACAAAATGCAGAAGGGAAGGAAACGAAATACCAAATGAAACACCAAATAAAGTTGGAGAACTTAGATGCAGATATCAAGATTAACTGAAAGTGATTTGGTATAAACCTTTGTATGTTAGAGCAAAGCTAGACAAATACACCAGAATAGAGTCCAGAAATAGCCTTAAACACACATAATCACTTAATTTACAACAAAGATGCCTATAAAACTCAATGGGAAAAGAAGATATTTTCAAAACTATTGATTATGTACAATGTATACTATATATATCATGTATAATGTATATGCTGAAGAATAGATGCTTTTGAACTCGGTGTTGGAGAAGACTCTTGAGAGTCCCTTGAACTGTGAGGAGATCAAATCAGTCAATCCTAATGAAAATCAGTCCTGAATATTCAGGACTGATGCTGGAGCTGAAACTCCAATACTTCAGCCACCTGATGCAAAGAACTGACACGTTGGAAAAGACCCTGATGCTGAGAAAAAATGAAGGCAGGAGGAGAAGGGGATTACAGAGGATGAGATGGTTGGATGGCATCACTGACCCAATGGACATGAGCTTGAGCAAGTTCCGGGAGTTGGTAATGGACAGAGAAGCCTGGAGTGCTGCAGTCCATGAGGTCGCAAAGAGTTGGACACGATTGAGCAACTGAACTGATCCTACTGATTACATATAATACACAAAAGTAAATTTAAAATGTATGATAATGGTGAACTGGAAAGTTAAAATAGTATTTCAGGAGAAACACCCAATAATATATCTTTATAACTTTGGGATAGGGACTGTTTTGTTTTGTTTTGTTTTTAAGCAGGACACAAAATTTACCAACATTAAAGGAAAAGATTCTTGAATTGGACTACATTAAGATTAAGAAACATTGCTGCCATTTAGAGTAAAAACAATGTCATAAAATAGGATAGAATATTTAATAAAGAACTGACAACTTATATTTAGATTTTATAAATAATATCTAAGCCTCAATAATAAAACGACAGACAATATGAAAGAGAAATATGCCGATAGACTTCAGTCAGCACACTATCAAAATGTTAAAAAAATATGAAAATATTAATACATTTAAACTCATTGCTCACCATAGAGATGCAAACTGAACCACAATGTGATACCCTTTTATGCCCATAGAAGAGTTTATTTCTTTAAAAATTCATAATACAAAGTGTACAGAGTGTTAGCAAAAATGTGCGTGTGCACTTAGTCTCTCTGTCGTTTCTGACTCTTTGCAATCCCATGGATTTATACCCTCCCAGTTTCCTCTGTCCATGGAATTTTCCTGGCAATAATATTGAAGTGAGTTGCCATTGCCTACTATTTGAAACAGTTCAAATTCTGATTCTCTACTGGTAGAATATAAATTAAAATAGTATATCTATTTTGTAAAACTCTTTGGTGGCATCTACCAAAGGTAAAAATATGCACAATATATAACTAAGAAATATCATACTTTAATGGGTATCTATGTCTATATCTGGAGAAGGAAATGGCAACCCACTCCAGTATTCTTGCCTAGAAAAGTCCATGGATGAAGGATCCCGGTAGGCTCCAGTCCATGGGGCCGCAAAGAGTTGGACACTACTGAGCAATCTCACTTCACATGTCTATATCTATATACAAAAGATGTAAAAAATTTCAGAGTAGGATTCAGTTCAGTTCAGTTCAGTCACTCAGTTGTGTCAGACTCTTTGCGACCCCATTTATATTCTGTTGATTGACAATTGTTCATCAACAATAGAATATAAATTGTGGATTATTCATACAATATAATCCGTATCATAATAAGAAAATAAAATACTATTACTACCTAAGGGGTAAAACTCAAAATATTTTGAAATGATAGACATAAAATAACCTGTAGTGATTCAACACTTTTACATAAAGATTTAAACCATGCAAAATTGAGTAATGGTTGTAGGACTATCAATTTCCTTTGAGGAGAAAGATTGGGTTAGTTACTTGGAAAGAGAAATATAAGTGATTTTTCTGATATTATTCCATTAATCTTGGTGGTACTCTGGTGTGTTTACTTTGTGGTGATGCAATTTACACTTAAGGTTTTTCAACCTTATTATGTTATGTTAGATAGAAATAAGAGTATAAAATATTTTAAATAATTTATATGTTAAATTGTTTTAAATTCTGCTTACACAAAAATCTCTGAGTGAAAGGTATTACAGGAAAATGAATCTTCTTTCTTTCTTGGTTTCATCACTATTCTAGGACATTCACATATATTCTTTGAGAAATGAGAACTTTTAAATGACTTAAAATTTTTGAAATAAAAAAAATGATTTTAAAGCTATAACCACAGACTTCCTCAGAAGCATTCCTTTGTAATAAATGTTGGTAACTTGAGGATTCAAAGACTGTTTGCTTTTTACCAAAAACTCAGTTTTGTTACTTGTATATAGGCTTCTCAGCCTATATCTGTCATTTTACTCTTTCTAGATGACATTCAAGAAGACAATGGCAACCCACTCCAGTACTCTTGCCTGGAAAATCCCATGGACGGAGGAGTCGGGTAGGCTGCAGTCCATGGAGTCACAAAGAGTCAGAAACGACTGAGCGACTTCACTTTTCACTTTCATGCACTGGAGAAGGAAATGGCAACCCACTCCAATGTTCTTGTCTGGAGAATCCCAGGCACGGCAGAGCCTGGTGGGCTGCTGTCTATGGGGTTGCACAGAGGCGGACACGACTGAAGCGACTTAGCAGCAGCAGTAGCAGCAGATGACATTCAATGTTTGCCTTTTTCTGATTGGGGTACAGTCACACCACTCTATTCCCTTAGACTCATCAATTGTCTCATCTAGTGATAAACCTGTGAGTTGAACTATCCTTTTCACAAAATCTGGCCTGATATATGTCCTTCTTAGAATTTTTCAAAAAGAGTCTATTAAAAAAAAACTCTCCTTTCAAGATGTCAGACTATCAGCTCAAATATTTCTGTATTAGGCAAATAAACTTTCAACAACTTCAGTTCTTCCACATAATCATCAGCTCCAGATTTCTTAGATGGTGGAACTAAGTGGTGAAATTGATTGTTAATTTCAGACAAGATTCACATACATAAAAGCAAAGTTTATGGAAAAAGTTAAAGGCAGAAAATACTTGTGAAACTAGGCATGCATTTTTAATTAAATAGGTAACTCAAATACTCATAGTGTCTTTGCAGGATTTTAGGAGGAGCATGACTTTTTTTTTTGAGCAAGTAAACATTTTACAGCCTATTTGGTACTGGCCTCATTGCACCAACCAGAGATTGAACCCACACTTTTTCCAGTGAAAGCTCAGATTTGTAACCACTGGGCCTCCAGGGAAGTCCCTGAAGGAGCATCCTTAAATGATTTCTCAGCTTTATCTTCCATATATTATGAAGCTTTTTTAGAATACACATTTAACATTGTAAATTCTATCCTTATTTAAAAAATAAATATGAAGAACATAAAATTATGCTAACATAGTAACTTATTAAAATCTATTGCTTATTTCTGCATGGAAAGGAGGGTTAAATTATTATATAGGTTTCAAATATGTAGGTATGCTACTGATATATAACACAATTTAAATTAAGTCAAATATACTTCATCCAGAAATTTAAAGATGTATAAAATCTTTTAAAGATGTATAAAATCAGACACATTTTTGTTCATCAGTAAGAAACCTACATATCTTTAAGACATCTAATCTCTCCAAAGTACACTTTTTAACATGATTCCAATTAAAACACACTGTGGGGAGTGAATTGGCCCACATAGTTTGATTTACTATAATACTGGAAATAAATTATCTCTATTCTCTTGGGCTTTACATTTGTTTCTATAAATTTCCTTTCTTTATCCCAAACTTCTGGCCTCTGTCAATTTCTGTTTTTGTTGTTGTTTTTTTTTAATTTTTTTTCTTTAAATATTATTACTGATTTATATATAATAATCATGTGTGTAATTCAGTTCAGTTCAGTTCAGTTCAGTCGCTCAGTCGTGTCCAACTCTTTGCGACCCCATGAATCGCAGCACGCCAGGCCTCCCATCCACTTTCATTTTCATCAAGAGGCTTTTTAGTTCCTCTTCACTTTCTGCCATAAGGATGGTGTCATCTGCATATCTGATAGTAAATATGAAATACAATATATTTAATTATATTCAATAAATATAATTATAAATATATCTCATAATATTGAATGATGTTTAGGAATCATATAATGTTGAGCTTCCCACACAATGCTATGAGATGCACTCAACCACTTAAATTCATATATAAACTTCCCAGTGATTCTCAAACTCATGAAATTATTGTGTGTGTGTATATATATATATATTTTAAAGATAGATATAAATGTTTATCTTTACCCTGGGATTTCTTTGGAAGGAATGATGCTAAAGCTGAAACTCCAGTACTTTGGCCACCTCATGTGAAGAGTTGACTCATTGGAAAAGACTCTGATGCTGGGAGGGATTGGGGGCAGGAGGAGAAGGAGACGAC
>SJYT01082802.1:40894-56983 GCA_006410635.1 Cephalophus harveyi
TTTAATTTTTTATCAACCTGCTTATATCTTTTCTTGATCCACTCTTTCTTCACTCTTAGTGATGCAGTTTTAAGTAAGTGTATTTTATTAATATATTATGGTGGTAACAGGAAACCCAAAATTTCAGTGGTCTCCAACATAAACATTTTTCTAACTCTCATGTTAGCTGCCAGCAAGTGCTGGCAGACTTACAGCCTCTGCTACACATGCTTCCACATTCTGATTTTCAGGCTTAAAAGGCAGTGTGGGTGTCAGAACTCTTTGGGACTTACTCTTATTATCACATAAGAAAATGGGTGAGTAAAAGGAAAATATACCCATTGACTCTTAAAACATTTCCATGGAAATGATACTGTGCTATTCCATTTCCAGTTCATGGGTCCAAGGAAAACACATTGCCAAGCCAGTTAGCAGGCCAGGAAAGTCTACATAGTTTAGAGGGAATCACTGCAAGTCACATGGGGAGTAGATGTGTTATTTTCCTAAAGTGAAGAATAAGACAATCTATCACAATCAGACTTTATTCAAGTCTCATATAACTTATGGTTAACAATCTTTTTTACAGGCTTTCATTGTATCCTGTTAAAAAAAAAAAAAGGAAATAAAACACATATTTTCATACCACTTCCTTTCTTAGTGCCTTACTCCAGTTTTCCCTCAAGAATAAAATTCAAACTTCTTTGTGGACCACAAACCTCCAGGTACTTCTACCTGTAGATACTGCCTCATATTTTAGATTCTATTTCCTAAGCACTTCTCATTCATCTCCATAGCATTGCACACGCTTTTCCCTCTGCCTGAAATACCATCTTTTCTTGTCAACTCCTTGTTTCTTTTCAAGGGGTGTTGGAGAAGAAAACAAACCCCAAAACAAAACAAATTTACTTCATGTATCTTTTGTGATTATCCTTTCATCATTCAAACATTATGCTAAGCATTGGTACAATTAAATCTTTCTCCCTTAGCAAGCAAGTCCACAACCTCTACACATAAAACTATTGCATAAATGTTTGCATTGATGAATATTTAGCACTAAGCTTAACAAATAAAACAATAGACTCCAATTTGGACCCTAGAAGACAATCTTGTCATTTTCATGGTATTATGTTGCCAGCTTGGATTGGAAATCTATTCATAGTCCTCCCACATTTAACTTGTCACCTTCCTTATAAACAACTTGGGAAATGAAGTAAAGAATAGCTTTTGATTTTTGATGTGCCATTTGAAGAATTATCTCCCAACTGAGTTTAAAAATGTCTGTGGTCTAATTGAGACTTTCTAAATATGTATATGCTCTCTTCCTCTTTTGCCAATTGTTTCCTGTGCTATTATTTTTCTACTTTAGTTTCACTCACTTGACCCTTATGAATTTGCATTAAAAAAAAGAGCCTACATTGTAAAGCGTTTACTAACTGGAAAACATGTTTTTAATCAGCGTTAGATGTTCATACTTAATTGATGTGGAAATTGATTTAAAGATATGCTAATTAATTTGCCCCAAACTACAGAGGAGAGCGAAAAAGTTGGCTTAAAGCTCAACATTCAGAAAACGAAGATCATGGCATCCGGTCCCATCACTTCATGGGAAATAGATGGGGAAACAGTGGAAGCAGCGTCAGATTTTATTTTGGGGGGCTCCAAAATCACTGCAGATGGTGACTGCAGCCATGAAATTAAAAGACGCTTAGTCCTTGGAAGAAAAGTTATGTCCAACCTACATAGTATATTCAAAAGCAGAGACATTACTTTGCCAACTAAGGTCCGTCTAGTCAAGGCTATGGTTTTTCCAGTGGCCATGTGTGGATGTGAGAGTTGTACTGTGAAGAAAGCTGAGCGCCGAAGAATTGATGGTTTTGAAGTGTGGTGTTGGAGAAGACTCTTGAGAGTCCCTTGGACTGCAAGGAGATCCAACCAGTCCATTCTGAAGGAGATCAGCCCTGGGATTTCTTTGGAAGGAATGATGCTGAAGCTGAAACTCCAGTACTTTGGCCACCTCATGAGAAGAGTTGACTCATTGGAAAAGACTGTGATGCTGGGAGGGATTGGGGGCAGGAGGAGAAGGGGACGACCGAGGATGAGATGGCTGGATGGCATCACGGACTCAATGGACGTGAGTCTGAGTGAACTCTGGGAGTTGGTGATGGACAGGGAGGCCTGGCGTGCTGTGATTCATGAGGTCACAAAGAGTCAGACATGACTGAGCAACTGAACTGAACTGAACACGACCAATAATCTTTAGGAGGAGAGCTGTAATTTCAAATGAGATGTGTTAAGTATCTCCCTTTTCCCTGTACTTTTGTTTTAGACCAAGTGACCACTAAGACAAAGGGGTAGTAGACAGAGGACACACCATTGATTTTATTCATGAATAAAACCTAAGTTGAAGGACATGTCTTATGTTTATAGGCAAATTGTTGTTCAGTCACTCAGTTGTGTTTGACTATTTGTGACCCCATGAACTGAAGTACACCAGACTTCCCTGTCCTTCACCATCTCCCTGAGCTTGCTCAAACTCATGTCCATTGATTCAGTGATGCCATCCAACTGTCTCATCCTCTGTCACTTCCTTCTTCTCTTGCCTTCAATCTTTCCCAGTATCAGGGTCTTTTCCAATGAGTTGACTCTTATCATTAGGTGGCCAAAGTATTGGAGCTTCAGCATAATGAATGAATATTCAGGGTTGATTTCCTTTATGATTGACTGGTTTGATCTCCTTGCTTTCCAAGGGACTGTTGAGAGTCTTCTCCAGCACCATAATTCAGAGGCATCAATCCTTTGTCACTCCAGTGTTGGGCAGTGATGGACCAAGACAGATCTCAGCTTTGAAGGAGCTTTAACACAGTTAAATTGATGTCAGGTCATGGAGGAATGAAGGAGACAGCTTGCTCACTTCAAAGAAATTACTGTCAAGTGGAAACAGGTGTAACCAAACTATACCTTTCCACTGTATTATTTCAAAATTTTCCAAAATGGTTTTCTACCTCTCTAGGGAAAAAATGAGAAAAGGATCAGAAAAAAGCTAATGGAGTCAAGCAAGGAGATCCAACCAGTCCATTCTGAAGGAGATCAGACCTGGGATTTCTTTGGAAGGAATAATGCTAAAGCTGAAACTCCAGTACTTTGGCCACCTCATGCAAAGAGTTGACTCATTGGAAAAAACTCTGATGCTGGGAGGGATTGGGGGCAGGAGGAGAAGGAAATGACCGAGGATGAGATGGCTGGATTGCATCACTGACTCAATGGACATGAGTCTGAGTGAACTCCGGGAGTTGGTGATGGACAGGGAGGCCTGGCGTGCTGCAATTCATGGGGTCGCAAAGAGTCAGACACGACTGAGTGACTGAACTGAACTGATACATGAGAGCAGGGCAAAACTCCCAGAATAAAGAAGTGTTCCTTCTTAAGAATGATTATTTCACATTTTTCCCCTTTTTACACTTTTCTGCCCTCCTATTGTGTTCCACTAATGACTTTGCTTCATATTACATCAAGAAATTTTCATAGCTAACACTTATATGTACCCGGGACCAGACACTGTTCCAAGAGCTTTACATATATTAAATCATTTAATTAAAGGGAAGCAATCAGGCAGAAACTCCCTCTGGTGCATAATGCCAAATCTACAAAACTTCACTTTTTACTTAGGTAATCTTCTTACTTTAATGTTGAAGTTCCTAAACTTTTCTGCTTCTGTAATGGGTTATAGATACCACTCCAAACCCATGCTTGTGTTTGGGTTGATCTGCCTTTATTTTCACAAGAACTGTACTCCTGAAATTATGTTATTTTTTGACTGAATCTTTAATAATGTCCTTACTCCTCAATCATAACCATCACATCTCTGTCTATAAAAATAATTTCCCTCAAATTTTGATATTTGAAGGGGTCATAAAACTCTGTTGCTGTCTCTTATACACATCTAGATGTGTATAAGAGACAGCAATAATATTGTTTCAATCTGAATTTTAACTACTAAAAAATCACATTAGTGATATTCAGAGAAAAATAAAATTTACCTTTGTCTCAGTAATATGAATTCTAATAGAAATAGTATAGCATATAATTCACTAGAAAATTATTGAGCACTCAAGATTCAGAGAAAACTAAAATTCCTTAAATATAAATTATAATAAATTGATGAAAATTGGAATACATGTGTTGCATTTGTTTGAACAATGACAGTTGAATATCTATATTATATGTTCAACATTTGTTAGCCTGCTTAAATCTCAAGAGAGGAAGAAATCATTCTTTTTTTAAGCTGCCTGATTTCTTCCCACAATGGGATATCATATTACAAAGCCTTAATTTTTTTTAATTGAATAGCCTGCTATGGAGTTTTATAGTACAATTATTTTATTTAAAGTTTCTTACTAATGAATATTGTAACCATCTCAAACAGCTTTTTCAGTTTCCCCATAAACCTTTAATACGAACAAAAACAAAAAAGGAAAATGCAACAACAGCAACAACAAAACATTTCAATTACAATAGTATAATTCACACAAACTCTCAGGAAAAATATTAATAAAAAATAATTGGTGAAATTAGTTGGTTTTGTAAATGTTTACAGCACTTGTTACCTAACAGTTGATACAAAATGGTCATATACCTTAATTAATATAAAAATATGATTCTTTGTGTTGATGTTTTCATCATTTCTCTTTTTAGTTGTTTCAAATTGATGTTTTTATGCAGAGTATCCAAGGACAACAACTAAAAACAAATGTAAAGTGAAATGAAAGTATGAGTGTAAAAAAAGAATCATAGTTATGTAAGTGCATTAAGGAGACTGGGAAGAAATAAAGAGAACATTTATAGGCAGTAGAGAATCCATGACATTCATTTCATGTTTTTGCTCTGTAAACTGCAGTGTTGAAAAGGATTTTGAAATAAATTCTTATATCAACTTTGAATTAAGGTTTATATTAATTCTTTTTTCAGAGTACTTGGAAAATGAATTTTTCATTAAAATTAATCCAGACTGTTTAGAATAGTTGCTAAATTGACTGGTACTACATTTTGTCTTTTATAATGTGCTTTTTCTAGACACTTACTTTGTTTAGTATATTTACAGTATTCTGTTTTTCTCCACCCATTAGCCAACCTAGTATAATAAACTTAATTTATCCTAATTCAAATTGTGCTTGAACATTTCAGGACTATATCACTTTCCTTTAATATAGCATATGTTTTTTTAAAAACAAGACACTCCTATCCTTTTAGATTCAAAAGGAGAAAATATTTACTCTGCCAAGCTGCTTGGACACTTATCAAGCTGCTTGAATGCAAAATATCAGTTTTTCTTTTAATCTTATAAAACATAATGTATATTAAGTCTTCTGATTCCATGATAGTTTTTTTTGTTTTTAAGTTTTCTCTCCACAATAGCTTAAAAGAGCACTTGAACAAAGATCCAGATACTTCTGACTTAAATGTGATTGCTTGTAATTATTTCATTCTTTCTTCACATCTCTGATTGCACATGATGTTTGCCCTTGTGTTTCATTGTCAGGATATGGCTTGATAATTGAAGAAGTAGCCTGTGATGAAAAATTTTTATAAAAGTGAGAATAATTTAGATGGCATAATTCCATCAAGACAAACATGGTGTGTGTGTGTGTGTGTGTGTGTGTATGTATGTTCATATATATATGTTTAAAGCTTATTTTATATAGAATAAAATAAATTTATATATGAATATATACAGATATTGAATTTTAATGTATTGATTATTCAAATTAATTTTAAATGATGAAACTTAGATTTGGCAAAGTAAATTAGCACAAAATTTACTGAAAGTAGTCATAGAAATAATAAAGAAAGACCTAAGCCTTTAATTTCTGTCTATATAGCAATCATTAAAAAGCTTTGTTTCAAGTGTTTCTTCTGAGTACCAACAATATACAATCAACTGTCACAGATATACCACATAAACCTCAAAATAAATTTATAAGAAACCATTGTATGTATTGACATATTTTTACTTTATTATACCTATCCTCAGCTTACTCTTTATAATAAACTTTAGCAACTTTAATTAGTTCTCAAGGGATAGTCCCATTATTTTGCACATCTCAAACTGCTGACCTAGTTAGTCATTCCTTAGTCCACAGTGATTATTCCAGGAGATAGACACCTGGACTAAGTAGACCAAATAAAATTCTTCTCAAAAGTTTCTTTTAATTTGGCTATTTTCCTCTGTGATCATGATCTCTAAATTGCAGGCAGCCATATTGTCACTTGCTGTTGGAAACTACTTAAGAATTAAGCCATGTAAAAGAAGTCAAATCCATGGTATGTAGAAAGAGAAACAGTGACTTGAAGATGTTGTTTCTAACAGTAATCATAGTTTGATAAAGTCTTTGAACATACCAGAGACATGGATCACTGATTATACTCCAAGGGAGTCTATCACTTACAATTGAGAAAATCCTATCTTTATTACTCATCATTCTCCACAAATTTATTCCTCCTCCTTCATTAACAGTGGGGTGTGATACTGCATCCTTGTTTTCCTATTAACAACTTATTTGATCTAAGACAGATTTTCTGTGTGTAAAGTATTTCACCTACAAAAGAGAAATACAATATTTATATTGTAGCATTGTTTTGAGAATAAAATGAGTATAGTGCATGCACTGTAATAGTGATTAGTTATCCATTGTGGTGACTAAGAATCACCTTTGATTTTTCTTATTCTTTAATTTTTTATCAACCTGCTTATATCTTTTCTTGATCCACTCTTTCTTCACTCTTAGTGATGCAGTTTTAAGTAAGTGTATTTTATTAATATATTATGGTGGTAACAGGAAACCCAAAATTTCAGTGGTCTCCAACATAAACATTTTTCTAACTCTCATGTTAGCTGCCAGCAAGTGCTGGCAGACTTACAGCCTCTGCTACACATGCTTCCACATTCTGATTTTCAGGCTTAAAAGGCAGTGTGGGTGTCAGAACTCTTTGGGACTTACTCTTATTATCACATAAGAAAATGGGTGAGTAAAAGGAAAATATACCCATTGACTCTTAAAACATTTCCATGGAAATGATACTGTGCTATTCCATTTCCAGTTCATGGGTCCAAGGAAAACACATTGCCAAGCCAGTTAGCAGGCCAGGAAAGTCTACATAGTTTAGAGGGAATCACTGCAAGTCACATGGGGAGTAGATGTGTTATTTTCCTAAAGTGAAGAATAAGACAATCTATCACAATCAGACTTTATTCAAGTCTCATATAACTTATGGTTAACAATCTTTTTTACAGGCTTTCATTGTATCCTGTTAAAAAAAAAAAAAAGGAAATAAAACACATATTTTCATACCACTTCCTTTCTTAGTGCCTTACTCCAGTTTTCCCTCAAGAATAAAATTCAAACTTCTTTGTGGACCACAAACCTCCAGGTACTTCTACCTGTAGATACTGCCTCATATTTTAGATTCTATTTCCTAAGCACTTCTCATTCATCTCCATAGCATTGCACACGCTTTTCCCTCTGCCTGAAATACCATCTTTTCTTGTCAACTCCTTGTTTCTTTTCAAGGGGTGTTGGAGAAGAAAACAAACCCCAAAACAAAACAAATTTACTTCATGTATCTTTTGTGATTATCCTTTCATCATTCAAACATTATGCTAAGCATTGGTACAATTAAATCTTTCTCCCTTAGCAAGCAAGTCCACAACCTCTACACATAAAACTATTGCATAAATGTTTGCATTGATGAATATTTAGCACTAAGCTTAACAAATAAAACAATAGACTCCAATTTGGACCCTAGAAGACAATCTTGTCATTTTCATGGTATTATGTTGCCAGCTTGGATTGGAAATCTATTCATAGTCCTCCCACATTTAACTTGTCACCTTCCTTATAAACAACTTGGGAAATGAAGTAAAGAATAGCTTTTGATTTTTGATGTGCCATTTGAAGAATTATCTCCCAACTGAGTTTAAAAATGTCTGTGGTCTAATTGAGACTTTCTAAATATGTATATGCTCTCTTCCTCTTTTGCCAATTGTTTCCTGTGCTATTATTTTTCTACTTTAGTTTCACTCACTTGACCCTTATGAATTTGCATTAAAAAAAAGAGCCTACATTGTAAAGCGTTTACTAACTGGAAAACATGTTTTTAATCAGCGTTAGATGTTCATACTTAATTGATGTGGAAATTGATTTAAAGATATGCTAATTAATTTGCCCCAAACTACAGAGGAGAGCGAAAAAGTTGGCTTAAAGCTCAACATTCAGAAAACGAAGATCATGGCATCCGGTCCCATCACTTCATGGGAAATAGATGGGGAAACAGTGGAAGCAGCGTCAGATTTTATTTTGGGGGGCTCCAAAATCACTGCAGATGGTGACTGCAGCCATGAAATTAAAAGACGCTTAGTCCTTGGAAGAAAAGTTATGTCCAACCTAGATAGTATATTCAAAAGCAGAGACATTACTTTGCCAACTAAGGTCCGTCTAGTCAAGGCTATGGTTTTTCCAGTGGCCATGTGTGGATGTGAGAGTTGTACTGTGAAGAAAGCTGAGCGCCGAAGAATTGATGGTTTTGAAGTGTGGTGTTGGAGAAGACTCTTGAGAGTCCCTTGGACTGCAAGGAGATCCAACCAGTCCATTCTGAAGGAGATCAGCCCTGGGATTTCTTTGGAAGGAATGATGCTGAAGCTGAAACTCCAGTACTTTGGCCACCTCATGAGAAGAGTTGACTCATTGGAAAAGACTCTGATGCTGGGAGGGATTGGGGGCAGGAGGAGAAGGGGACGACCGAGGATGAGATGGCCTGTCTCTTATACACATCTAGATGTGTATAAGAGACAGGCTTTTATGTCCCCTCCTCCTTAAAATGAACACTGAACAAAATCCCAACAGGGAACATTTTTTTTACACATCATCCCTGGCCCACTGCTTTATATTTACTGATATACAGCAGAGTCCTGTGTCTGCCTCTAGACACATGAAAGGACTTTCAAGTTTCCCAATATAAGAGTGAAGTTAAATAAAATGAGAATAAAGAATTTCATTAAGAAAAGTTACCTTTAGTTTTCCTGACAGTCAAAACTCTCCTTGGCAGGTTACTAGGTTGAGTTTACAACCACTGTAAAAAAGGCTGCGCTGAGCTCAGTACCTGCCACTCCATCTGTCAGCCAAACACCCCATTTTCTTGAGGAGCTAATATGTGCACTCTAATTTTATCCACTTTTGATTGTCTACTAGCAACTCAATTTGCCCTCACTCTGGGGCATATTTTGGCCCTAGACCTGGAATGCCTCTCCCAAATTTTCTACTATTTGTCTTCAAAGCTTTCAACAAATCCAAGCTCCTCCAAGAATCCTGTCTTACCCCTCCCACTTCTTCTGAATTCCTGTGTCCCTACTACTGGGGTGACACCCAATGAAGGCTTAGGTGCCGGGCTTATTTCCTTGGTGTACCCTGGGTGTCAGTCTCATCCTGCAACTTCTCCAATGAAAGATCTACATTTTGTGCTCTCTCTGTAACTCCTGCAGTGCCCAGATCACTGCTGCCTACATAGGAGATAACTAGAAACACTTACTCGTTAACTTTTTCAAGTGGAGTAGAAGCATATACTAATTTGTGAAGTGCAGAGTACATGAGAGACGCCATAATTCTCACAAAGCAGCAAAATACATTTAATACGCAAGCAAGCAACAGAGACAATGGTCAGAAATAGAAATTTAAAGATGGAGGAAAGAAGCTTAAATCCGTGGTAAAGAGGATTGGATTCAGGGTAAAAACAATGGTAGGGAGGATAGTTTCTCCCAGGAGTGTGTGTAGAGTGTGTGGGAGGTTGATAAGCCCCCACAGTGGGAGGAAGCAGTCATGGACAGAGGCCTCAGAGAAGACTTTTTCCAAGACCAGCTCTGGGCTCTTGCTGCTGCTGCTGCTGCTAAGTCACTTCAGTCGTGTCCGACTCTGTGCGACCCCAGAGACGGCAGCCCACCAGGTTCCCCCATCCGTGGGATTCTCCAGGCAAAAACACTGAAGTGGGTTGCCATTTCCTTCTCCAGTGCATGAAAGTGAAAAGTGAAAGTGAATTTGCTCAGTCGTGTCTGACTCCTAGGGACCCCATGGACTGCAGCCCACCAGGCTCCTCCGTCCATGGGATTTTCCAGGCAAGAGTACTGGAGCAGGGTGCCATTGCCTTGGTGATCCATTATTCAACTGTAAAATGGGTACAGTGTAATTCTCCTGTTCCTACTTCAGGGCTTTTGTGAGCCCTAATTATTTGTTGTTTGTAAAGGCTTTGAACTCTCTGGATGACAGACACCACAAGCAGTTCAAGGGCTGACTCTAGACCATTATTAGCTCCAGTTAGACTCACAGTGAGAGGAAAGACATGACCATTTTCAGCACACCTGTCAGCTCGGCCTTTTTTATCATTTGTAGGGTTTTTGTGGCTAAATTAGAATTGCTCTTCATTACTTTTTCACTGGCAATTAAAAAAAGATCAAAATGGGACTTGTAACAAGGAGGCTGAAAGCTAATTTTTGCTCTCTATAAAAAGGCACAACATACATCTCAGGAATCCCTTTCTCTTTACCCCTACAGTCTGCAAGAATTTTAGAGGATATATGACTCTCCTCTTTGTCTGCCTCAGAAAAATTAAGAGAAGGGGACTTAAAGAAGTTAGAGATGAAGGTAAAACTCACCAGTTTTAAATGTTTTTTTTTTTTTTTTCCTTCTTTACTCTAGTTGCCAAACTTCCAAACTGCCCAATAATGGAACACTTTTTTTAAAACTGAACTTCTGAATAGAACCACAATTCTCATTATCAAAAAGCTGTTGACAATGAATCCCGAAATTCTTTCTGTCTCTTTTTCTCTCTGCCTCCTCTCCATTCTCCCAGCTCCTATGAATGGTTTAAGTTCTGTAAGTGAGCTTCTCAAGGATTCAATAGGACTGGAGTTCGATAATTTCCTTATTCTCTTCTAGCTGAAGGATACTTTGGCATCCCTTTTCCATCAAGGGCTCTTGCCTACCGGTCATGCCCACCTCATACTGAGGGACCCATTTGCCTCTGGCTTTCATTCTTCCTTGTCTTCTCCTTGACCTTTCTGCTTCCAGGAATAGCTTCACTGAGAACCTGCTTGTTCCCATACATTTGTCTAGCTTTATTGAGGTATACTTGACAAATGAAAATTGTATTTGTACAATCAAAATATTTAACCTGATGTTTTGATATATGTATACATTGTGAAATGAGTATCACAATTAAACTAATTAACACATCTATCATCTCATATACTTTTTTTTTGTAGTAAGAACACATTTGTCCTAGCAAATTTCAAGTAAACAAGATAGTATTATTAACTATAGTCACCATGCAGTACTTTAGATCTCCAGAACTTATTTGTCCCACATAACTGAAACTTGGTATCTTCTGACCTACACTGACTCCACCACCACTCAGCCCCTAGCAGCTATTATCCTACTTCCTACTTTTATGAATCTGACTTTTTAGACTCCACATATAAGTAAGAAGATATCGTGTCTGTCTTTTTGTGTTTGGCTTATTTTACTGAGCATAATTCTTTCCAGATTCATCTTTGTTTGTCACAAAGGAATTGATTGTGTGTGTATTATATACTACATATAATATACATGTATACATCTAATATGTATACATCTATATTACATATGTATATATTTCACATCTTCTTTGTCCATTCGGGAATGACAGAGGATGAGATGGTTGGATGGCATCACCGACACAATGGACATGGGTTTGAATGGGCTCCGGGAGTTGGTAATGGACAGGGAGGCCTGGCATGCTGCGGTTCATGGGGTTGCAAAGAGTCGGACACGACTGAGCGACTGAACTGAACTGAACTTGCCCATTCATCCATCCACGGACACTTAGATTTCTGTTTCCACATCTTGGCTATTATGAACAATGCTGCAGTGAATGTGGGGTGCAGATGTCTCTCCATGGTCCAGATTTAATTTCCTCTGGATAAATACCTAGAAGCACGATTGTGGGATTGCCAGGTCATAGGGTAGCTTTATTTTTAATTTCTTGAATACCTTGTTATTGTTTTCCTCCACCTTTGAGAATTAGGGCTTACAATAGGCATTGACCTCACTTTTTCCCTAGGTCTTCTCCTTTCTCTCTTATCAACAGAAGTTAATTTACCAAAATAAATATTCATGTTGGAGTTTCAGGTGGAAATTAGGAAAGAGCAATGATGTCACTGCTCTACACACTCTATATTCTTCTCTACTGTAGATTAATCTTCACAAGATTAATCCTAAGAATCTAAATTTTTAAATAATGCTTACAGATGACAAGTTGGACCCAGAATGGGGAGTTGAGATAGAGTTGTCTGGAAAAAAAAACTGAAGTAGAATGCTTTCTGTTCTGTTTCACCTGCAAAGTTGAGAGTTTACAAGGTTCTATGTAGCATTATCCCCCACAATAGTAGATACTGTCTAAATAACAAAAAGGGATAAGTTAGCCCACCCACATGGGCCACAGGAATGATGTCCCACATTTTTCCTGATTCAGGAGAGTCAGAGGACCCCAAACTATGGTGTGGGGACACATAGAAACTTTCCTGGTCCTCTATCAAGGTCTTGTGTTCATATTCAGGGTATTTGCAAGTATCCTGTAAATGACTTTTCATCCCATAGCAAAAGAAATGTGTACCACATGATTACTCAGTCTAAAATATCTTGAATGTGCATTTAGTAAACACACATTCTCTGTTTCCATGAATTGTTTATCCAAGAACCCAACGTTTCTTTTTTAATAACTGTCATTGGGTTCCTGTTATTGTTGCTGCTGCTGCTACTGGGGGACATGTTATATAATATAAATAGCAAAAGCATGCATTTCAATAGCAACTGCTTAAAATACACTAATTCAACAACAACCCAAAAACCTTAATGCTCAAAAACTAGAGCAGTGGGATGGAACTTTCAGAAGACTCCCCAGTGTTCTGTCTTTACTCCCTCTCAGGGTCCTGTTACCAAGAGTACCTCTGCACAAATGTTCCACTTTAAACACACAGCCTGCTCTCTGCTCCTATTTTCACACCCCATATACCTACAAACATGGTATATCTTGGTCATTTCATTTCTATACTGTTTACAATTTTCCTGTGTTCTCAGGTTTCTTTGGTTCCCTTACAAAATCCCATATTCATTTTTGGCTTATCATCCATTAAAAAACATTTGAATTAAAATTTTTAAAAAATCGCTCAGCCTGGGCCCACTATCTCGACCATTGGAGTAGGGCACTGGAGACCTATATTCTGATCCCAGTTTTGCAAATAATTGGTTGTGTGACCCAGAACTAATCATTTAATCTCTCTGTCTAATTTCTTCATCAGTAAGATAAGAAATATAACTTTCTTACCTGTTTTACAAAGCTGTTGTGGGAAACATTTGAGGACTGAATATACATCTGACATCTCTGGCTCTGATTGTCCTCTGAGAGCTGTCTCTGATGACTGTACTTCATCTACCTATAATCCATGCTTCCATTCATTAGGCACACATTTATTGTCCCAACTTATCTGTCAGGCTATAAGATCTTACACACCCTGGGAAGGCAGACTCTTGACAAAACTGCACCTTGTCTGAGAGGTACTCAGGTGTTGGGGGGCATGGTATACCCTCTGTAAAATCATGGACAGACTTGGGGCAGTTCATCAAGGTATGTATGGAGTGGACATGTGTCTTATTTTGTTTTTTTTTTAATCTCGTCACCCTTTATTCTTTCCCCTTCCCTAATAGAATTTTGTTTTGCGAAATGTACACTTTCCCGGTGGGCCAAGGAGCAGACTGTGCTAATTGGGTGCTCTTTCCTTGACAGATGCAAGTTTTTCATAGTGACAGAGACTCTAAGTGTAGGAATTTCCTGATGATGGCTGTGGCCACTGGCCTCGCTCTCCCTGCTATGAGCTGTTCCAGTCATTAGCATTCCTGTTCCTCGGAGTTGTCTCACTTCCCATTATCTTCCGAGTTCTCAACTTTCTCTGTGAGTTAGCATAGGTTTCCACCCAATTTTACTTGTTCTTTAGTTAGTCACAGTTGCTGTAACAACAAAGCCACAACAACAACAAAAACCTGAATAATGACAATAAGCTGTATATCATGTGCATGTGCCTCTGTGAAAGCGAAACACACAGGCCTACCTCAGTGCTCAGTACATATTCATTCATTCAAGCAACACATATCCATTGAAAAACTATGAATCAGGCCCTGGGCCCTCCTGAAGCTCATGGTTGGACAGAGGATGGACAGTGAGCAAGTAATTGAAAGTACAGTGAGTATTGAAGAAGGGCAGGGCTTTACTGAACAGTATGGGAGGCAATCTGGAGCTAAGAGAGGACTTCCCGTGTAGAAGTCATATTTTACCTTAGTTGTAGGGGATGAAGAGGAATCTTCTAGGTAGAGGCTGGGGGACGAAGTTCTAGAGAAGGGAACAATCTGTCCCCTGAGTAAAAAACCATGAACATAGCCCATTGCCTCTTTATTTCATGAATCACTGGGGTACAGCATAAAGGGATATGAATTATAGGTAGACAGGAAGCCATGTGTTAGCCCTGTTCCCACAGATGACACACTCTATGAGCTTGAAAAGGCACTTGCTTTTTCATGTGTATTTCCTAATCTGTAATATTAGGGTGGAGGGACACTTAATATAGAAGATCTCTAATATGCTATGATTTATTGATGCTTTTGAACTGTGGTGTTGGACAAGACTCTTGAGAGTCCCTTGGACTGCAAGGAGATCCAACCAGTCCATTCTGAAGGAGATCAGCCCTGGGATTTATTTGGAGGGAATGATGCTGAAGCTGAAACTCCAGTACTTTGGCCACCTCATGCGAAGAGTTGACTCATTGGAAAAGACTCTGATGCTGGGAGGGATTGGAGGCAGGAGGAGAAGGGGACGACCGAGGATGAGATGGCTGCATGGCATCACGGACTCGATGGATGTGAGTCTGAGTGAATAATAGTTGGATAAAGGACATGACAGGAGCTTCATCTAAAATGACCATCCATCCCATCTTCTTGCAGTCTCCTCTCTGCTGCCCTCCATATGATAGAGCAGTGTAGGTGCAGAGTACTTGAGAAGCAATAAGAGGACACAAAAGCACAGGTGGGTAAGGTGTGAAAGGCAGAGAGGCAAACTGTTACCAAAGGTACCTGTACTAATTTTTAGACAGTCAAGAAATAATCCTACTTAGTATCCATTGCCCTCACTCCTGCTATGTAAGATAGCAGCTCTCTCACTTTGCTAACCCCATTGTAATTATGTGTGTGTTCTCTTCTGTTTTCCTTGCCACTAATTTTTTTCTCACTTTTCATGCTTCGGCTTAAATTGACATTTATTAAAACATCACCAAACAAATGTTCACAGAATGCACAAGACAGGCCATATTTGGGTCCATAAAAATCTCAATAACTTTCCAGTAATTGAAATTGCACAAAATGTGGTCTCTGATCACAACAGCATTTACCTAGAAATCAATAAAAGGTCTGCAAAATTGCCCACTTTTTGGACAGTCAGCAACACACTTCTGAGCCCACATATCAAAGAAGAAATCACATACAAAAAAGAAAAGATTTTGAATAGAAATTACTGTACATGCCAAAATATCAATAAGAAATCTTTCACCATTTACTTGCTTAAATTTCTTTCTTATTTAGCCAATTAAATATAATTATGATTTATACAATTTTCATACAGCATAGGTTACAAATTCTATTCAAGTTCCCATAGACTATGAACTAGGAGACATTGGGACATATCCAGGGATGTAAAAAAAACAAGGTGCAAAATATCATAGTCTAAAGGTACTGAAATAATTGATGTGGTTCTCTTATCATTGTGGAATTATGTTAGAAATCAGTATCAAAAGATACTTGATTATAACCCACATATTTTCAAGTGTAGTGTGACATTTACCAAGAGAGATCTTTGACTTAGCTATCGAAAGCCTCAATAAAGTTAAAAGACTGAAAAAAATACAGAGAGTAATTGCAGAGAAGATAGCATTTAAATGAGAACTTAATATCAAAATGAAAATTTTGTATCAAAGGAACTTTAAAACCC
>SJYT01082806.1:0-17481 GCA_006410635.1 Cephalophus harveyi
CAAGCAATCTAATTCCAAAGCCCACGCCTTAACTACTTAACTACACTACTGCCTCAATCAGTAATATAATATAGTAATATTGGGCACACAGTAGGTACCCGATAGTTAATGGTCATATTTAAATTAAATAAACTTTGTGACATCTGTTGGCTAAAGGTCCTTTAGGTACTAAAGGTACAACTGTTGAGGAGGCCACCCTTATTATCAACTTTCATGTATATTTTCATTTGGCATCAAAACCCTTTGGGGATTATTATCCCCATTTTGCAGATGTATAAACTGACACAAAGGGAAGTTAAATTTGCCCAGAATCATACAGCCAGTCCAAGGCAGACAGTGGATTTGGTCCAGGCCAAATCCACAGAACCCACACTCTTAATCATGACAGCAAAGTGAATATGGGAATTTTTTTTTTAAGTGAATAGGTGAAATAGTAAATTTCCAAGGTAAAATTCATTAAGCTACACCCAATGAAGACAGGAATAAAAGGAGAGAGAGATTGAAAGAATACCTAGGAAATAAACTATCATGCTGAGAAGACAAAGAAATGGCTAAGAAGATTTAGGGCTGGATGCCTCCTAGTACCTCCCAGTAGGTACCCTTGAGTACCCAGAATCTTGTTTCCTTCCAGAATGAGCAGAAACTGTGGGGGTACACCCTTGATTTATCACTTTTAATATCTGGACATAGACTGTGCAGGCTTCTGTTTATCCTCTTGTCCTAGGCCCCCAAAGTGCTTAGGGGTGGCTCTGAAAATCTATTAATTTGGCTAGTTACTAGCCAAAATAATAACACAACACCTGCATTTTGCTCCTAGACAAAGAGGTTTGTCCTACTGACATTTCATCCATTCTACAGAAGTTAAATTCCTCAGCATCCATAAGAGTGAATCTGAGTTCTTCATTAACATTTGTATCTGTACATAAAGGATACTACAAAAAGGAATAAGCATTAAAAAATGAAATTCAAATGGACACATAGAGGCAGGGATCAAGTACTTATTTCTGAAAATAAGGCTCTAGACTCAAAATAATTATAATAGTACAGAAGTGTGACTTCTAAAGAACTTCATCTGTTGAATTAACATCTAATATTTTAAAATATATGCCAATTACACCCACATTTGTTAAATCTGTAAAAATCAGACCTTTCATTTAGAAAAATAATAATTATAACTAATACACATATACCAGTAATTATATTTCAGGCAACAGTTTAAAGTATTTTGTATTTACTAACCTCATTTAATGTATGTACGTGTGTATCTGTCTCTCTATATGTATATATACATGATACACACTCACACAAATATATTCAGACTGACAATAGCTAATCTATGCTAATCCAGAGATAGTCACCTTAGCCATATTGACATTTTTGGTCAGATCATTCTTTGTTTTGGAGGGATGTCCAATGCATTGTAAGACATTTAGCAGCCAGCAGCAACCTCCAATTGCCATGGCCAAAAATGTCTCCAGAGACTGCCAAATGTCTCCCAAGGTGGAGGATGGAGATGAAGAGGGCAAATGCTCCCAGTTAAGAACCACAAATACATACTAATTCATTCTGTATATGTATATAGGGGTGGAGATGTGTATATATATATGTATTATACATCTATAGAGAGCGAGGAAAAATGATGTATAAATATGCATGTGTGTGTGTGTGCTAAATCACTTCAGCTGTGTCTGACTCTTTGTGACCCTATGGACGGTAGCCTGCCAGGCTCCTCTGTCCATGGGATTCTCCAGGCAAGAATACTGGAGTGGGTTGCCATGCCCTCCTCCAGGGATCTTCCCTGATGCAGGGATCGACTCTGAATCTCTACCATCTCCTGCACTGGCAGGGGGGTTCTTTACTACCAGTGCCACCTGGGAAGCCCCATGTATAAACAGGTAAATGGTGGTGGTGGTTTGGTGGCGGTTTAGTCACTATTCGTATCCGACTCTTGCAACGCCCTGGACTGTAACCTGCCAGGCTCTTCTGTCCACAGGATTCTCCAGCAAGAATACTGGAGTGGGTTGCCATTTCCTTCTCCAATAAATAGATAAATATGTAAAACCCCACAAGGTAATACATACATTTTACAAATAAGAAGACTGAGGCACAGGGATGTTAAGTAATGTCCCACAGTTTAGCAAGTAACAAACCTAGAATTAAACCCATACGTTTTTACTCTGGAAGCCATGCTTCTAAACACTGAACTACACTGTATGATATAAACAATTTAAGAAATAAATAAAAGTCTAAACTGCAGTCTACAGCTCCTTCTTGGAAGACAACATGGTACAAAAGATCACAGTATTTGATGTCTGGAAAATCTAGTTTTGGCTCCTGTCTCTTCTGGTTATGTATCCTCAGGCAAATTATTTACTGTGTTATAGCTCAGTTGGTAAAGAATCCGCCTGCAATGCAGGAGACCCCAGTTCAATTCCTGGGTCAGGAAGATCCGCTGGAGAAGGGATAGGCTGCCCACCCCAGTATTGTTGAGCTTCCCTTGTGGCTAAGCTAGTAAAGAATCTGCCTGCAATGCGGGAGACCTGGGTTCGATCCCTGGGTTGGGAAGATCCACTGGAGAAGATAAGGCTGCCCACGCCAGTATTCTGGCCCGGAAAATTCCATGGACTGTATAGTCCATGGGGTCCCAAAGAGTTGGACAAGACTGAGCGACTTCACTTTCACTTCAAACACAAAAATAACAATTACACCATAAAATAATTTTGAGGATTAAATGATTGTAAAAAGGAATCTACAAGTCAGAGAATTAGCTTGACTACGAAAATATTACTTGATTTGCAAATGTCAACTTAAAAGATATTTTTTAATATAAATTTATTTATTTTAATTGGAGATTAATTACTTTACAATATTGTATTGGTTTTGCCATACATCAACATGAATCCGCCACAAGTATACACGTGTTCCCCATCCTGAACCCCCCTCCTTCCTCCCTCCCCATACCATCCCTCTGGGTCATCCCAGTGCACCAGCCCCAAGCATCTGGTATCATGCATCGAACCTGGACTGGCTATTCGTTTCATATATGATATTATACATGTTTTAAAATAGGCCAGTGGCATTTATACAGTCAGCAAAAAAACAACCAGGAGCTGATTGTGACTCAGATCATGAACTCCTTATTGCCAAACTCAGACTTAAACTGAAAAAAGCAGGGAAAACCACTAGACCATTCAGGCATAACCTAAATCAAATCCCTTACAGTGGAAGTGACAAATAGAGTCAAGGGCTTAGATCTGATAGAGTGCCTGAAGCACTATGGACGGAGGTTTGTGACATTGTACAGAAGGCAGTGATCAAGACGATGCCCAAGAAAAAAATATGCAAAAAGGCAAAATGGTTGTCTGAGGAGGCCTTACAGATAGCTAAGAAAAGAGGAGAAGCAAAAGGTAAAGGAGAAAAGGAAAGATATACCCATATGAATGCAGAGTTCCAAAGAATAGCAAGAAGAGATAAGAAAGCCTTCTTCAGTGGTCAGTGCAAAGAAATAGAGGAAAACAATAGAATGGGAAAGACTAGAGATCTCTTCAGGAAAATTAGAGATAACGAGTTGGTGATGGACAGGGAAGCCTGGCATGCTGCAGTCCATGGGGTCGCAAAGAACTGGACACGACTGAGTGACTGAACTGAACTGAAGGGAACATTTCATGCAAAGAAGGGCACAATGAAGGGCAGAAATGGTATGGACCTAACAGAAGCAGAAGATATTAAGAAGACTTGGCAAGAATACACAGAACTATACAAAAAAGATCTTCATGACCCAGATAACCACCATGGTGTGATCACTAACCTGGAGCCAGACATCCTGGAATGCAAAGTCAAGTGGGCTTTAGAAAGCATCACTACAAACAAACCTAGTGGAGGGGATAGAATTCCAGTTGAACTATTTCAAATCCTAAAAGATGAAAGTGCTGCAATCAATATGCGAGCAAATCTGGAAAACTCAGCAGTGGCCACAGGACTGAAAAAGGTCAGTTTTCATTCCAATCCCAAAGAAGGGTAGTGCCAAAGAATGTTCAGACCACCGCCCAATTGCACTCATCTCACACGCTAGCAAAATAATGCTCAAAATTCTCCAAGCCAGGCTTCAACAGTATGTGAACCGTGAACCTCCAGATGTTCAAGTTGGATTTAGAAAAGGCAGAGGAACCAGAGATCAAATTGTCAACATCTGTTGGATCATAGAAAAAGCAACAGAATTCCAGAAAAACATCTAATTCTGCTTTATTGACTATGCCAAAACCTTTGACTGTGTGGATCACAATAAACTGGAAAATTCTGAAAGACATGGGAATACCAGACCACCTTACCTGCCTCCTGAGAAATCTGTATGCAGGTCAAGAAGCAACAGTTAGAATCAGACATGGAACAACAGACCGGTTCCAAATTGGGAAAGGAGTACATCAAGGCTGTATATTGTTACCCTGCTTATTTAACTTATATGCAGAGTGCCTCATGTGAAATGCTGAGCTGGATGAAGCACAAGCTGGAATCAAGATTGCCGGGAGAAATATCAATAACCTCAGATATGCAGATGACACTACCCTTATGCCAGAAAGTGAAGAGGTAAAGGGCCTCTTGATGAAAGTGAAAGAGGAGAGTGAAAAAGCTGGCTTAAAACTCAACATTCAGAAAACAAAGATCATGGCCTCTGGTCCCATCACTTCATGGCAAATAGATGGAGAAACAATGGAAACAGTTGGGCTGTTGGGCTCCAAAATCCCTGCAGGTGATGAATATAGCCATAAAACTTAGAAGACGCTTGCTCCTTGGAAGAAAAGCTATGACCAACCTAGACAGCATATAGAAAAGCAGAGACATTACTTTGCTGACAAAGGTCCATCTAGTCAAAGCTATGGTTTATCCAAAAGTTGTGTATGGATGTGAGAAGGTGAAGTCGCTCAGTCGTGTCCGACTCTTTGCGACCCCGTGGACTGTAACCTACTAGGCTTCTCTGTCCATGGGATTCTCCAGGCAAGAATACTGGAGTGGATTGCCATTTCCTTCTCCAATGGATGTGAGAGCTGGACTATAAAGAAAGCTGAGTGCCAAAGAACTGATGCTTTTGATCTGTGGTGTTGGAGAAGACTCTTGAGAGTGCCTTGGACTGCAAGGAGATCAAACCAGTCAATTCTAAAAGAAATGAGTCCTGAATATTCATTAGAAGAGCTGATGCTGAAGCTGAAACTCCAATCCTTTAGCCATCTGATGCAAAGAACTGACTCACTGGAAAAAACCATGATTCTGGGAAAGATTGAAGGAAGGAGAAGGGGCCGATAGAGGATGAGATGGTTGGATGGTATTACCAACTGGATAGACATGAGTTTGAGCAAGCTCCGGGAGCTGGTGATAAGACAGGGAAGCTGGTGTGCTACAGTCCGTGGGGTTGCAAAGAATCGGACACAACTGAGTAACTAAACTGATTGAGTAGCATTTATGGGCTGTGCTTCCCTGGTGGTTCAGGGCTAAAGAATTTGCCTGCCAATGCAGGAGATGCGGGTTTATTTCCAGGTCAGGAAGATCCCCTGGAGACAGAAATGGCAACCCACTCCCGTATTCTTGCCTGGGAAATGCCATGGACAGAGAAGCCTGGTGGACTACAGTCCATGGGTCATAGGAGTCAAATATAACTTAGCAACTAACCACCACCACCAGTAAAGCATTTATCCAGTATAAAACAGTACCATAATTTTTGAGAAATTGTTTTGAGAACTAAAACGTAAGAATTTCCTGAGATTTATTCTTATATCACAACATTATAATGTCAATACTGTCAAATGGGTAGTAATCTTAAGATACAGAATCAAAAATACATTATTAAACAGTGCATCACACACACATCACAAAACAGTATTACACACTGCATGACATGAGACAAAATCTCTTATATGCACATATTTAAATTTATGTGCGTTAGTATTTACATTTATATATGTATACGTATATGTAAGAATGTTTTACTTTGCAGAAGAGAATTCAAATAGTTGGAGTTTTCCTTGAAAGCAAGTAATTTCAAATGATTTGTTAAGAATACAAAAAGTTTCAACTGCTTCTAGCTTCAACTGCTGTGTTACAGAGGCTCTCCTGGTTGATCTAAACATATGTGCTCTGAAATACATACATGTTTTGCCTGTGGTAAGTAACACCAAGACAAGCTTAGAGATGTCATCACAGTATAATCTCAAAGTGTAAACTGACAGGCAGCTCATAGCTCTTTCAAAAAGAATAATACCAAAACACCAAAAAATATTTGAAATTTTAGGGGAAATAGTTAAGGCTTCCAGTACCAAATAACTCCCACAAGGCTGTTCACACAGTGATCTCCCATAGTGTCCCATCTGGAGCCAATACGATCCTGCTGTGCTTTGCTTCAGTACTTTAAGCGCATCCCTAGACTTCATGATAGCTGGGAACCGGAGCCATGGCTAAAACCGCCCTCGGCTCTATCCCATTACTAATTCATCCCTGGGGCTGGGCCTGAGCTGTGCTGAGAAGCAGCGATGATGGCATGGCATCCTTGTAGGCACAGGCAGGCACTTTGCACACACAGATATTCATTGAGAGCTGTTTGCCTGCTGCCTGGACTGCAGTGAGTCTTAATAGTGCACACAAAAACCCTGGAGGAGCAACCATTTTTAAGTGCAGTTTTACTGCAGAAAGGCCTGAGTCTGCTTCTGTCTCTTTACAAGTGTCTGATAATCCACTCCTGTCGCGGACTGACAGGAGCTGCTATTTTGCTTCCAGCCGCTGGGACAGACCCCAGGAGAGTAGTTATCTCTCAGTGGGCAGCAACAGCAAGGGCTATTTCAAGACTGCACTGCAATTTGAAAATGTTATTCTCCACAGAGTTAAAAAAGTCACCACGGAACTACTTCTCTGAACTATATTGGTCAGTAGGATTCCTGGATAATTCCCAATGGAAGGGAGGACTTAGTACCTCTAGCCAGACAGTTGAATTTGAGACCCTTTCAGGGTTACATGTTGTAATAAAGGGGCAGAAAATTTTCAACAATTTCAAGTCATTGTTTATAAAACCCATTTAATATAGGCAAATATATCTTACTATCTAAACACATACTGCTCCCAACAGTTTCTTTTATTTTAATGCAGTTGAAACATTTAAAATAAAGCATTTTTTTTTCTCTTAGGATTTTGGAGTGCAATCAGATGTATGAAAGAAATGCAATGCTATTGTGATATTCTAGAACACCAATAGCAATCTTGCTTTTTACAATAACTTACCTTTCTTTGTAGGGTTCGAATTTTTTTTTTTACCATAAACATTAAAGGAGATACTTTCATTTTGAGATGTTCTTATCTCAGTGAAGAGGGCTATATTATTCTTTTTGAGAATCTTAAAACAGTGGGTCCTTGAAATAGATACTACAATTAAAAAAAATTTCAGCTGAAATAGCCTACTAAAGGTTGAATTTTAATCTCCATAGCTGGACAGCTGAAACTCTCTTTTTTGCATATCAATTAGATGGAGCTGCTCATCATTCTACCTTATGGTGTTACAATTCACAGATGGTTACTCCAGGGATGGATGCATTTCAGTAACAGTTTGAAATGCCCCTGGGTAATAAAGAGTGTAAATGATTGCTATGTCTTTGAAATAATGGGACTGTTAGTGGCTGATAGGGTACAGCTGTGGACAACGTTCACATTTGCTTTTAGGCCCTGTCTGCATTGTGAATTAAATAAATTAAAAAATATGTTGATTAACTAGAAAAAATAACAATAAATTGTATTCCAGATACTTGATTTTAAGAAAACAACAACTTTTTTTTTTCATCGCATTTCAAGTAAGAAAAGCAAAAAGGTTAATTTTGCAGATGATCATTTCTCTGCCTAATTGCAGAAACAATATAGGGTAAAAGGCTTGAATTAGGGGAAAGCCTTAATAGGGTTCATTTTAACTGGATGCAGAATAAAGCAAGAGGTTAATCCACAGTACAGATATTATTTAGTGTATGATTAACTTAATTTATAGTACCAGGCTATGCTGAACTATATACAGGATATCAAATACTTTCCTCCTCTTAAGAAACTGAAAATCTGCTTTGATAGAAAACAGTCATGCATACAAGACAAAACATAATAAAGTATTAGGTTACAAGCAGTACAGGCCATAAGACCCCAGGAATTTGAGGAGAGGAAAGGAGAATATGAGTGAGCTACATTCATTGGAAAAGCTTTGAGGAGAAGGTGGGTCTTGAGGGAAGTTAAAAAAGACCTCCTTTTTTGAGACCAGTAAGGTCATGGAGTGAACACAAATGTGACAGACAAAGGAAACACTAGCTACTCAGAGTTCAGGGCTCACTTGCAGGAATAGTGAGCAGCAGTGAATGTCAGATTAAGAAACTTGACCTTGAGCTGACAGACCTGAGGAGGCTTTTAAGTGGTATTTGAACAACAGATCTAACAATGGTGAGTAAGATAAACTGGAGTGGAGACCAGAGCAGTAATTCTTAACCCAGGGTACACATCAGAATTACCTAGGAACATTTCTACTCTAAATCTTGCTTTTATTTTTCAAGATCACTCCAGATATTGTGATTGTAATGGAGCTCAGAGTAATTCTTCAAGTAATTCTGTTATGATTCATGTCTGAGCTACTTACTAAACCAGAAGTTTTTAAAAAACAAAACAAATGCCCCTCCCCCCCAAAAAAAACCCCAACAACAACAAAACCCTCTTGGGAGAACACGGAAGACATTTCAATGAGAATACGTAGCCATGGCAACAGGAATGGAGAAGAAGGAATTATTCCTACAGTCACTACATAGGAAAACTCAACTGGACTTGGTAATGGGACTCAATGAAGGAAAAGTTGCCAAAGATGAATGCGTTCACGGTATTAAGCATAGGTAACTGGGAAAATTTCACTGGCATTGATAAAATTAGGGGAATGTCAGTAATTGAACGACATGAAGCCACAGAGTCGTCACTCAGTTGGCATCTGTGTCTAACAAAAAATGGTTAAATGAGAGGTCAAGCCTAGACACGTGCCTCCTTAATAAGATGTTGGAAAAACTCATGAAGAAGAGTAAAAATGAAGAGCAGAGGCCAAAGGCTAACCTGGGTCCCTATTCACAGAGGAGAGAGATAAACAGCATTTGGGGAAATTTGGAGGAAGAGACTTAAAATGAGAATGAGGGAAAAGAATGTCACAGAAGCTCAGAGAAGAAGGAAATAATTTTAAAGTGTTATGTCCAGAACACTCAACACTGAAAAAACAATATTCCTGACTTTAAGATAAGGTCCGTGATGAACTTGGAGACTTTACCAAAAAATCTTAGAGTAGGTTAAGTTTTGAATCATGTCTCTGATTTTAAGCACTAGGCATCTGGTAAGTGTTAACTGATTTAAGATTTTGAATTTCTACTCCTGTCAGGTGGGCTTTGTGGACTGACTTCTTAAGAGCAGTTTACTATGAAGCTTCTCAAATGAACTGAAGAATCTGCTCTCAGACCCAGGTGTCAGCTGAGCACTCAAATCTAACCAGATATAGCTGTGCATTTCTTTGATGATATTATTACTATATGAAGTAGGTTTGATTTCTTTAAAAGAAAAAACAAAGAAATAAAAGATTAGGATATATGCTTGTTTATATCCTTAAACAGAAGAAATAATTCCTTAAACAGGAGAACTTTGCTCATATTTCTGTTTTCTCAGGACTGGGTCCCAGAAGCCGTGTTTGCACACACAAATCTCCCTGGTTACAGCTAAATGGGGAGAAGGCAATGGCACCCCACTCCAGTACTCTTGCCTGGAAAATCCCATGGATGGAGGAGCCTGGAAGGCTGCAGTCTATGGAGTCGCAAAGAGTCGGACATGACTGAGCGACTTCACTTTCTCTTTTCACTTTGCTGCACTGGAGAAGGAAATGGCATCCCACTCCAGTGTTCTTGCCTGGAGAATCCCAGGGATGGCGGAGCCTGGTGGGCTGCCATCTCTGGGGTCGCACAGGGTCGGACACGACTGAAGCAACTTAGCAGCAGCAGCAGCATAGCTAAATGGACCAACTGCTTATCCCAGGTGGGCCAACCCATTTCTCTCTCACTGGCAGGGGCAACTGGGATTTGCACCAGCCTCTGCCAACTGCTTAAACTAGGCATCTAGTCTCAGGAACTGTGGAGCATCCACTTTTCACCATGGAAAGTGAAAGTTAAAGTTAGTCACTAAGTCATGTCCGACTTTTTGTGACTCCATGGACTGTAGCCCACCAGGCTCCTCTGTCCATGGAATTCTCCAGGTAAGAATTCTGAAGTGGGTTGCCATTTCCGTCTCCAGGGGATCTTCCTGAACCAGGGATCAAACCCAGGTCACCCACATTGTGAAAGACTATTTACCGACTGACCCACCAGGGAAGCCTTGGAGAAGCCTTCCACCATGAAGAAAACGGCAAACGAGAGCAGTAATTCTTAACCCAGGGTACACATCAGAATTACCTAGGAACATTTCTACTCTAAATCTTGCTTTTATTTTTCAAGATCACTCCAGATATTGTGATTGTAATGGAGCTCAGAGTAATTCTTCAAGTAATTCTGTTATGATTCATGTCTGAGCTACTTACTAAACCAGAAGTTTTTAAAAAACAAAACAAATGCCCCTCCCCCCCAAAAAAAACCCCAACAACAACAAAACCCTCTTGGGAGAACACGGAAGACATTTCAATGAGAATACGTAGCCATGGCAACAGGAATGGAGAAGAAGGAATTATTCCTACAGTCACTACATAGGAAAACTCAACTGGACTTGGTAATGGGACTCAATGAAGGAAAAGTTGCCAAAGATGAATGCGTTCACGGTATTAAGCATAGGTAACTGGGAAACTTTCACTGGCATTGATAAAATTAGGGGAATGTCAGTAATTGAACGACATGAAGCCACAGAGTCGTCACTCAGTTGGCATCTGTGTCTAACAAAAAATGGTTAAATGAGAGGTCAAGCCTAGACACGTGCCTCCTTAATAAGATGTTGGAAAAACTCATGAAGAAGAGTAAAAATGAAGAGCAGAGGCCAAAGGCTAACCTGGGTCCCTATTCACAGAGGAGAGAGATAAACAGCATTTGGGGAAATTTGGAGGAAGAGACTTAAAATGAGAATGAGGGAAAAGAATGTCACAGAAGCTCAGAGAAGAAGGAAATAATTTTAAAGTGTTATGTCCAGAACACTCAACACTGAAAAAACAATATTCCTGACTTTAAGATAAGGTCCGTGATGAACTTGGAGACTTTACCAAAAAATCTTAGAGTAGGTTAAGTTTTGAATCATGTCTCTGATTTTAAGCACTAGGCATCTGGTAAGTGTTAACTGATTTAAGGTTTTGAATTTCTACTCCTGTCAGGTGGGCTTTGTGGACTGACTTCTTAAGAGCAGTTTACTATGAAGCTTCTCAAATGAACTGAAGAATCTGCTCTCAGACCCAGGTGTCAGCTGAGCACTCAAATCTAACCAGATATAGCTGTGCATTTCTTTGATGATATTATTACTATATGAAGTAGGTTTGATTTCTTTAAAAGAAAAAACAAAGAAATAAAAGATTAGGATATATGCTTGTTTATATCCTTAAACAGAAGAAATAATTCCTTAAACAGGAGAACTTTGCTCATATTTCTGTTTTCTCAGGACTGGGTCCCAGAAGCCGTGTTTGCACACACAAATCTCCCTGGTTACAGCTAAATGGGGAGAAGGCAATGGCACCCCACTCCAGTACTCTTGCCTGGAAAATCCCATGGATGGAGGAGCCTGGAAGGCTGCAGTCTATGGAGTCGCAAAGAGTCGGACATGACTGAGCGACTTCACTTTCTCTTTTCACTTTGCTGCACTGGAGAAGGAAATGGCATCCCACTCCAGTGTTCTTGCCTGGAGAATCCCAGGGATGGCGGAGCCTGGTGGGCTGCCATCTCTGGGGTCGCACAGGGTCGGACACGACTGAAGCAACTTAGCAGCAGCAGCAGCATAGCTAAATGGACCAACTGCTTATCCCAGGTGGGCCAACCCATTTCTCTCTCACTGGCAGGGGCAACTGGGATTTGCACCAGCCTCTGCCAACTGCTTAAACTAGGCATCTAGTCTCAGGAACTGTGGAGCATCCACTTTTCACCATGGAAAGTGAAAGTTAAAGTTAGTCACTAAGTCATGTCCGACTTTTTGTGACTCCATGGACTGTAGCCCACCAGGCTCCTCTGTCCATGGAATTCTCCAGGTAAGAATTCTGAAGTGGGTTGCCATTTCCGTCTCCAGGGGATCTTCCTGAACCAGGGATCAAACCCAGGTCACCCACATTGTGAAAGACTATTTACCGACTGACCCACCAGGGAAGCCTTGGAGAAGCCTTCCACCATGAAGAAAACGGCAAACGAGGCAGGAAAGAGAGGCAGAGTTGGGGACGCCCCTCAGCGTGAGTCCACTCAGATATTCACTGTGACTCAGCTGCTCTCAGGCTCTGCTCCTCTTCTTCTACAGCCTCTGCTTCCACAGCTGGCACTTCTGTTCTCCCTGTCTCACAAACTCCCAGGAGGAGAATCTGCTAAAGCTCGGTTAGTCATCACCCAACACATAGTAACCACAATGTACAGTTAAAAGCCTAAGGATGCCTGGAAATATGACCATCACAAAGCTATGACAAACCTAGAGAGTGTATTAGAAATCAGAGACATCATGTTGCTGTCCAAGGTCTGTGTAGTCAAAGCTATGATTTTTCCAGTATTCATGTACGGGTGTGATAGTTGGACCATAAAGAAGGCTGAGTGCCAAAGAATTGATGCTTTCAAACTGCAGTGCTTTAGAGTCCCTTGGACTGCAAGGAGATCAAAGCAGTCAATCCTAAAGGGAATCAACTCTGGATATTCACAGGAACTGTTGACCTGATGCTAAGAGCCAACTTATTAGAAAAGACCATGATGCTGGGAAATACCGAAGGCAGGAGGAGATGAGGACAACAGAGGATGAAATGGTTGGATGGCATCATCAGTTCAATAAACATGAATTTGAACAAGCTCCAGGAGATAGTAGACAGAGGATCCTAGCATGCTGCAGTCCACGGGTTGCAAAGAGTTGGATATGACTTAGCAACTGAACAATAACAACACACCGTTACATGCTTTGAGCAGAAATTCCCAGACACAAATCTCAGTATTCTTTTACATCAAGGAAATTTTATATCTTTAAGCAACTGTGTCTCCTGCATTTTTCTGACAATGCCACCACCATCTGTTTTGATGCCTACAGTAAAGACATAAGCCAGTGGACCCTACATTTTTGGGGAATATTTGCTGAAGTACAAAGATTTATCATGATTGCTGAGAAGCACAGTGCAGTTTACATGAAGATTACAAGTAAGAGCTATAATGAAAATGACAGGGAAATGCTCAGAAAGAAGAGTCACAGAATTTATTTGAGTCTTGTCTGCTTCCTTCGCTATGGAAAGGGCTCTCCTCTTTAGACTACTGTCTCTAAACAACAGCCAGCATAGTCTTATCTATTTCATAAGATACGAGAAAACCTCTTCTCCAGTGGGATATCGGACTATCATACACTCAGCACCCACCATGGACCCAACCAAGGTTTCTGTATCAGGCTGTGCAGACTTACATTGCATAACATCTGGGGTAGCATTTCTGTCACTACTCTGCAAAGCTGTTCAACACAGTAGCCCTGGAAATTACATGTCTATAGCATGGGAAAGCAAAAACAGGAATTCAGAGTTGTTAACAAGCACTACATGGATGCAGGTAAAGATAAGCATCTTCCTGGGTGTCCTTTCAGATCATCATTCTTTGTTCAGCCCCAAAGCCCAGTTCTTCTAATCTCTATCCACATGCCTTTCTAAAACTGACTGGGCAACTCCTAGGATCGTCCTGTTTGTACAAAGCAAACCAAGCTAAATTCTCCAGGTCGAGAAGAAAATACATGCATTTTCTCATATTTCTTTTGACAAAACTTTCAGACAGACCAAAATGCTAGGACTACTGCAGAATCTCAAATTGGTTACTCACATGTCTTAAGATCACGTGACCAGAATTCTTCCAAGTCAGACAGGGTCGATGTTTTTGCCTTTATTCTTGTTTTGCATCTTTTTAATTCTGACATTAGTTTTTTCCTGGTTCACCTAAATCATCTAAAGCCCCAACTTTATTTCTACATTTCAGATGATTTTCTGGCAGTACTTCTCTGAGAAAGCACACAAATTTAGCAACATAAAACAATATGTATTTCTTGACTTCAGAAAAAAAAAATGGTTTGTCGGGTAACACATATAGAAACATATAAAAGGCAGAGTGGATTATTAAGTAATGTGGCTTATGCAACTTATTACAAAGCTACATGCATTATTAAATAATGTCAATATACAAGAACAGATAGCTGTATAAATGCTGTCATTCATAAGAAACCAGCCCATCACCACAGAGAAAATCTTTATTGATGACCAACACTGACTCCAGTACTACCCAGGATCTATACTTAATACGTGTTTAGGAGAATCATTCGAAGGATGATTCAGAAGACCTATTCAGAGAACCATGCTATAGAAATGGCCTGGCTCATATAATTGAGCACAAGGAGACATAATGCAATATGGGAACAATTATGACATTTACAACTGATCAGTCTTTCAAGTAATATCTGTTTCATATTTTTACTATTACAGAATTAAGTATTACTGTATAAAATTTTATCATTTTTAGAAAAATAACTAACATGTAATTGGCCAGTAGAAGGCCTTATGGTGAAATGGAGGAATCTCTCCAGGAAAGTGCTTACCTGCCTGCAGGCCTAGATATCTTAACAAGGAGCCTAACTTGATGAATCTTATGATCTAGGTCATGAGTCGTGGACGAGGAAACTATCCCTTTCCAGACTTATTCAGGCTCATGATACTCTGGCACACGAATTAAACCCACAGGAGATTGATGCACAAAACCAGAATAAATTTTTTTTGGCCTTGCAGCATGTGGGATCTTAGTACCCCAACCAGGGATCGGGCACAATACCCCCTGCATTGGAAGCATGAAGGCTTAACCACTGGACCACCACAGAACTTCTTAGACATTTATTTTACAGTAAAACTTAAAGAACTGCCAAGAGGCCAGGGAAAGACATCAGTAGAAAAATCACATTTTCTCTTCAAAGGCAAGCTCTCCAGAAACTAATTAACCAAGTATGCAGGTTGGGAGATCATGGATGAAGAGTCAACATGAGATCTGCCCGCTTTAAATGTAATTGCATCAGACCCTAACAACCCAATACACCTGTCTCCACAACACAGGTCTCTTAGGAGAACTGACCACTACAGGGTCCAGGCAGGGTACCCACCCCTGTTCAGATCTTGGATAGACATGGCAAACAACTACTTCCAGATCCTTTTGGTTCTTTGCTTCTTTTTTTAAACAAAGCTACCTTGGATTGCTGCAGTCTTAATACAGATATTACTTTTTCTTAAGATTGTAGTCAAAGCTTGCTGGCCATGCTGTCTCTCTCAGATATTTCCTTCTCTGGCCCTTTAAGTGTTTTGTTTTTTTTTTTTAATTTGCACAATCATTAACAGCTGCTATCAAAAGTTGCTTTTTTTCAATTTGCACATTGTATCCTTTATTTACATATCTACATATAAAAATTAGTAAAACTTAAAACCAAATGTGACTTGTATAGAAATCTTTTAATTTGATTTATTTTTACACATTAAATAGTGAAACTATACAAATGGTTTTCACAGCAGATTACACATGGGTCCATTTAGACTTGCTCTCAGAGTGCTGCTGATACTTAAGTGCCGCCTGAGATGGCAGCTGTTAATCACAGAGCCAGTTACTCACTGCCCACATTCACTAAGCCATTGTGCATTTATGTTTCAAGAACACTTGAAAAAGCTTTAAAAATTATCACCATGGAAACTATAAAGATAGTAGCCTTGAAGCAGACGTTAAAAAGCCAAACAAAAGAAACAACCTGAGTGAGCAGTGAACAATGAACTTGAATGATTTTAATCACAAATCCTTTAAATAGCACAGAAATTCTCCTTGGTAAATCTTAAATACCAAGAAATAGGAAGTTTAGCTGTCTAATAGGTAAACAAATATCCAAAATGGTGGCCAAGGGAAAAAAAAAATCATCACCCAATTGCCCTTTTAGTAAAATGAGAGCTGGGTTTCAGAATTCAGAATTCTGCTCATGTTCCTGTGAACCTCCAATCCAGCTGCTTTCTAGCTCTGATATTTTCTGGCCTCTCTCAGCTTTGGTTTTTCTCATGAAACACTTGAAGTGTTTTCTCTTGAAACACTTCCCACGTTGGTTTCCATTCACCACTCCCGCCTGGTCCTTCTCACAGCTCTCCTTTCCCTGAATCCTCTTCCTCCACCAGCTCTAAGGACGGTGACCCCCAAGACTCCATCTATAGCTCTTTCCTTTTTCCTCTGCTTTCATCTCATTCACTCCATGACTACAAGAATGACTTATATGCAATAATTTGACATTATATATGGCACAATCAGAGCAAGATACATGTTAATGGCTCCTTATTGTTAATTTTCTTGCTCTTTCATTTGGTGAGATTCAGAAGTATATTTGCACTAGCCTGTTCAGTACTGTTTAGTGCCTTCACTCAAATGTCTTATAGTTCCCTTAAACTCCATGTATTCAAAACATTTTTTTCTTAGTCTCAAATCTTTTCTCCTATGTTTTCTATTTCAGTTGATGATCTCTTCATCTACCTGCTTTCCCAAGTTGAAAATCTGGAAGCCAACGTGGCTATGATGCACTACTGGCCAAGAGTGACTAAAAAAACAGCAATTGTTAGCAAAAATGTGCAAGCTGGTTGATAAATAAGCCTGACATATAACTGTTAACTTATACATATGGTATAATTATGAAGAAGATTGAAAGAGAAGAATGGATGGGTTATGAGAGAGCCTTTACTTCTATGTGTATGTCATTTGTAATTATAAACATG
The DNA here is from genome assembly GCA_006410635.1 of Cephalophus harveyi. NCBI lineage: Eukaryota > Metazoa > Chordata > Mammalia > Artiodactyla > Bovidae > Cephalophus > Cephalophus harveyi. The sequence goes on from SJYT01082806.1 coordinate 16,976, forward strand.
GAAAGCTGATTAATTCCATTTTTCCTACTCTAAGTGCTAGGAAGACAGAATTCACACCTGTTTTGCTCATCTTTGTGTGGCTAGCACCTATGCAGTGTTTCACATATAGTAGGTACTTAGTAAACTCCTGCTGGGATATATAATTGCTAACACAATTAGGTGAAAGCACAATTGTTCTCTACTTTCACTTGTCAAATTAGATAAAAGTAGGCTTACAGAATGTCAATATATAATATCAGTCTAACACCACCACAAAAAAAGAAAGATGTCTAGTGGGACCAAAAAAACGGTCTCAGCACATCTGCTGAGTCTTCAGTTCATCATTTGACCAGAAATTTCTCTATTTCACTAGCTCAAAGACTCAAATTGTGACAGTGATCTTCACTTCAGCAAAACTGAACTGGCTTTGAGGGTCATTTCAAAGATTCAGTTCAGTTCAGTTCAGTCACTCAGTCGTGTCCAACTCTTTGCGATCCCATGAATCGTAGCACGCCAGGCCTCCCTGT
>SJYT01082811.1:6207-91135 GCA_006410635.1 Cephalophus harveyi
TCTCACTTTCTAGAAAGTCTCAAAGAGTAAGAAATAGAGCAGTCTCTACTGAAGGTATACAATATAAGTCACAGATTTAGTCTTGAATACTAAAGAGAAAGAAGTACATTTTAACTTCACGCTAAAATACTGTGTGGATTATAAATTATTTGATAATTTAACCAACTTTGTGTTTCAAAAATATAAAAACTATTTTTATAAATATGTTATCCAAGTTATATTTTATAAATTTTAGTATATATTATCCCAGACAAATATTTTACAAATATATTTATTGAGACTCATCTTCATATATAAGCATGAAATATATCTGCTGTTTCTAAGTTGCTTCAGTCATGTCTGACTCAGTGAAAACCCATAGATGGCAGCCCACCAGGCTCCCCTGTCCTTGGGATTCTCCAGGCAAGAACACTGGGTGGGTTGCCATTTCCTTCTCCAATGCATGAAAGTGGAAAGTGAAAGTGAAGTTGCTCAGTCGTGTCCAACTTTTAGCAACCCCATGGACTGCAACCTACCAGGCTCATCCATCCATGGGATTTTCCAGGCAAGAGTACTGGATTGGGTTGCCATTGCCTTCTCCTGAAATACATCTAACAGAAATTTAATTCCTACAACTGAAGTTTCTCTGAAATTATTTTGTTAAGAATTCAGCAAATATTTCTTAATCCTTCCTTGGAGCATGCTATGGATCTGTATCTGAACTGTATCTTCCCTAAATTCACATTCTGAAGTTCTAAACCTTATTTTTTGGGGCTCCCAAATCACTGCAGATGGTGAGTGCAGCCATGAAATTAAAAGATGCTTACTTCTTGGAAGGAAAGTTATAACCAACCTAGACAGCATATTCAAAAGCAGAGACATTATTTTGCCAACAAAAGTCCATCTAGTCAAGGCTATGGTTTTTCCAGTGGTCATGTATGTATGTGAGAGTTGGACTGTGAAGAAAGCTGAGTGATGAAGAATTGATGCTTTTGAACTGTGGTGTTGGAGAAGACTCTTGAGAGTCCCTTGGACTGCAAGAAGATCCAACCAGTCCATTCTAAAAGAGATCAGTCCTGGGTGTTCTTTGGAAGGACTGATGCTAAAGCTGAGACTCCAATACTTTGGCCACCTCATGTGAAGAGTTGACTCATTGGAAAAGACTCTGATGCTGGGAGGGATTGGGGGCAGGAGGAGAAGGGGATGACAGAGGATGAGATGGCTTGATGGCATCACCGACTTGATGGACATGAGTTTGGGTGAACTCTGGGAGTTAGTGCTGGACAGGGAGACCTGGTGTGCTGCAATTCATGGGGTCGCAAAGAGTTGGACATGACTGAGTGACTGAACTGAACTGAAACTCCAGTGTAGGTGTATTTGGGTACAAGGCTTTTAAGAATCAAGGTTATGCTAATAATAATTGATAATGAAAATATAATGATCACTCAATAATAGTAAAGTTTAAATAAGGGTGGAGGTCCTAATTCTATATGATTAATGCTCTTGAGAAGAGATACCAGAGAGCCCTCTTGCAGAAGTGCTAAATTGCTTTTGCTCTCACACTTTATCGGTCTCTCCATATCTTATTCTCCCTTTCTGCATACACGAAGAAGAGGTCACATAGTACCCAACAAGATGACAGTTTCTCTGCAGGCCAGGAAGAGATTCCCTCACCAGGAACTGAATCAGCCAGCACCTTGATCTGGAACTTGTAGACTCCAGAACTGTGAGAAAATGTTTCTACTGACCTAGTGTACTAGGAAAAAAGTGAAGAGGAACTAAAGAGTCTCTTGATGAAGGTGAAAGAGGAGACTGAAAATGCTGGCTTAAAACTCAGCATTCAAAAAAGATCATGGCATCCAGTTCTATCACTTCATGGGAAATAGATGAGGAAACAATGGAAACAGTGACAGATTTTATTTTCTTGGGCTCCAAAATTGCTGCAGATGGTGACTGCAGCCATGAAATTAAAAGACATTTGCTCCTTAGAAGAAAAGCTATGACCAATCTAGACAGCACATTAAAAAGCAAAGACATTGCCTTGCCAACAAATGTCCATCTATTGAAAGCCATGTTGTTTCCAGTAGTCATGTATGGATGTGAGGTTTGGACTATAAAGAAAGCTGAGCACTGGAGGATTGATGCTTTTGAACTGTGGTGTTGGAGAAAACTCTTGAGAGTCCCTTGGACTGCAAGGAGATCCAACCAGTCAATCCTAAAGGAAATCAGTCCTGAATATTCATTGGAGGAACTGATGCTGAACCTGAAGCTCCAGTACTTTGCCACCTGATGCAAAGAACTGACTCATTGGAAAAGACTCTGATTCTGGGAAAGATTGAGGGAATGAGGAGAAGGGGATGACAGAGGATGAGATGGTTGAATGACATCACTGACTCAACTGACTTGATTTGAGCAAGCTCCAAGAATTGGTGATGAACAGGGAAGCCTGGCATGCTGCAGTCTATGGGGTCGCAAAGAGTTGGACATGACTGAGCAACTGAACTAGTCTATGGTGTTTTGCTATGGCAGCCAAGCTGACTAATAGAGAACATATGCAAAAAATAATAATCCAGAAGGTGATATAGACAAGATATTGTTCCTATTATCCTTATGTAAAGATGTAAAGTCTGGAAATATAAATGAGTTACAGGAATACCTATATTTTGAGGATAATTTGTCAATAGCACTTTATATACTTTTCTGTGCAATAATAATCAAAAATTATAAATATTAATTTATATTTAACACTTATTTTCTTTTAATTTTAAAGCCTTATCTTTCAATTGCCTGATTCAGCAGTTTACATAATTTTTGTTTAAACTGCCCACTCCTTCCAGTAATGGAAATACATGCCTGTTTCCAAATAAAGGAAAATACAGGCATGTTCTGCTATACTAAAATAATGTATATTATAAAAATAAATATATTGAAAATATAAATATATTGTTTTTAAAAAGGTGAGTTAAAATTTGAATAGAGTTTCTAATTATTTCTTTCATCATTCTAACAGCTATCCTGTGCATTTCCTAGAGCATATACATTCTAGTTGAGAACCATGCACCAAAACATCAGTCATATAAACTTAAAAATCGTTTCACATTATATGTCCTCTTTATCAGTTCAGTTCAGTAACTCAGTCGTGTCCGACTCTTTGCGACCCCATGGACTGCAGCACTCCAGACTTCTCTGTCCATCACCAACTCACAGAGCTTGCTCAAACTCATGTTCATCGAGTGAGTGATGCCATCCAACCATCTCGCCCTCTGTCGTCCCCTTCTCCTCTTGCCTTCAATCTTTTCCAGCATCAGGGTCTTTTCCGATGTGTCAGTTCTTCACATCAGGTGGCCAAAATATTGGAGCTTCAGCTTCAGCATCAGTCCTTCCAATGAATATTCAGGCCTGATTTCCTTTAGGATTGATGGATTTGATCTCCTTGCAGTTCCAGGGACTCTCAAGAGTCTTCTCTAACACCACAGTTCAAAAGCATTTGTTCTTCGGTGCCCAGCTTTCCTTATAGTTCAACTCTCACATCCATACATGACTGCTGGAAAAACCATAGCTTTGACTAGATGGACCTTTGTCGGCAAAGCAATGTCTCTGCTTTTCAAAATGCTGTCTAGGTTGATCATAGCTTTTCTTTCAAGGAGAAAGCATCTTTTAATTTCATGGCTTCAGTCACCATCTGCAGTGATTTTGGAGCCCAAAACAATAAAGTCTATCACCGTTTCCATTGTTTCTCCATCTATTTGCCAAGAAGTTATGGGTGGATGCCATGACCTTAGTTTTTTGAATCTTGAGTTTTAGGCCAACTTTTTTACTCTCCCCCTTTTCACTCTCCTCTACATAATTAAATGCATTTAGAACTGTGTAGGGCACTGAAGTGTATCAATAATTGATACTCAACACTACTGCTTTCTCTTTCCTTCTAAGTATTATCTCCTTATCCCAGACTGTTCCCAGAATTTCTGAGAATTTGTCTGTATTTTTACTTTTAGAATTGAATACTATCCACCCACAAAATCTTTGTATATAATTACAGTTACAATTTGAAAATTTAAACTTGTTTTAAATATTTGTGAGTCTTTTTTTTGTTTATGCAGTTGTGCAGACTTATCACAGAGAAACAAATGTTCACCAAGTCTACAATCACTAAGATCAGGGAGCAATGAGAATTAGAATTGTGTGTTTGTGGCATCTAAATGCTTTCATGATAGGAAGCATTCATCAAATTAATAATATATTTCACATTTTTAAGTTTTAGATATAAGACAGAACAACAAATATTTACAGTGAAAGAGCACTGGATTTATTTAGATCCTGAGGACAGTTTTCCTACTAAATCATATTATGTGATTTTACAGTATTTCAGTTTAAAAAATTAAAGAGAAATCAATCCATTATGCATATTTCTTTGAAATTTAACATGATATCATGTGCTATATATTTGAATTCTGGCCCTCAAAGTTTTGTGCTGAATGAGATCATAAATCAGAATACCCCCACTACTTTATGAGTTTTATGGCAATGGATGATGTTATGAAGAATTTATGAGGGCAAAATCTCCACTAACTACATAGTTATTGCATTTTCCAAAGGAATAAATCCTTGCTACCTGAAACCAGAGGTTATAAAGTTCTCAGTATTTTAGAATTCATAACTGACAGAGCTAGTCCTAGGTCTTAATCATGGGGGGATGCTCTCCAGGTTGTAAAATTAAAAAAAAAAAAGTAATCCTGTATCAAGGTCCCTTTGAGACTTGCTGAAAAAGGAGTGTTTTGACAGAACTTTGGGCAAGAATTGGTTTGCTATGATTTCACCAGTGGATGGTTGTTTCTTGTCCTTCTAGCACCTATCCCACCTCCCTGGCCAGTGGCATCTCAGGTTCTTTGGGGAGATAGTCTCCTGCCATTGGAGACATTCTGTCCTGCCTTCCAGCAGGGGTTGCAAGTTGAGTCCAACAGACTCACCCTCCTGAGCTGAATGGAGTCCCAGGAGGGAGGGAAAGGGGTCCTACGGCCTGGCTCATGCTTTTCAGGCTCAGACGCTTTTCCTTTTGGCCTCCAGGGTGTCTTTCTCAGAAGCAGCGTGGTGACTCTGTCTAGAGCATCTTTGATTCACACTCTTGGACTGTATCCTGTTCCGGATGTTTCCATTGCCCTGTCAGTCACCAGCACTTTGGAGATGTGTTAATGTTTCACACAGTCCATGTTTGCACAGCAGACCTGGGTCCAGGCTGAGCACTTGGACAGGCTTTGGCCTCCCAGAGGAGCTTATTTGGCCGGAGCTCTAGAAAACAGCCTGGTGGCTCAGATGGTAAAGAATCTGCAGCAATACAGGAGACCCAGGTTCAATCCAGAAAAGCCCCTGGAGAGGGGAATGACCACTCACTCCAGCATTCCTGCCTGGAGAATCCCATGGTCAGAGGAGCCTGGTGGGCTACAGTCCATGGGGTCACAAAGAGTTGGACAGGACTGAAGTGACTAACACTTTCATTTGTTCACTTTCCGGAGGACATGTGTGACTCCAGGCTCATAGTAGACTAAGGGAAGGGAATTAGGTTCCCGATGTTTAGCCAGGATCCTGGAATGTCACACACAGAGCAGGGTGGGCACTGGCTGAAGAGCCCTTCCTCGGAGCTGTCTGCCTATGTAGTCAGGCAAGAGGCACATACCTGGTGGTCAGTGTGGAGCAATGGCATCAGCTGGGGATGGAGCTTTGGAGTTGTGATCCAAGTGTCTGACCTCCAGCACCAGGGAAGCCTTCCCAGGAGGTAGTGATGAAGGATGTGCTCAGGGAGTGGGGAACGCCCAAACTCTGCATTTTGGTTTTGGTTTTTCACATTCAGAGCTGTTTACAAGGCAAGTTCACTCAGTCTAAATACTGTCTGTATTACCTGATAGTTCATGGATACAGTGCTGAAATGTTTGGCTTAGTTTTCTCAAATTCAACATTATTCTAAATGAAATCAGTAGAGGCCTGAATTCCTGAAAACTGGGATTATGGATGTTTTTGTAGGGTGATTTAAGGCAGTTTGCCATATCCCAGCCACCCCATTAGAGTCCAGAGGAAACACACCCCTGGGAGGGGTGGTCTGAGACTCCTGCCATTGGAGACATTCTGTCTTGCCTTCCAGCAGTGGTTGCAAGTTGAGTCCAACAGACTCACCCTCCTGAGCTGAATGGAGTCCCAGGAGGGAGGGAAAGGGGTCCTACGGCCTGGCTCATGCTTTTCAGGCTCAGATGCTTTTCCTTTTGGCCTCCAGTGTGTCTTTCTCAGAAGCAGTGTGGTGACTCTGTCTAGAGCATCTTTGATTCACACTCCTGGACTGTATCCTGTTCCGGATGTTTCCATGGCCCTGTCAGTCACCAGCACTTTGGAGATGTGTTAATGTTTCACACAGTCCATGTTGGCACAGCAGGCCTGGGTCCAGGCTGAGCACTTGGACAGGCTTTGGCCTCCCAGAGGAGCTCATATGGCCGGAGCTCTAGAAAACAGCCTGGTGGCTCAGACGGTAAAGAATCTGCAGCAATACAGGAGACCCAGGTTCGATCCGGAAAAGCCCCTGGAGAGGGGAATGACCACTCACTCCAGTATTCTTGCCTGGAGAATCCCATGGATGGAGGAGCCTGGTGGGCTACAGTCCATGGGGTCACAAAGAGTTGGACAGGACTGAAGTGACTAACACTTTCATTTGTTCACTTTCCAGAGGACATGTGTGACTCCAGGCTCATAGCAGACTTGGGGAAGGTAATTAGGTTCCCAGTGTTTAGCCAGGATCCTGGAGTGTCACACACAGAGCAGGGTAGACACTGGCTGAAGAGCCCTTTCTTGGAGCTGTCTGCCTATGTAGTCAGTCAAGAGGCACATACCTGGTGGTCAGTGTGGAGCAATGGCATCAGCTGGGGATGTAGCTTTGGAGTTGTGATCCAAGTGTCTGACCTCCAGCACCAGGGAAGCCTTCCCAGGAGGTAGTGATGAAGGGTATGCTCAGGGAGTGGGGAACGCCCAAACTCTCTGCATTTTGATGTTGGTTTTTCACATTCAGAGCTGTTTACAAGGCAAGTTCAAGTCTAAATACTGTATTACCTGATAGTTCATGGATACAGTGCTGAAATGTTTGGCTTAGTTTTCTCAAATTCAACAACATTATTCTAAATGAAATCAGTAGAGGCCTGAATTCCTGAAAACTGGGATTATGGATATTTTTGTAGGATGATTTAAGGCAGTTTGCCATATCCCAGCCACCCCATTAGAGTCCAGAGGAAACACACCCCTGGGAGGGGTGGTCTGAGTCTTGGCAGCATTCTTTTAGACCATTCTTTTGTTTACATGTTTTTCCATTAAAAAAATGTTGATTTCACTCTTCTTATATAGATTCCAGTCCATTCTGAAGGAGATCAGCCCTGGATTTCTTTGGAAGGAATGATGCTAAAGCGGAAACTCCAGTACTTTGGCCACCTCATGCGAAGAGTTGACTCATTGGAAAAGACTCTGATGCTGGGAGGGATTGGGGGCAGGTGGAGAAGGGGACGACCGAGGATGAGATGGCTGGATGGCATCACGGACTCAATGGATGTGAGTCTGAGTGAACTCCGGGAGTTGGTGATGGACAGGGAGGCCTGGCGTGCTGCGATTCATGGGGTCGCAAAGAGTCGGACATGACTGAGCGACTGAACTGAACTGAATGGTGGCCCCTGCCTGCCTTCAAGGAGCTGAGATGTAATGGAGTGGACAGAAACAGTTGTTTAAATTGCGTGCTGCTGTACTGTACTTAGTCGCTCAGTTGCGTCCAACTCTTTGCAACCCCAAGGACTGTAGCCCACCAGGCTCCTCTGTCCCTGAGGATTCTCCAGGCAAGCATACTGGAGTCCGTTGCTATACCCTCCTCCAGGGGATCTTCCCAACCCAGGCATCGAACCTAGGTCTGCCGCATTGCAGGCAGATTCTTTACCATCTGAGCCCCCAGGGAAGCCCGAGACTACTGGAGTAGGTAGCCTATCACTTCTCCAGAGGAATTTTCTGACTCAGGAATCGAACTGGGGTCTCCCGCATATGCAGGCAGATTCCTGACCAGCTGAGCTACCTGAGAAGCCCCCTTAAATTATACGCCTTTGTGTAAAATTTCAGTGTGAATAAATGAGCACCAGGGAGGTGCAGGGCCTCCTGGTGCTGTGAGAGCAAATGATGGGAGGTTTTGAGCTGGTCTTGAGAGAACAGGGAAGCCTTCTTGAAAGAGGTGATGATTTCTCTGAGAGTGGAGAGAAAGAGGGAGAGCCTGAGGAAGGGCCTTCTGGCAGGAGGGAGTTTAGAATTCCAGGGCCTGGAAGAAGGTCCTAGTGGCTGGGAGTCACGGAGTAAGGGGAAATAGCAAGAAATGAAGCTGGAGGAGTGGGCGGGGCCAACCCCACTGGGCCTGGTGCCAGGTATGAGAATCTCGGCTCACCTGTCCAGCTGCCCACGTGTCCAGGAGGCATCGGGGAGGCCATATGGACACTGATCTTATGGCTGGTGTTTTCCAGGCCTCGCCTCCATGCCCAGCGCATCCACCAAACTTGGCGCTCAGGCTGTGGTGTTTCCAGCCCTGCCTTGTTCTCCTGACAACTGCCTCGTGCTCACCCCTCCAGTGGCCTCCACTCCCATGATCTGCTCACACACTCTTCTCTACAGCCTCCTTCTGCCTAGATCCCCTGCAGCTTCTGAGTGAAATGAGTCAAAGGACTGCCCAGATGTGAGCCATCACCATGGTGATGGTGATGGTCTCTCTCCAACAACCGTCATCCCCACGCAGACTGAAAGCTTCGAGAGGACAGGGCACTGGTCTGGCTCCTGCCCCGTGGCAGCCCTCTTGCTGCTGCGCCCCTCCTGCACAAAGCTTCACCAAGACTACGGGGTGGAAAGGAGCAGCTCAGGGAGCTCCCCCCACCTCCAGATCCCACAAGGGTGCCTGAGACAGAGGAGCTGTCTCTCCTGCAGATGCAGACAGACAGACTGCAGGGCGGCTGGCAGCCTGGGAGACGGTGAGAAACCAACTCCAGAAGCTTTCTGGCTGTCAGGACTTCACGCCCAGAGCTATTTTCAAATGCTAGTCACAGACTTTTTGAACCGCATTAGAATAAACAGAATTCGGAATTATCTTCTCAGCAGTACATGAAATAACTGTCTGTCACCCAAAAGGGAAGAAGAGAATGATGAATTTCTAAGGTAGAAATCCTAGAAGGGGAAAGATCCACAGGCAATTCTGGAATCTTCTGCACACCAGATGATTGCCGCTCCCTCTCCAGCCTCGACTGGACTCGGGTGCTCTGGGAGAGGAGCAGCCATCGGGTCTGCAGGGGCTCAGGGTCATGAGCTGGGCTCTTGGAAATGGCTATGCGTTTGCTCTCCTGGGGGCAGCAGGTCAGGATAAAAGGTGGTCAGGCATCAGGGTGGAGTCTGGCGAATGACTCAGGAAGGGAACCCCGAGCCGACACTGAGGGGCTGGCCACTGAACCAGACAGCAAGCCCGCCACTCAGGTCTGCACACCCAGCTCCCCACTCCTGATCAAGCCTGAACCAGGATGCACACCCAGCTCCCCACTCCCGATCAAGCCTGAACCAGGATGCACACCCAGCTCCCCACTCCCGATCAAGCCTGAACCAGGACTGAGGTAGACACAACTTTTGTGGAAAGCTTGAAAAGCACCTCAAGTGCCTTCCCTTTTTATTCCCCAGGTGTCCTGTCAAGGCTGGGCACCCACTGAGTGACAGCTGTGTGCATGGCCTGTGGAGCCTCGGCCACAGCGAGCCCCTCACCTATGTCCCCCTTGCTCTCTCCCGCCTGGTGCTGCAGCCAGTCTCCACCAGGTCCTTCAGTAGACCAAGGGCCTGCCCCTCCACCCGCACACCCCAGGGCCTTTGCACGTGTTCCCTGCCCACCCACTGGAGGGTCCTGCATGTCCACCTGGCGTCGGGTCTCAGCTTGGGTGTTGTTCTCTGTGTGAGTGTGTCCAACCTATAGACCAGGCAGTGTCTTGGGAACAGGAGTGCTCAGGCATTATTCCTGATAGATTCTGACTGCAGGGGCTGGATCAATGGATGACAATATGCTCTGTCAGGACCAATAAATACGGTGAGTTCCTACCTGAAGGACAGGCTGAGGGGCCTGTGACTCAGTGTGGATGCCTGTGCGTGGGCAGCCTTCTCACTCTGCCAGCTTGGACCAGCCGTCCTGAAGGTCCACACCCATCCACACCTGTGTCTCCACATCCTCAGTCCAGTGGGCCTTGCACTTTGATAAGCTCTGTTTGTCCCCGCAAATGTTGTGTTGCTAGCCGCGACGGGCCTGGAGACCGGCAGTGGGACTGGGCATTTGATTGTGTGTCTGTGCCTTTGCTGTGCGTGCTGGGAGTTGACGCGTCACTAGTCAGCTGCCTGGGGGGTGGGCGCTCGTGCGTTCCGGGCAGGAACTGTCAGACGGGTCACGGGCAGCAGACGTTCTGGGCCTGTGGTATAGACACCAGGGCTTGATCTCTGATCCACAGCGCCCTGTGTGCTTTTCTGTGTCTAGGAGCTGGGGTCCTGGCTCAGGGTGGTCCCTCACTAGTCACTTCCTTCCTGCCACGTGCCAGGTACCGTGTGTGTGTGTGTGTGTCTATTGGGGGCACATGAAACCACGCAGGATCGGGCATTACGTGGCTCCCGTCGTAGTAGAGTTCAAGGTCTGTGGGACAGAAGGTCTTGAAGCCCTTGAACCCCATGCTGCAGCAGACATACCCCGAGGGTCCAGGGGAGGGTGAGGTGGGCAGAAACTGCAGCCGGGCAGCGTGGGGGCCTCCCCTCCCAGTGTCCTTTGTGACAGCCTCTGTCAGGCCACAGTCAGCCCACTGTTCTCCTCCATGGTCACAACCATGCTATAAGGGGAAACCAGCTCTCCTCTTTGAAGGGGGACCCCACACCTTGGGGGTGGGCCTGAGGGTAACATCCCCCACTGTGCAGATGGCGGGCTGTTTAGATGATGCTTGCCCACGTCGTGAGATATTCAGAGCACAGCCTCTACAGGTGTTCATGCCTTCACACTCAAGCTGCTGGGAAAACAAAAATTCCATATAAATCTCCTGGCCCATCCCAATAATTGGACTTTCCAGTGAGAACGGTCACTGCTCCTATTCTCTGAAGACCAGACCAGCAAAGGACCTGGGCCCATGTTTACAAAGAGAGTATGAAGTCCCTCAGCTTAAAGATGTATACTAAGGGGCTGATTCTCTCACTCTCTGGCGGAGGGAACACCGCAGTTTTCATTGGCGCACTGTATTGGGAGAAGGACTGGTGTCTCCAAGTTGAAAAAGAATCCTCTTGGCTTTGATATTTGGAGGAAGTGTCCAAACCATCATGTGTTCCTGCCTGCTGCTCCTTTCACTGCACCAGCTGGAGTCGACATTAAAGGGCCCTGTCTCCCATTTGTGGTGAAAGATGTTTAATTGAAAGGCTCTTCCTCGCATTTCGGCAGGCCTCAGTGCTCAGCACCGGGTCTACGCAGGAATTCTGGGATGACGATCAAGAAAGGTGTGTGTGTGTGTGTAATAAGACCAGGCTGAGGCAGGATTGGGGAATCTGCCAGAGGAGGACACGGGAGCAGGCACCCCCTTCATCAAGGTCAAGTTGCCTGTGGGCGTGAAGGGTGGCTCTCGGCAGAGCGCGTGAGCTCAGCTCCCTGATCTGGCCCTTGCTGCCATCTGCCTCACCCACGGGTCCTCCTTCTCTTCTGGGACCATGGAAACTCTTCTCTCCCTCCAACCTCAGGACCTTTGCAGGTGCTGCTCCCAAATGTCCCTCCACTGCTCCTCACCCAGGCGATCCCTTCCCACCATTCTCCTTTCTGCTCAAGCGCACCTCTTCAGAGGCTTCCTCTGACCGCCTTGTGTAGAGTAGCCCTCCCCGCACCCCATCCAGTTACGTTCATCCCCGTCATGGTTTGGCCAGAGCTGGAGCTTCCCTGGGCGTTGTTTATGTGTTGACCACCTGCGCCCTCCAGTGGGATGTCCACCCCAGGGGAGTGAGGACCTGCTGGTCTCTGCTACTGAGCCCCTGATGTCTGCGGTGGGGACTCAGTCAGTATCTGCTGAAGAAATATTGGACAGATGAATCCTTCCAGATCCAGGTCCTGTGGGCTCTTATTAAAATTTACAAAGAATACAAAATCCCACGTACAAAATGAGTTAGCGAAGAGTTTCTTGCGTGTATGTGAAGTTTCTTCAGTCATGCCCAATGCTTTGTGACCCTGTGGACTGTAGCCCACCAGGCAGGCTCCTCTGTCCATAGGATTCTCCAGATAAGAATACTGGAGAGGGTTGCCATTTCCTTCTCCAAGGAAGGGGTTTATTTAAATGCTAAAAAGATGATGCATTTCAAAAAATTGAAAAACGTGTACAATTATTGAGTATTTTTATTAATCGGCTTCCTGGTGATATAATACATTTTCCTGATGCATACTTTTTACCTCTTCGTGTGACAGAGATGTGGCATTGTTTCCACAGGGAGAATAGAAAGATTATCCATGTCTCTCCTAGCGGGGTCGGGTAAAAGTGTTTTATTTTTTCATTATGGTTAGGTGATGGCTCACAGCATGCAGATTGACACCCAGACACACTCACTGTCGCCTTGTATGAGCTTTTGCTCTGTAGACACAAGACTTCTGATGAAATCTCTGTCACCCCATCAGGAAAATGAACGGAGTGTTGACACTTGCATGTATGAAGCATGAATTCTGGGACAACGTGCGTTTTGACTGACTGCTGACGAGCCCTGAGTCTTCTCATTAGAGTCACTTTTTTGTATTAGGAAGGATTTTCTACCATCTCTTGTCTGGCTCTGTGTGTTGCAAGCCTTCTTTCTCCTCTGCTGTCTATGGGGTGCTGGGCACCACGGGCAAGCTCACCTCATGAGGGATGCACTATCTGGTCCTGGACACTGGAGTGTTGGGGGAGCTGGCGAGGCAGCTGGTGGGGCCAGAAGCTCCAGGGAGGCTGGCAGCGGCATGAAGCTGCCACCAAGCCCTTAAGGAACACGTCCCAGAGATACCAAAGTCCTTCCAACCATCTGATGGGAGGTGAACACCAGAAGTCCCAAGGAGGGACTTCAGGGCAGAACACTTGGTTGGTGGCCTGAACCAAATGAGGTTGAAATATCTTCCCCTTTCGAGCACCTCAAAGCCTATGATCACAGGAGCTCATGACTGGAATCTTCCAGGTCATGGAAGGAAGGCTGTATAAGTGAGGGGCTCACCGTGGGCTGGCCTCCAGTCCTGTTCATCTACAGTTCAAGGAAAAGGGACACCCCCTCCCCATTCCCCAGCCCCTCGCCCTAGGGGGCCCCTGCTTCCATGGGCTGTGCCTGCCCCAGACAAGCCGCACTGAATCAAGCCCCTCTCCCTCCCCACGGTCACCATCCAGGCTCCGATGGCATCTCCAGTCAGAACATGACCTCAGAGGTCACCTCCCTGTTGCTGCTGACTCCGTGAAGTCCTTGGCAGCGTGTGCTTAGAGAGCCATCCTGGAGTCTGTGTTTGGTAATTTCACATAGTTTTGAAAAGAAAGCTCAGCTCACAGTCCTGACGGAGGCAAACAGTGGCGAGCTGAAACCCTCAGCAGAAGTGGGCAGGGGGCATGCAAGGCACCTCCTGAGGCTTTACTGGGGCAGGAGGGGAGTCCTCTGAGGGGAGATGATGACAGGGCATCGGGTGGTGGGAGGGAGAGCCACGCGGACAGGGGTGCCTGCTGTGACAGAGTGTGTGTGTGACTGCCGCTGTGCATTTGTAGTTAACAATATTCTACACAGAGAGCTAGTCAAGAGAACACCCGTCCAAGCCTGGTTAGGAAGAAACTCTTCCGGAACTTTTGGAACTGCAAAAGGGAATCACTGAGAAATACCAATTTACAAAAAGAAAAGGCAATGGAGACCTCGTCTTCGATCCAGTCTCCAGCTTGCATCCTGGTGACAGTTCTCTCGGGGAGCCAGGCGTGGTTTATCTTCCACTGAGCTTTAAGCAGTCTGGGAGCAGCGTGTTTTGAGCAGGGCTCCTAAACTCCGGCATGCACCCAGATTACAAAGAATACTCGAGCCCCCTCCACTCAGAGATACCGACTCAGCGGGTCTGGGTGCAGCCGGGGATCCTGCATTTCCAACTGACTCCCGAGCAAGGTGGCTGGCTCAGGGGGTTGGTGACTTAGAAGGCTGGGGCTGGGCGCACCGCAGGTCTCAGCCTGGACTTCCCATGCCCAGTGGGGAGCTGTGTGGGTGACGCTCAGGAAGCTGAATGTGATTTGTATGGGTTTGAGAGTATGTTCTATGACTGTGGGGAGTCTTGGCCCCCAGCAGAGTCCTGGGCTAGCCTGGGGGACTGGGGGCCACTGGGGGAGAGGACCCACGTGAAGGAGGTCTCACTGGACTGCTGGGGAGGCAGCATCCTGCCTACTACGCTGGGAGCCCAGCCACCTCCCATCTCGCCTCCTGGACCTTGCCCTTCCAACCGTATCAAGCTTTGAGGGGCAATTAGTGGATCAGTTGACATCTTCCTTGAGCATTCTCGGGTCACAAAAGCTAATTAACCTTTTTCTTGCCTTCCCAACAAAGTAACAGCCACCAGAGCCAAAGCTCCTAGAGCAAATTGAGGAGGGAAGAGAAAGCAAGAAGACCCATCTCCGTTAAAGAAAAGATTGGCAGGGGATTTTTAGAATAAAATAAACGCCAAGAGAGTGAGGTGTGGGCGACATGTTCCCTGGAGCAACTCCTCAAGCCCAGGACAGTGTCAGATGTTGTTGTTCAGTTACCAAGTTGTGTCTGTCTCTTTCCGACCCCATGGACTGCAGCACACCAGGCTTCCCTGTCCTTCATTATCTCCCAGAGTTTGTTCAAACTCATGTCCATTGAGTTGATGATGCCATCCAACCATCTCATCCTCTGTCATCCCCTTCCTTTCCTGCCCTCAACCTTTTCTAGCATCAGAGTCTTTTCCAATTAGTTGACTGTTAGCATCAGGTGGCCAAAGTATTGGAACTTCAGCTTCAGCATCAGTCCTTCCAATGAATATTCAAGGTTTATTTCCTTTCGGATTGACTGGTTTGATCTCCTTGCAGTCCAAAGGACTCTCAAGAGTATAGTACCATAATTCGAAAGCATACATTCTTCAGCACTCAGCCTTATTTATGGTCCAACTCTCACATCTGTACATGACTACTGGAAAAACCATAACTTTGACTACACAAACCTTTGTTGGCAAAGTGATATCTCTGCTTTTTAATATGCTGTCTAGGTTTGCTATAGATTTTCTTCCAAGGAGCAAGTTTCCATTTCTACGTTTGCTGCTATTTGCTTCTAGCTTGAAAACAGGTGGGTGCATTTACCCCAGGGAAATCTACACTCCTGACAAGATGGGGCTTTTTTAACCCCCTGGAGATCCCATCGTGAGAAATTCACAGCATCCTACTGGATGGCTAAGACTTTCTGAGCTACTATTTGCTCAACATTTTCTTCTGAGAATTTCACATTAAACAAATGAAATAGGTTTATTTTACTTTAGACCAGGGACCAGCAAACTACAGCCCATGGAACAAAGCTGGCCAGTAACCTGTTCCAAATATCAGGTTTTGTAGGGGCACAGGCAAAGCCATGCTCATTAGCTTACGTGTTGTCGATAGCTGTCTCAAACCACAGGCAGTCAAGAAGCCCTGTGGCCGCCAAAGCTAAATATTTACTCCCAGGCCATTTGCAGAAAGTTTGCCAACTCCTGCTTCTGACAGATGCTTCTCAAATGTTAACGGGCAGACAAAGCCCCGGCATCTGGTCTTGGCCACAACCTCACACCACAACTGAGTGTGAAGTCGGCAGTGCTGCCGTAAATAGCAGGCGCCGTACAGCAGAGATGGAAGCAAATCTAGGCAATATCGTGAAATTCTCGTCGGAATCTGCTGCTGCCAACGGCTCCGAGCGTGGGGTCTCTCTTGGTCTGAAGAAACCAGCAGGTGTCTGAAATGTGTGACAGATGTGCTGGCAGCAAAATATGACTCCGTTCTGCTTGAGAGAGACTAAAAAATGCAGACATTGTTACTTATTAAGGTGGTGAGGCTATTGGGCTAGCGAGTGGTTTTGTTTCCTACACTGTCGGCCCACAGTACCACCTCCTTTTCCATATGTCTTGAACATCACTGAGGACCTAGCCTGGCTTTACGTGGAAAGTGGAAAAGTGACTAAAAGTGATTGTAGATCATCTTTTACTAAGTTCCAATACTTTATACTTTAATGTCACATCTCTTGCATTATTTTAAAACCGTCTGGCGTTTCTCTAAAACTAATGGTACAAACCACTGCATGATAAATTAAAATACTTTCCACTCTGTCACACTGCAAACAAGTAGCTACTCCCCAAGTCTTAAAAAAGTGCTCTTGAGATAAAATATGTACTTGTGGATTCTGCAGGTTTTAAAGAAAGTCCCGAATCTTCACAGATTTACTCGAGGGAGGGGTGTTTCATGTAAAATGTGTTTTCCTTGACATTTAGAGGTCTTGCAAAGTGGTTTATTATAGATCTTGTGGACATCTTGATACTTAATTAAATTTCAGAAATATATTCTATGTGTTCATAAGAAGGAATTTGAAGAATGTATTTATTCACTGTCTGTTTGCTATTCTTTTTCTGTTTCTAACACAAAATTATCAGTTGGAAGTAAGTCATCAGAGGCACTTAAAATTTTCTGGGGTCAGAAATCTAATTAACCCCAGCAACTGTGCTTAAGATGTTAAATAATAATAAGTCAAGTCCTTACTGGAATTTTCGATAATACTCAACCTGGGTGATATATTCAACAACAGTTTTTTTTTGAAACTGACCTTTAATGTCCATTTTCAACAGGCATGAGGGAATGGAAAGAAGACTGGAAACCAGTGCCTTGTGAGGTCTCATTTAAAACATCTTAGTAAATTGTTGTGTGTAAACAGCTAAATTTGTAAACAATTTCACCCTTTTACGTTTTTATAGACTGAATTAAGAAGTTCATAGTGAATGGGGCTCTTGCCTGAAAATAGCTCTTTCTCCTCACTTATACTTGAAATCAGAAAGATGGAGCCCAAGTGTGTTCAACCTACAAATTTGGGGGATGCATATGTTTTACAATCATCTTATTGGTGGCCTGGCTGAGTGCAATTTATGCCTTTTGTTGTCTCCTGACAAACTAAGCTGTTCTTGCATGTTCTTGGGAGCTGTGTTTCGTTTTTCTTTGAGTGAAAGGAGTACGTCAAGGCTGTATATTGTCACCCTGCTTATTTAACTTATATGCAGAGTACATCATCAGAAACACTGGGCTGGAAGAAGCACAAGCTGGAATCAAGACTGATGGGAGAAATATCAATAACCTCAGATACGCAGATGACACCACCCTTATGGCAGAAAGTGAAGAGGAACTGAAAAGCCTCTTGATGAAAGTGAAAGAGGAGAGTGAAAAAGTTGGCTTAAAGCTCAACATTCAGAAAACGAACATCATGGCATCTGGTTCCACCACTTCATGGGAAATAGATGGGGAAACAACGGAAACAGTGTCAGACTTCATTTTTTGGGGCTCCAAAATCACTGCAGATGATGACTGCAGCCATGAAATTAAAGGACGCTTACTCCTTGGAAGGAAAGTTATGACCAACCTAGATAGCATATTGAAAAGCACAGACATTACTTTGCCAACAAAGGTCCGCCTAGTCAAGGCTATGGTTTTTCCAGTGGTCATGTATGGATGTGAGAGGTGGACTATGAAGAAAGCTGAGCACCGAAGAATTGATGCTTTTGAACTGTGGTGTTGGAGAAGACTCTTGAGAGTCCCTTGGACTGCAAGGAGATCCAACCAGTCCATTCTAAAGAAAGTCGGTCCTGGGTGTTCATTGGAAGGACTGATGTTGAAGCTGAAACTTCAATACTTTGGCCACCTCATGTGAAGAGTTGATTCATTGGAAAAGACTCTGATGCTGGGAGGGATTGGGGGCAGGAGGAGAAGGGGATGACAGAGGATGAGATGGCTGGATGGCATCACCGACTCGATGGACATGAGTTTGAGTGAACTCCAGGAGTTGGTAATGGACAGGAAGGCATGGAATGCTGCGATTCATGGGGTTGCAAAGAATTGGACACAACTCAGCGACTGAGCTGAGCTGAGCTGAGTCTAGTTTTTCCAATAGCTGCTTTCACAATGTCCTGAGGACTGTGAGACTATGTGCTTTGCTTTTGCTCCTAAATTGTCAGAGCAAGAGCCAATGGAAATGGTCTGAAAAGGCTGTTGAAATCTGGAAGGAAAATAGAGAAGACGTGGATGGTTGTTGTGGGAGGTCCTTGATAGCAGTGAAGTGTCAGAAGCAGACAGTGGGAGGAGCCAGGCGGGTCACCTGGGAAGGCAGGTGTCAGTTGAGAGGAAATGGCCTGCTCCTAGCAGATCATCTCCTTGCCCATTAAGAACTGGAAACCTTAAGGGAGGTAAAAGTTAGAGAGAGGGAGCCTGGTGGCAGGCATTGATGTCCAGTGGACAAACTGGACTATAAAGATCTAGAAGCTGAATGGGGCATCAATGCTGGCTACAGATGAGGAAGCAGAGGCCAGTCCCCAGGGACAGGGGACATTTTTGCATGGACATAATTACAGTTAAAATTTCATTCTTTATCTGGAATCCTAATGGCATTGAACTCTTGTTTCCTATGGCTGCTATAACAAAGCCCCTCAAACTCAGTGGCTTCAAGCTACACACATTTAGTTTCTTGCTGTTCTAGAAGTCAGAAGTGTGAAACAGGACCCACTGGACTAAAATCCAGGTATTATCAAGGCTAAGATCCTTCTGGAGGCTTTGGGAGGAGACCTTGCCTTTTCCAGCTCCCAGGGAGCTATGCCTCAGCTCACGGCCCCCTCCCCCATCTTCAAAGCCAGTGCCCGTGGTCAGAGCTCCTGTCCAGCCACCATCTCTCTGGTTCTTTCCACTCTGCTTCCATCTTCTGCTTACAAGGACTGTTGTAATTATGTTAGGCACACCCAGGTGATCCAGGATAATCTCTCTCAAAAACTGTTTGACCATCTTCAATCCATCTTTATTCTTAAGCCCCTCTTGCCACGTAAGGAGACACATTCACAGGCTCTGGATACTGGGCTGTGGGCATCTCTGGGGGACCATTCTTCTGCTTGTCATCAGCCAGTTCAGGACAAAGGGCTGTTGTGCAGAAGAAAAGTAACCTGAATTGGTGCCCAACAGGACACACCCAGAGGCCTGAGTGACCCTTGGTTCTGCTGTGACACACAACCTCCTGGTGTAGTTGTGAGTGCTCACAGTCTGGGGTCAGACATTCATTCAGAGCGCATGTACTTCACGACGCAGAGGCCTCAGCTGGGAGGATTCAGAAACTGGGGGTGACTCGACAGCTGGGGGCTGGAGTCATCCCAAGGCGTCTACCCGTGGGGCTGGCCACTGATGCTGGCTGTTACCTGGGACCACGACAGGAACCCTGGCTCTCATCTGGGATACCTGCACATGGCCTCTCCATGTGACCTGGGGTTTCTCACAGCATGGCAGCCTCAGGGTGGTTGAGCTCCTTACCTGGCAGCTCAGGGCTCCAAGGAAAGTATCCCAGCTAGTGATGTGGAATCCATATGCCTCAGAAGCCACGCTGTGGCACTTCTGACACTTTCTACTGGTTATAAGCAACTTACAAGTCCTGCTCCCCTGCCACGATCTTCAGTTCACAGGAAGTGGAGTTTGATTCCATCTCTTAATGGGGGAGTGGCACGGATCAAGATGAGCCTGCGGGGCAGGAGAGAAGGAGGTGTCCATCAAGATGAGCCTGCGGGGCGGGAGAGAAGGAGGTGTCCATCTGTGGAATTCTAGGATCCTGGCCTGGCTGTTTCTGGCTGAGCTCCATTCTCAGGTTGCCAGATGTAGCAAATAAAAATACAGAGTGTTCACTGAAATTAGAATTTCAGATAACAAGAAATTTTTAAGTATAACTATGTCCATGTAATAGTTAGGATGTGCTGTGCTGCGCTTAGTTGCTCAGTCTTGTCCGACTCTTTGTGACCCCATGGACTGTAGCCCGCCAATCTGTCCATGGGGATTCTCCAGGCAAAAATACTGGAGTGGAAAGTCATGCCCTCCTCCAGAGGATCTTCCCAACCCAGGAATTGAACTGGGATCTCCTGCATTGCAGATGGATTCTTTACTAGCTTAGCTATCAGGGAAGCCCAATATTTAGGCTATACTTATGCTAAAAATCAGTTGTTATTTTTTTTTTCTGAAACTCTAATTTAGCTGGGTGCCTTGCATTTTATCTGGAAACTCTACTCCTGAATGTAAGGTTTAGATATTTTGAGCATGACCTCTGGAAGGGTCATGGAAGCGGGAAGATTTTGAAAGTGAGCCCTTGTAGAGGGGAAGAGATTCAGACCCGAAGGGGTTAAGCTTGTTCATTCCTCACCGATATCTGCAGAATCAGCCTGCCCTTCCCCTCTTACCACTGTCAGAACACCCCAGCCTCCTAGTAATTAGTGAGAAGCATGGAACCCATTCTTCTGATGAGCTTTCAATTAGCCTGCGTCTAATTTTCAAATGCTCATGAATAAATGATTAACTCAGATCAGAAACAAAATCAAAGACCTCACCGCTAATAAACAGGAGGGTTTGAAAGATTACCTCATCCTTTTTTCCATTACTCTTTCTCATCGGGAAGACAAGGAGAACATCCAGCAGCTACTGAACTTGTTCTCTGCTGGGTAACACCATGGATTCTCTTCTCTGTTGGCAATAGTTTTGTGGCAAACCTGTTGGCTCCTTTCTAGTATTCTCTGAACCATGCAACGCAATGTGCTGGTGACCAGTCAGGGGGTCAACCAGCTGGAAAGCTGCAGGGTTGGGAGGACACAGCCTGGGTATACTCCTGGCCTGGAATTTAGTTTCTCTATTCCACTCATGGTCTCTCCATTTCTCTAAGAGCAAATGTCCTTTTCTCGGAGGACAGAACAATGAGCTTGTTTGCAATACCTTGTGGTTAATAGATCCCTCTGTGGATTGAACATTGTTTCCCAAAGTGATATGTCTCATCCTAACCCTGTGAAAGTGACCTTATTTGGAAACAGGGTCTCTGCAGATGCAACTAAATTGAGGATTGTGGATGAGATCATCCTGATTTTAAGGTGGGGCATAGTCCATGACAAACTTAGACAGCGTATTAAAAAGCAGAGGGTTCACTACGCCGACAAAGGTCTGCATAGTCAAAGCTATGGCTTTTCCAGTTACGGATGTGAGAGTTGGACCACAAAGAAAACTGAGCCCCGAAAGATTGGTGCTTTCAAACTGTGGTACTAGAGAAGACTCTTGAGTCCCTTGTACTTCAAAGAAGTCAAACCAGTCAATCCTAAAGGAAATCAGCCCCAAATATTTATTGCAAGGACTGATGCTGAAGCTGAAGCTCCAATCCTTTGGCCTCCTGATGTGAAGAGCCAACTCACTGAAAAAACAAAACAAAACAAAACAACCTGTTGCTGGGAAAGAGTGAAGGCAAAAGGAGAAGGCGGCAGAGGATGAGATGGTTAGATAGCATCACTGACTCAAAGGACATGAATCTGAGCAAACTCCAGGAGACAGTGAAGGACAGGGAAGCCTGGTGTGCTGCAGTCCATGGGGCCACAAAGAGTTAGACACGACTTAGTGACTAAACAGGTTCAATGCCTGGTGTCCTTAGAAGAGAAGAGAGAGGGTAATTTGAGACAGGCAAGAGGGGAGATGGCCACGTGAAGACAGAGGCAGAGACTGGACATTGAAGACAGCAGGCAGCTGTTAGCAACTGGGAAAGAGCCTCCAAGGGGAATCACTCTGCTAACACCCTAATCTTGCACCTTCTGGACCCCAGAACAGTGAGACAATCCATTTCTGTTTGTGTGTGAGACACAGACAGTGATTTGTGATCCCGAGCCTGCCCATGTGGCACTGAGGAAAGACAAATCATGTCAGCCCAACCCCTGCTGGGTCTTCAGAGGGAAATTTAGAGTAACTTAGAATCTGTGTGCTTTTCTTAGTCAAAGAATCAAAATTATGGTTGTTATACCTTGAACTACTCAAGCACTTAAATCAACTCCAAGAGCAAGCCAGCCAGCTGCTTAGTTGTGTGGGTCCCAGACAAGGAGACAAGTGGCTCGTTGAGTGTAAATCAAAGCCCAGCACCTCTGGCTGGAAGGAGAACTTTAGAAATGTTACAGCTCCTGCTTTCCTGTGTGCAGACACCGCAAGGGCAGAGTCAGAGGCAGGAGCGACTCTCCGTGGTTTTCTCATCTCTTAGGTCAAATTCTATGGAGTCACCTGCAGCCCTTGCCTTAGCCCAGGTGTCATGAGAATAGACCTTGTCATGCATCAACTCGCCAGCTCCCAGCTGCTCTTTTCTGTGTCTGCTGGTGAGGAGCAGGGCTCTGACTGCGGGCTGTGCTAACCCCCTATACCATGGCTTTCTGCAGAGTCAGCTGGATTTTCCTTTCCCTGAACTACACAAAGTGCCAGCTTCAGCCCCGAGACCTGAGCAGCTGCCCTGTGAAGACATCAAGGCCCTGGGAGAGGACGTAAAGATGCATTGAGAGTGGCTTTGAAGACTTCAAACAGGGCAGGAGCCAGCTCAGCATGGAGCCAGTGGAGAGGGGCCGTTTTCTGGAGGAGTTTAATTTGCAAATGTGACCATGGAGGAAGGAATGTTTGCTGAGACCAGGGTACTGATGATGTCGAAACACATTGCTTCCTCATTGCCTCCACCTCATGGAAGCAAGGGGTTCCTCAAAGTGGACACTCTGCAAGTAAAATCCACAGGATTTGGGATATGAGATGAAACCACTCCAGAAAGCAAGACACATTTTTTGTAATACCTGAATGGGCTCACTCACTTCCCGGAGCTGGGAAATGGCTGGGAGTCCTTGGGTTTTGATCTTTGGGCTTGATTTTCTTTCTCTCTGCTCCTTGGCCCTGAGCACGAAGCCTTGTGGACAGTGAGGGGATGAGCCCAAGACCCTCTGCTGTACTGTCACTGGTGTGTAACCTGAGCAAATCCTTATCCATTCCAAGCCCTCATCCCCAACAGTAAAGTTGGGAGGAGGGTCTCTTTACCAGCCTCAGAGGGAGCTTGGAAGATCCAATAAGAGTATGGATGCCAAGATAATAATGTTGACTGACAGGGGTTGCCTGCTTCATGCCAGGCAGGTGCTAAGATGCTTTCCATGCAGAGTACAGGCTTGTTGCCTGTTTTACATAGAAGGGTAGGGAGGCTCAGAGAGGTACAGGAATGCTCCCAAGGTCATGTGGCTAAGTGAGAAGAGAGGATACCAACCCACATCTAAATGATTGCTCTAAATTGTTCCTCTCAGGGTCTCACTTTTTGTAAAGGACTAGATAGTAAATATTTTTGTCTTGGCAGGCCATAAAATCTCTGTTGTGTCAACTCAACTCTGCCATTATGACACAAAACCAGCCATAGATGATACATAAAGAGAGGACGTGGCTGTGTGCCAGTAAAACTTTATTTACAAAAACAGGCATGGAATGGAAAGAAACTGCTGAGTGGGTATAGGGTTTTTACTTTGAAGTGATGGAAAGAAATGTTTGGAACTGGAGTAGTCATTGCACACCCTGCAGATTTTCTAAATGCTACAGAATTGCTCATTTTCAGATGTTTAATTTTATGTTAGATGACTTTCACTTCAATAAATTATTTTTTAAAATTCAGATAATGAACCCAGTTTGGCCCATGGGCCATAGTTTACAGATATCTGCAAACTGTCTCTGGTCCCAAACCTAGCTAAATGAGGCTATTTGAAAGGAGTTAGGAATCAAGTCTTTTTCAGCTGCTAGCACCTTACACTTACTGGGTCCATTTAGAGAGCAGAGACCTGACCCAGGCAGGCAAGACTATCAGTGTGGATGTTGAGGCTCAGGGCATCTTGGCTCTGTCAAGCACCAGATGTGTTACCATGGGCAGATTGTCCGATCTGGATTTGTTTCTGGGTTCTCAGTTCTGTTCCATTGGTTGCCAGTACCTTGCTGTTTTAATTACCATAGCTTTGTATTATAGTTTAAAATCAAGAAGTGTATGCTTTAGGATTTTTTTCTTCTCCCTAAAGAATTTTCTGGGCCATTTTTGGTTCTTTATGATTCCATACAATTTTAGGACTTTTTTCTTATTTTGTGAAAAATGCCATTGGAATTTTGATAGGGATTGTAATGTGTCTATTGAAGACTTTGGTATGGATACTTAATATTATTAGTTCTTCCAATCCATGAAAATGGGTGTAGACGCTTACTCCTTGAAAGAAAAGTTATGATCAACTTAGATAGCATATTCAAAAGCAGAGACATTACTTTGCCGACTAAGGTCCGTCTAGTCAAGGCTATGGTTTTTCCAGTAGTCATGTATGGATGTGAGAGTTGGACTGTGAAGAAGGCTGAGCACCGAAGAATTGATGCTTTTGAACTGTGGTGTTGGAGAAGACTCTTGGACTGCAAGGAGATCCAACCAGTCCATTCTGAAGGAGATCAACCCTGGGATTTCTTTGGAAGGAATGATGCTAAAGCTGAAACTCCAGTACTTTGGCCACCTCATGTGAAGAGTTGACTCATTGGAAAAGACTTTGATGCTGGGAGGGATTGGGGACAGGAGGAGAAGGGGACGACCGAGGATGAGATGGCTGGATGGCATCACTGACTCGATGGACGTGAGTCTGAGTAAACTCCGGGAGTTGGTGATGGACAGGGAGGCCTGGCGTGCTGTGATTCATGGGGTTGCAAAGAGTTGGACACGACTGAGCAACTGAACTGAACTGAACTTCCATTTATTTATGTCTTTTTCAATTTATTTTATCAATATTTTAACAGTTTTCAATGTACATATCTTTCACTTCCTTGGTTAAATTTATTCCTAACTCTTTGATTGTATTTGATCTTACTATAAATGGGTTTTCTTTTCTTTTTCTTTCTTTTACAGATAATTCATTGTTAGTGTATAGAAATGCAACTGACTTTTTTATGTTGATTTTGTATACTGCAACTTCACAGAATTTGTTTATTGTTCTAACAGATTTTTAAGGTGTGTGAATGTGGAGTCTTTGAGATTTTCTATATATTTGATCAGGTCATCTACAGAGGCAAATTAATTTCTTAGTTTATGATTTATACATACTTTATTTATTTGTTTATTTTGCCTAATTACACTGGCTAGAATTTCAGCACTGTGTAGAATAGAAGGAGCGAAAGTGGGCATTTTTGTCTTCCTGATCTCAGAGGAAGAGCTTTTGTCAGGAGTGTGTTTTCCATATATGCCTTTCTTTCTATACTTAATGTGTTGAGAGTTTTTAATCTTAAAATTGTTTAACTTTGTCACATGCTTTATCTGTATCTGTTGAGATAATCATATGGTCTTTATTCTATCACCTTACCAGTTTGCATATGCTGAACCATCATTGCATCCCAGGGATAAATCCTTCTTGATCTTGCTGTGTGGCTGGCAGAGCCAGGTTATTGGCTACTTCAGATGAGATAGTGGTTCTTTTACTCAATGTACAGGTGTATGTGACTTCTTCCAGGCTTCTTGGCATATAGTGCTGAAGGCAGAACCAAGGACTAACAGACTGTAGCTGAGTCCCCAGGGGAATGAAGCTGTTTCTGGGTCTGTAGTCAAGAGCACAGTCAGAGAGTCAGCTACCTGGCCCTGTATTCTCAAAAAGCTCTTGGACTGCTTGAGGTTTCATCATCTGCAGCCTGGATCCCAAAATTCACACAAAGGCACTTTTGCTCATGGATAAATGCCAGATTATTGTTGCTGAGTGGGGATATGAGTGAGGGGCTTTCTCTTCCTCTGTCTTACTGTTGTCACTTTCCCAGCCCTGGTTTTCAAGAGTCAGCACATCAAGCCCTTGGTCAGCATCATGATGAGGACAGTTCAGAGGCAGCTCCAAACAGATGTGGCTACTTCTCAGGATTCATGAGGCTTTGTGAGCAAAGACTAGACCTGATAACAACAGAAATGGCAAGAAACTTCTCCATTCTTTGGGGCTCGCAGTTCCTGTTATTGTCCAGCTGACAAGAAAATATGTATCTGTTTGGCCATAAAATCCTGACCTTCACCCGGATATGAGTAAGAGTTCAGGAAGGATATGGATTACAAAATGGCCAAGCAGGAGAATGTACTGAAGAGTAATTGCCCCAACAGTAGCATGTTGAGGAAATCCCAGGCTGATGATAGTAGGGAGGACTGCTTCCAGACCTGAAGGAGCAGGAGGAGGGAGCAGTTACAGGATCCCAGACTATTTGGAGCCATTGTTGTATGGAGCGGTCACCTAACAGAAATGGTGGCTTCAGAAGAAGGATGCAGCCAACTTGCAGCACTGGAGAAGAGAGGGGACCAGAGGAATAAATAACTTGGCCATTCTTCATTCTCAGATGAACTCCCCCTTGTGGCACCAGAGCAGACCATCAGCCCCTCCAAGTTTACATCATTGCTACAGCAACCATCTCAGCCAACAGTGATGGTTTCAGTGAAAGTCCTAGGGAAGGTTCTGATTGGCCAGGACTGAGTCTAGTGCACTGGGATACAGCATTCTGATTGGCTAATTCTGGTTTGCAAAAGTGTTCAGACAAGAAAGAGAAGTTCTGATGGCAGGAGAATGAAGGCAAAGAAGGGAGCAGGTGATGTGAATTCTACCCAGTGATGTCCACTCTCAGAACCATGCTCTGGCCTTCCCCTGGTTATCAGCACTTTGCATTTCTCCAGAAGGCTGCTGATCTCCCTGTATGTCTTTATTCTACATGTAATTTAAGCTTTCCCCCCCAATTCATCAAAATGGGATTGAAATCAGACTATTTTAATGTTGACCAAAACTTCACTGAAAGCTTGAAGGGACAGGAAGAAGCTGAACAAAATTTATAATTTCAAGTCATGTTCCACTATGGGAGTGGGTCCCCACTGGACAGGCTTCTTTTTAGCTGTCAACCTGAAACCATGTACTTGCAGCTGGTCCACCAGTCCCGAGATCCCTCCTCCAACCTGCTAACAGTGGAAGTATTTTGGGTATTTTGGAGCCAACAGAAGGAAAAGCACCCCCATCCCTTCATCACACACAGACACAGACACACAGACACACACACACACACACACACACACACACACACACAATCCGAGGCTCATCTCCCAGGATGGGCCATCAACTCAGAGGTAAATTCTGTCCAGAATGATGTTATCCCTCACATTATCATGCAGGGCAATTTCACATCTTCTTGTTGAGAATCTCTCCATTCCAAGAGGATTTTGGCTTCTTCTTTGCAAAATCAAAGGGCTTATTGAAATGTTTTATTTTTTTTTCTGAAATAAAAGAGCAGTCTCCCCTCCCAAAGAAGGTTCAGAAAATTGCTAAGGGCTTTAAAATAGCAGGGTGTTTCCACTTCCACCCATCAAGTATTCAAAAATGGTGGGGGGGAGCGAGCAGTTGGGACTTAAGAGTATTCAATTTTCACAAAGATAAATTAAAATCAAAATGCATTATTGCAAAAATATGTTTCCTGCTAGGAAAAATTGACCCAATGTGTGTCAAAGGAGAGCATTCTAGATAGGCAACTCAATTTTCCTCATCCAACATGAACCCCAACTAGACCCCAGGGGCCCACAGGTCAGGAGTTCTGTATTTGGCAAAATGCATTCTCTCTTCTTCCACCCATGTCAGGCACTCTACTGCAATCAATCCCTCATGGGTCCTGTTTTTACTTTTTCTCATTTTTTAAAAAGAGGTTTTTAATAGATGTGCTGTCTCTGCCACCCCCAGCCAAGTCTTTGCAGTTTCCATAATCACAGAGGTAGGAGATCAAAACAACAGAGGAGAATCTGTGTGGAGGTTCTGTGTGCATCCCTCGCAGTGGGGACATTTTGCCCAACAGAGATTTAATTGGTGCCTTTGCATTCTGAAGATAATGCTATTCCATTATCTGCTATTGTTATCAACATTTTCTGATTTTTAAAGAAAACCTTTTTTCATTTTCATGTGTCTCTGCTCACATTGCCTCACTGTATTCTTTTACTTGGGGGAATGTTTACCACTTCTTCTGGCCCTGCTGCTTTTCAGTGAGGAAACCAGTTGAGATCAATCGGGGCGTTAAGAATTGATCTGAGAGGAGAGGCAGGGCGCTCCACTGTGGAGCCTGGCCAGCAGCTGCCGGCGTTATGCTGCACTCTCCTGGGCTCCTGGTTACCTCCTGGAATGTCAGGGCCCCAACCTGTGTCCCTCAGAAGCCAGGACAGCCACAGAAAGTCAGGTCCTTCCTGGCTCTGCCAAATGTGCCACGAGGCCAGCGCTGTGTCAACTTTCAATAGGAACGTGCATGCCTTGAGCTGTTCTTTTGGAAGCTAGTTTCTCCTGGGAGTCCCACACTGTCTCTGCACAACTATAGGTGTCAGAAGACAGAGAAGCAGAACTAAAGAACCCACAGCTGACTTGTAGAAAGCTGCTGAGGAAACAAGGAGGGAACTCTTTGCTGGAAGCTGTTGATCGTTTCTGCGTACATGGCTGAGCTTAGGGTCCAGGGGGTGGCTGAGTGCAAGGGTGGGGACAGATTCTAAGGTAATGACAATCCAGTAAAACCTTCATGGTTTTCACAGCAGCCTGCTGTTTTCAGAGAACAATACAAAGACACTGAGAATGAAATCCACAGACACACAGGATTTTCCACGTGACCTCAGAGGAATCCTTGAGAACTTGCCTGAAGCCTTGGACCCCAGATTCAGGAGTCTTAGTCTCTTACATCTGCTGAGAACATGCTCCTTCATCCCTCCATTCAATAAACATCGATTTGAGAGGTGATGGGGTGACAGCCTATACTGATGCCCGTGAGAATAAAATAGACACAGTCTTCTCCTTTGGGGGCTTACAGTTGTTTCTGAGTTTTCAGAAGATAAGCAAATATGTGAGCAAATAGAGTTAGAGACCGTGCAAGTGCTGTAACATTAACCCGAATCAGTAGAAATGGAGGTGAACTCTCCTGTGTGTGTGTGGTCATTCACTAGAACACTGGTCAAGGAAGACTTTTGTGAGGGCTTGGCACTCGAGCCCTGCAGGCGAGGTGCTGGGGAGCATGTTCCAGGAAGGGGTGGGGCATGTGCGAAGGTCCTGAGTTCTGGAGATATTCATCATGGCCCAGCACAGAATGGAGTGTGGTTCAAGCACAGTGTGGTTCAAGCGTAGGGAACTAAGGGAAGGGAGATAAATGGGCCCATGCTGCAGATGTAGTTGGCGAGGCAGGAGTTTAGACTTTTTCCCTTCTAAATTTAATAGGAAGTTACAGCACAAATTAGGTTTAAAATTCTCATCAGCTGCAGAAAAGAGAGTGTGCGGAAAGGGGCAGGAATGGGAGCTGAGATGGCTAACTCTAACAGTGGTCCGTGTGAGAGATGATGAGAGCTTGAGTTCAGATAGTCCTGTTGGGGTGTAGGGGGCATGTGTGATCATGAGTAGTCATGTCTGACTCCTTGTGACCCTTGGGTCACTGTAGCCCGCCAGGCTCCTGTGTTCACGGGATTTCCCAGCAAGAGTATTAGAGTGGGTTGCCATTTCCTCCTCCAGGAGATCTTCCTGACCCAGGGATCAAACCCGCATCTCTTGTATCTCCTGCACGGCAGGTGGATTCTTTACCACTGAACCACCTGGAAAGCTGTTTGGGGGTGTAGAGGGCTGCTGGTAATCCAGCTCTCTGAGAAGAAATGTCAACAAACCTGAGGGCTGGGGTTTGCCCGTTTCCAGTGTAAACACTCCCTCCACTGGCTGGTTCCAAGCCATCCCTAGAGGTCACTGAGAAGTGACGGGTCAACCAGCTGTAGTGTCTGTAGGAGGAGGACCTTTGTCAGTGAGGCTGGACAGAAGTGGGCACGAGAGTGAGGGACACTGAACAGTCTTCCACTTGTTGATTTGGGAGGTGGGGACGCTGGAGAAGCCACAGATGTGGACAGAAGGAGAACGGAAGGGTGGAAGGGCACAGATTTGCGGGTGGGACAGGGGCCATGAGAACAGAGTTCACTTGAAACCCCTTCCCTTCTGCATCCTTGGGCACAGATATCAGGTCTGCGTGACTGATGATTTGTCCCTCGTGTAAACATGCGACCCTGCTGTTTCAGCACCTGCCCAGCTAGATTTGTGGGGACCTGTGAGCGTTAAGAATTGATCTGAGAGGAGAGGCAGGGCGCTCCACTGTGGAGCCTGGCCAGCAGCTGCCGGCGTTATGCTGCACTCTCCTGGGCTCCTGGTTACCTCCTGGAATGTCAGGGCCCCAACCTGTGTCCCTCAGAAGCCAGGACAGCCACAGAAAGTCAGGTCCTTCCTGGCTCTGCCAAATGTGCCACGAGGCCAGCGCTGTGTCAACTTTCAATAGGAACGTGCATGCCTTGAGCTGTTCTTTTGGAAGCTAGTTTCTCCTGGGAGTCCCACACTGTCTCTGCACAACTATAGGTGTCAGAAGACAGAGAAGCAGAACTAAAGAACCCACAGCTGACTTGTAGAAAGCTGCTGAGGAAACAAGGAGGGAACTCTTTGCTGGAAGCTGTTGATCGTTTCTGCGTACATGGCTGAGCTTAGGGTCCAGGGGGTGGCTGAGTGCAAGGGTGGGGACAGATTCTAAGGTAATGACAATCCAGTAAAACCTTCATGGTTTTCACAGCAGCCTGCTGTTTTCAGAGAACAATACAAAGACACTGAGAATGAAATCCACAGACACACAGGATTTTCCACGTGACCTCAGAGGAATCCTTGAGAACTTGCCTGAAGCCTTGGACCCCAGATTCAGGAGTCTTAGTCTCTTACATCTGCTGAGAACATGCTCCTTCATCCATCCATTCAATAAACATCGATTTGAGAGGTGATGGGGTGACAGCCTATACTGATGCCCGTGAGAATAAAATAGACACAGTCTTCTCCTTTGGGGGCTTACAGTTGTTTCTGAGTTTTCAGAAGATAAGCAAATATGTGAGCAAATAGAGTTAGAGACCGTGCAAGTGCTGTAACATTAACCCGAATCAGTAGAAATGGAGGTGAACTCTCCTGTGTGTGTGTGGTCATTCACTAGAACACTGGTCAAGGAAGACTTTTGTGAGGGCTTGGCACTCGAGCCCTGCAGGCGAGGTGCTGGGGAGCATGTTCCAGGAAGGGGTGGGGCATGTGCGAAGGTCCTGAGTTCTGGAGATATTCATCATGGCCCAGCACAGAATGGAGTGTGGTTCAAGCACAGTGTGGTTCAAGCGTAGGGAACCAAGGGAAGGGAGATAAATGGGCCCATGCTGCAGATGTAGTTGGCGAGGCAGGAGTTTAGACTTTTTCCCTTCTAAATTTAATAGGAAGTTACAGCACAAATTAGGTTTAAAATTCTCATCAGCTGCAGAAAAGAGAGTGTGCGGAAAGGGGCAGGAATGGGAGCTGAGATGGCTAACTCTAACAGTGGTCCGTGTGAGAGATGATGAGAGCTTGAGTTCAGATAGTCCTGTTGGGGTGTAGGGGGCATGTGTGATCATGAGTAGTCATGTCTGACTCCTTGTGACCCTTGGGTCACTGTAGCCCGCCAGGCTCCTGTGTTCACGGGATTTCCCAGCAAGAGTATTAGAGTGGGTTGCCATTTCCTCCTCCAGGAGATCTTCCTGACCCAGGGATCAAACCCGCATCTCTTGTATCTCCTGCACGGCAGGTGGATTCTTTACCACTGAACCACCTGGAAAGCTGTTTGGGGGTGTAGAGGGCTGCTGGTAATCCAGCTCTCTGAGAAGAAATGTCAACAAACCTGAGGGCTGGGGTTTGCCCGTTTCCAGTGTAAACACTCCCTCCACTGGCTGGTTCCAAGCCATCCCTAGAGGTCACTGAGAAGTGACGGGTCAACCAGCTGTAGTGTCTGTAGGAGGAGGACCTTTGTCAGTGAGGCTGGACAGAAGTGGGCACGAGAGTGAGGGACACTGAACAGTCTTCCACTTGTTGATTTGGGAGGTGGGGACGCTGGAGAAGCCACAGATGTGGACAGAAGGAGAACGGAAGGGTGGAAAGGCACAGATTTGCGGGTGGGACAGGGGCCATGAGAACAGAGTTCACTTGAAACCCCTTCCCTTCTGCATCCTTGGGCACAGATATCAGGTCTGCGTGACTGATGATTTGTCCCTCGTGTAAACATGCGACCCTGCTGTTTCAGCACCTGCCCAGCTAGATTTGTGGGGACCTGTGCAGGAGAAGGCAATGGCAACCCACTCCAGTACTCTTGTCTGGAAAATCCCATGGATGGAGGAGCCTGGTAGGCTGCAGTCCATGGGGCCGCAAAGAGTTGGACATGACCGAGTGACTTCACTTTCACTTTTCACTTTCATGCATTGGAGAAGGAAATGGCAACCCACTCCAGTGTTCTTGCCTTGAGAATCCCAGGGACAGGGGAGCCTGGTGGGCTGCCGTCTATGGGGTTGCACAGAGTCGGACACAACTGAAGCGACTTAGCAGCAGCAACAGTGCAGTGAGTTATGGAGCAAGAGATGGGCTGGACATCTGGAGATCGGGAAACTGAGGCTTAGGGATGCTAAGCATGGGTTTACACAAGTGGAGAAATGGGTCAGATCCAGGTCTTTTGACCCAAAATGATAAGCCTCTCTTCTATGCCTGCTTGCTGGACTTGTTGATTGTTAAAAGTCTACTAAAAACAAAACGTAAAAGCTAAATACTTTTTTTTCTTATTTTTTCCTCTGCCCCTATTTTCTCTGAATTACTATGCACAAGAAGAAGTAGCCCACCCAGAGAACTGGATCAGTAAATATTCCCTCTCTAGTCAGGTGGTGAGTGTGAATCTTCATCATAACCTGCAACAAAGGTGGTATCACATGTGTTCAGCTTCATCTGTGTTGATCCAGCAGGCGCTACTTAACCCAGGTGTGCACCCACTGAGATCAAAGGCTCAATCCAGGAGCTTTCTGCTGCTTTCTTGGGTGTCCCCACCCGCCGACACACACACCTCCAGGCACCCTAAGCACAGCTTGGGAGTGACTGTCAGAGCTGGTGGATGATGTTTATATCAGGACACTATGTGTGCTCACTTAACACTTGCTGGTGGCAGCAGTCTGCCCACCGGATGGGCTTAACCACTCACACAGTGTTAACAAGTTTTCAGGAGGCGCTTGTTCTCACATCTACATCCTTTTATCCGGGTCTGCATCCAGGTAGAATGTGGAAGAGAAGATGGAGAGCGAGCTCTGGGGGGTCCCACAGAGGTGGGTTTGAATCCTCACTCAGGCTTCATTGCCTGTGTGGTTTGGGTGCAGGTCCTACTCTCTCTGAGCCTCAGTTTCCCACTTGTGTAGGGAGAGTCATCTTAAGTCCCACCTCTCAGTGCAGTTCTGAAATCACGTGTCCAGGTTCAACCAGGACAACAGTGGTCATCACCATCATCCTCCTGCTTCTACTCTGAGTCCAAAAGCTCAGGGGCTGTTCACCTGCCCCCCACCCCCTCCCGCCAGCAGCGTTCACAGTGCTCCCAAGCGGCTTCCGAGGGTTTGGAGCGTGACCTGGACACCAGCTCGATTCCTGGCTCCTTCCTGGAGACCCTGTGGTTTATCGCGCCTCCCGGGAGTCTCCCTCCCCAGGGCTTCCTTCCCTGAGCTCACTCACTCTTTGCTCTGCCCTAGTTGTGACATCTGGTGGTTCGCAGACACCACCACCCCACCCCACTCACAGGAGCTCTGTTTGCCTGGGGGTTGGGGGGCTTTGCATGATAGCATCCACGTGTGTGTCCCACCATTAGATCTCGTCGTCACTGTTCTCAGAAGCCTTGGGCTCCTTCAGCGGTGGCACCTGTGTGTTCCCACCTCCTGCCCCTTCTCTGGTCTTCCCCCCACCCCCACCATCTCTGCTGCTCCAGCTCCTGGGCCTGTTGCTATGTAGAACCCTGACACCTCTAGAAAGACATGGGGATTCCAAGGCGCTGCTCCCAGCCCCTTCATCCTTCTGTCTGAGGGTCTTTGATACAATATTTCAAAAAAAAAATTGCCCATAGAAATTCCCTTACCCACCTTTCTGTCCTCTCCCTCATGGCCACAGTTGGGCCACAGTTGGTCCCACATTTAAAAATCTGCAATCTTTAAAGGGTGAAAAACAGATGTTCAGAGTGCATTTGAAAGCACTGCATGGAAAGGACTGTTTTTCACGTAGCATCGTTGTGCTCCAGCTGAGGAGGGCTCCTGTCCCAGATACCGAATCCATAAAACTGTGAAATTCTCTCCCACAAGGACCTTGGTGACATGCAGAAACCAAGAACCGGTTCCCACATTAAGAGTTAAAAGGAAAAGGTACTATTAATTTTCCATTTTTAGTCATGAAATTTGCAGTTGTACGCCTATGAGAAGTATTATTTTAACCTTTATATTTCTCTTTACATTACTTTCTGGAGACAGAATTAAAACTTAGAAATTGATACCTGACATCAAAAACTCAGCATGCTAAAGGGTACAAGCCATGAACAAAAATAAGAAGAAATAAATGGTGGCCTTTGAAGACTTTGGGAATAGAAATACACCAAGAAGTACTTGAATTGTCCACAAAGATAAATGTCAGAGAAATTACCTATAAAGATAGGTGGTGGGGAAAGAGAAAACAAGATTTGAAGACTTTATAATGAATTCCCATAATTAAAACAACATAAAATATCTGAAGAGATTTCCAGAAATTAATCAAGATAGCGGACGATAATGCATATCTGTTGGGTAACCGACATTTGTTTTCTGTTTATAAACTATGGGACTTTGCTTTGTTTCTCTAGGGCTAATGGAATACTTGGCAATAGCTCATCTTTCCTGCCACAGTGAGGTCCTCTCCTGTGCTGACCTGCCCACAAGGGGTCCCAGGGGTTATCGGTCACATGCTTGTACAGGGCATTCCTGTTCAGGTCCAGGTGATGCTCTGCTTCCAAAAAACCTGAGAAAAGGGGAGGGGAACTTACCCCAAGGATCTTGTGTGTCCCTTTTCTGATTATAAGAACAGACTTTGTCAATGAACCATGAGTATGAAAAATAAAAGGGGACAACAGAAGATGGGATGGCTAGATTCCATCACTGACTCAATGGACATGAACCTTTCTTACCTGGTACCTGAGACTTTCAATTCTAAGAGCAGAATCTGTTCAGTCTGAAAATATGGCTGGGGATTCAGGGAACTTTCTACATCAAAAGAAAAAGTAGATAGACAAGAAGATGCCTTTGCTTTGACCAAATAAAACCTGATGGGTCCTTTAAATTGCCCACATCTGCAAGGCAAGATGGTTCCTAAATAGGAATGAGGATTGGCTTAGAGCAGAGAAACTCGTCCACTGACTCCAGTCGTTAGTACACAGACACAAAGGTTCAGCTCCAAGTACCTTTTTGAAAATATAAAAAAAGATCCACAAGCTCACACCTCTCTGTGCTTCATTGTTTTGGCTAAGAACATAATGGAGAGGTATTCTCAGGCTCTGCAGTCCTTCTTTGGAATTGTTTTGAGGAGTTCTGTCATGATGAGCGTGTGAAAGGCTTCAGTTCTTTCACATCGTGGACCGTTTGGGTTAAAATAGAACCAACTCTCCTGTCCTATGTACCCTGGAGGTCTGGACTTTCTACCTGAGGATCTCTCTCTCTCTCACACACACACGCGTGCGTGCACACACACACACACACACACACACACACACATGCAGGTGTGTGTGTGTATCAGGATGACCAACTCATACTGCCTTACTTGACTTATTCAACATTAGGGACTTCCCAGGAGAAGGCAATGGCATCCCACTCCAGTATTCTTGCCTGGAAACTCCCAAGGATGGAGGAGTCTGGTAGGCTGAGTCCATGGGGTCACTGAGTCAGACACGGCTGAGTGACTTCACTTTCACTTTTCACTTTCATGCATTGGAGAAGGAAATGGCAACCCACTCCAGTGTTCTTGCCTGGAGAATCCCAGGGATGGCGGAGCCCAGTGGGCTGCCGCCTGTGGGGTCGCACAGAGTCGGACACGACTGAAGCCTCTTAGCAGCAGCAGCAGCAGGTAGGCTAGTGGTAAAGAACCAACCTGCCCGCCTGTAGAATATGTAAGAGACGTGGGTTCGATCCCTGGTTTAAGAAGATCCCTGGAGAAGGAAATGGCAACCTACTCCAGTATCCTTGCCTGGGAAATCCCATGGATAGAGAAGCCTGGCAGGCTACAATCCTTGGGGTCACACAGAGTTGGACACAACTGAAGCAACTTAGCACATACGCATTCAGCATTAGCCCTGGGAGTCTTGTGTCCTGGGACACAGTCCAGGTGAATGAAGGCACTTATTGTACATGCATATAGAATGGGACAGGCCTCTTTTCTCCCCCTTTTGGAGCCTTGTGCCTTCAGTGGCTACGATGCTGGAAGGTGAAATATGAGGCTGAGGGGGAGACAGAGGCTCCGTGAGGCTAACGGGGGGAGGAACAGCATGGGCTCCCAGGGTCTTCTACATGTTTTGCCCCGAAACCTCACCCCCAGGGGCCCTATGGGCTCTGAAGTCACTGGCTTTCCCTGACCTCCCCCCACCTCCCACTCCCGGCAGCAGAACCAGAGGCAGGGAGATAGGATGGGGAGTCAACCAACTGGAGTTGACTGGCTTGAGATTGAAAAGGAGCCTGTTTTATTTCCATTCTTGATCTCATGGAATGTAACTACTTCTATCTTAATTAAAAAATAAGAAGAGACAATAAAATGCGTTATTACAGATTGGATGGGTAAAGCATTTGGCTTGACAGTAATCTAGGAACTTAATTATAGCCAAACATGCCCATGTAATACATATACTCAGAGAGGAAGGGTTGAAGAGGGTCAATAAATCACTGTTTTTAAAAACAGGAGAAGGCTTTGTAATCGTCCAGTTACAGCTGACGAGGCCATAAAGAAACTATAAGCAGGCTAGGTGCCATGCATCATGGGCTTTAATGTGCCGGTGTCGCGTTGCAGTGGGAGGCTGTCTGGGAAAGAGCCGAGCTCCATGGTTATTTGTCTGGAATGGAAGCCGTCAATCAGGGTGGAGGCTGGTTAGTGAAGATCCTTCACGGCCAACTGCAGCATGGTCATGCCTGCCTTTGGCTAAAGGATCAAGAGGGAGATGGATGCCGGCCAGAAACAGCTGCAGCTCTGATTTTCTTGGGGGCAGATTCCCTGGCAGGTGGGCTCCGGGAACTGACCCAACCTGACCTGCTGCCCTTCCTTCCAGGTTTGGGGGGACTCGGGGCATCCTGCTGGGGCCCACTGCCCTGTGTAGAGCTGCAGGTGCCTGATTGTCTCTTCCAGCCCTTGTGCTCTGGCTCCTCCATCAAACACCAGCTCCCCAGAGAGGTCTCCTGCCTGCCCGTCCACTGAAGACCCTTCCACCGCCACGTGCCTCTTACCAACAACCCAGTTACTGGTTTAATCTTCTTCAGAGCAATTCTCCCCATTGGGAGGTGTCCTGTTGGATGGTTCTTTACATGCCACCAGTCTTCTGAGTGGGATATACGCTCAGGGAAGGCGAGGGCAGGCTCAGATTTGCTGCAGCTCGGCCTCTGGTGCCTGGCCTGTGTGTGTCCTCTCCACCCAGTGGTAGCAGTGCTGCCGTGCTTGCCCAGCACCCGCGTCAGAGCAGCCCTGCTCCCCCTCTTAGTCTGTGTGGTCTGGGTGGGGGCTCACCTGGCTCCAGGCACAGAGAGCACCTGGCCCCCACTAGGCCAGTAGTGTTCCTCACTCTGGCCACATTTGTCCAGGGAGGAGCTTGAGACTCAGCAGTCAGGAGCCCTGGCACTTGTGCTGGGACCCTTGGGAAAGGCTCTGCTCTTCGCCGAATGGGAGCTAGTGAGGCTGACCCCACAGCTGCTGGGGGCCCTCTTAGCACACCCCTCACCCCTGAAACTGGCCTCAGGTCAGAGACCAAGGAGACGGACATGCACTGAGAGCAGACGCCTAGCCTCTGAGCCTCCCAAGTTGCCTGGTCACAGGAACCATTGATGTTCTTGTTTCTGATTTGCATCAGGTTTGTGTCACACGCAGCCAAAATGGCCCTGACTAATACATTAGTCTGTCTCTCGCTCCCCAATCTTGGTTTCGCAGATTGCTGGTGAGGCTGGGCCTGGCGCAGCGCGCTGACGGTGGTGCTGGCGAGACGTGATCCTCATTCCTGCAGGGTGTTATTCTAGCGAGAGTCGGGCCAAGCAAGTTCCACTGCCAAAGGCATCACTGGGGACAGTCACATACAGGTGGCTGGTTTGTCTCAGCAGATGGTGGCACCAGCTCCTCTGAGTCAAATCTCGAGGACAGAAGGGCCCAGTGGGCCTGACCCATCTCCCGTTGCCTCCTGGAGACTCTTTAGGGTCTGTTCAGAGGTTCTGCCATTCATTTCCTGCCCTTCATGCTGGCCCTGGCTCTAGTACATGGCTGGCCGCATCCTCCACTCTAAAGATCAGGCAGGAAAACTGCCTACGTGGGCTTTAATTTCATCTTTCGTTTTTAAGAGACGAAGCAGATCAGGAATGTTTCAAGGAATCCCAGTGTGTGAATGATCAAACAGGAAGCTTCTCTGAAAAGAGAGTACTCTGTGGTTCAGGTAGGTCAGGGAAACGCTGGTTTAAACAGAGTCAAGTCTATTTCGTGTGCAGGAACGAGCGTGCAGGATTTCCAGCACGTGTGCTGTCACCCTCCAAAGGCAAGGGTGGCGGCAGTTTCTGCCACAGGACTCTTGTTTGAGAGCATCTCTTAGGGTTTCGTGTCCTGCAGAATGCTCCTTGGAAGTATTTTAAGGATAAAGATGTTGATGGGTCTTCTCCCTTCCTTAGTGTACAAGTTCCCTGGGTGAATCTGTGGGACTGGGAACTATAGTACAAGGGGCAAGATCTCATGGTTCCCCCTGCTGCTTCAGAAGCTTCTGGAGGGCTGTGCAGGCCTCTCTCCTTGGCCGTCCCACCCCAGCACCTACCCTGGAGCCTGGGCAAGGCTGGACCCCCATGCTTGCTGGGCGAGGGAGTGGATGAAATATGGCTGAGCACATGCTGACCGTGAACCAGGTGAAGCCGTGGAGCAGAAGAGCTTCCTTCAGCCTCCAGGAGACTCTGATTTGAAGGGAAGGGCTATGTATTTCCCCTGTGGCTCCTGAAGCCAGAACCGTGGTCGATGGTGGCCTTGCCACAGAGGAGGAATCCAGCTCCATAAGAAAGAGGCTTTTCCAGTTGTCAGCAGCAGCTTAACAAGCGACAGGCTGCCCCCAAAGTGGGAGCATGTGAGGGCTGTTTATTTTTAATCTTTTTATTTATTTTTAATTAGAGTTACAACACATTACAATAATGTGTTGGTTTCTGCCACACATCAACATGAACATTAGGTATACATGTGCCCCCTCCCTCTTGAACCCCTCTCCCACCTCCCTCCCTCCTCCACCCTCTGCCTCTAGGGTGTAGAGCATCGGCTTTAGGTTCCCTGTGCCATACATAAGAACTCCCACTGGCTGCTTATCTTACGTACGGTACAGTGTATGTTTCAATGCTATTCTCTCAAGCCATCCCACCCTCTCCTTCCCCCACTGTGCACAAAATTCTGCTCTTTGTGCCTGTGTCTCCTCTACTGCCCTGCATGCAGGGTCGTCTGCACTGTCTTTTAGATATGCGTGCATGCTAAGTCACGTCAGTCGTGTCCGATTCTTTGCGACCCCATGGACTGTAGCCTGGCAGGCTTCTCTGTCCATGGGATTCTCCAGGCGAGAATACTGGAGTGAGTTGTCATGCCCTCCACCAGGGCATCTTCCTGACCCAGGGATCGAACCTGCGTCTCCTTCATTGCAGATGGATTCTTTACTGCTGAGCCACTGGGGACGCACAATTCCATGTGCATGCACTGTTTTAGTAATAGAAGGATTCTCATCTCAGGTTTGGGCTCACCCTCGGTGGTTTCTGACGGTANTCCAGGGCATCTTCCTGACCCAGGGATCGAACCTGCATCTCCTTCATTGCAGGTGGATTCTTTACTGCTGAGCCACTGGGGACGCACAATTCCATGTGCATGCATTGTTTTAGTAACAGAAGGATTCTCATCTCAGGTTTGGGCTCACCCTCGGTGGTTTCTGACGGTAACTCTGAGTCTGCAGTTGTGTTGAAAGGCGCATGTGCTCTCCCTCTGGAATTCTTCATCTGTGCTCTAAGCTGCTTCCAGAAGCTGTTGGCATTGAACGCCATATTTACTGAGCCAACTTCAAATATTTGAGGGTATTGGTAGTGTTTATTATTTGCCTTGAGAAGCCCTGAATCCATGCTACTGGGGACAGTTTGGTTTTCTTTCATACATTCAGCATCGATAAAAATAAAAGAACAGAAGAGTTGAGAGGAGCCTGCGTCTCCATATGCACTTGTGGAGGGATGTCTCACCCTCAACTTCTTCGTAAATCCCATTTGTCTGTTTAGATAGTACATGCTCTGTAAAGGTGTGGATTAATTCACGAGAGAATAGCATAATACCTTCCAAAGGAGTGTCACCATTGCCCCCACAGTATTTGTTTTTTGGGTCCTTTCTATGCTCAACAGGACAAAGAAATTACCACTCATTTTTGCAGCAGTGTGTTATGGCGAGACAAGTCTGAACAAGAGCCATCTTTTTTAAAAGTGTGAAAACAAACCCTCTGTTGTTCGTGAAAACTATTTTCTAGGTCATATTCTTGTCTACAAACAGATAGGCATGGGGGCCCAACAGAGGAGGAAGCCAGTTTCCTAACTGGGAGTCTTGCACCAATGGAACACACACGAAATGCAATGAGCAAAATTGAGATTGCAGGATGGAGGGGGATGTGCATAGCGCCGCATCCTTCTCGCAGCTGTAGCCTGTGGGCCTTGGGGCTGGGCAGTTAAGATGGAGACCATTTGGCCACTGGTTTCTGAGCTGGTGTTATTGCCATATGATGCCTTGTACCTTAGGGATGGAGTGATGTCCTGCACAGGCCTGAGCCAGAAAGCAAGCCTCTGACAAACATTTCATATGTTCCAAAATTATGTAAATTCCTGTGGCCCCTTCCATCAATTCACTCCTTCCCCCACCACAGTTTATCCCCATAGGATGTGGGAGGTGAGGTGAGGAGAGGAGCTGAGAGAGATACCAATAAGATTTGGTCACCCTTCCCAGCTTGTCTTGAGTGGTCTAAGCTTATGTTGCAAATGAGCCATGTCCAAATCTTTGGGGATCCATTCTGTAACCCCTGAATCTTTAATTCTCTATAGGAGAGATGAGTGGTCCTCCAGATGTGGTCCCCAGACCAGCAGCATCACCTGGGAAGTCTACTGGGAATGCCAGTGCTAAGCCTCCATCCCAGCTCCTGAAACCTAAATGCTGAGGGTGGGCCCTAGCCATTGTGCTTTACCTGCCCCCAGGTGATTCTGGTGCGTGATAGAATTGGGGACCTACTGGGATGCATGCTCCATGGCGCGCTCAACCTCAACCTGGTGGACAGAGAGCTCTGCCTTTCCTGGTTAGCGGAGATCCTCTAAATAAGCCAAGAATCTAAGGCTGCAGCCTGTAGCCTTCACATCTCTGTGTCGAGGGCCTCCTGGTAGAGGAGAAGCCACGGGCAGTACATTCCAGGGCATGGATTCAGGCCAGACTTCAGGCGCAAATCCAGGCTTGATGCTTCCAAATGCATGATCTGGGTAAACCCCTTATCCTTTTTGTATCCTGGCTTCTTCTTTCATAAAATGGCTATCTATAATACTTTCTTCTAGAGATGTCAGAAGATTACATCAAATGAGTAAAGCATTTATAGACGCTCACCTGGAAAAGACTAAGAGCAGGGAGTTGTTGTTCATATTATTCCTCCAAGTTCACTTTCACTTCTCCTCCCTGATATTAATGTGTCTCTACAGCAGTCTTTCTCTCCTCATAGCAGTGCGTAGAAACAGAGGCATCACCATCCTTTCATTTTCAATTAGGAGTGCAATCCGGTTACGAAGACAGACACTTCGTCTAAACAAATGGGCAGTGATGTTTCCCACGTGGGAATCTGAAGGCGCTGCTGGTGTGATGCCCTGACGTAACC
Organism: Cephalophus harveyi; assembly: GCA_006410635.1. Lineage (NCBI taxonomy): Eukaryota > Metazoa > Chordata > Mammalia > Artiodactyla > Bovidae > Cephalophus > Cephalophus harveyi. The sequence goes on from SJYT01082811.1 coordinate 48,273, forward strand.
CACTGGTGAGGAGGCGGATTTGGGGAATGAACATCGATTGGTGATCACGTTCCCCTGTGCTCGGTGGCTGCTTCACTCTCATCATTGTTTTAACTGTGCAATTGTGTGAACTCAAACTTTACATGATTATCTTTCATTATTAATAGATTTTAGTCTGTGTGTACATATGATGATAGATAACTAAATAGATAAATGATAGAGATAGGTAGATGGTTGGATGGATAAACTAGATAACTAGGTATGAAACACAACAGCAAACTAGCCCAGTTACTGTACCCACTTGCAGCCTTTTGACCAGCAGTGAATAATCAGCAATGATCTATACTGATTCTCTGTGCTTTGCTCCCCTCCCCCCAGCCCCAGGAAGGGGTTCTCGCCTTGATGTGGTGTGATCCCCCAGATGTGACTGCCTGGTGGAGCCCAGATTTGCAGCCTTCTTTAGGGGTCCAGAGCCTACGAAGGGACAAAGTAGTGAGCTGAACTCTGGGATGCAAAGTGAGCAGGTCATGGCCTCAGCTTGCGTGAACTTTACATATTAGCTGGGAAGATGGAAAGTTCACGGCCAAGTGCACAAGCACAGAATTGCCTCTGTGGTCAGTTCTGCAGAAGTGTAGGGGGTGCCAGGAGAGTGGGAGGTAGACATGGTCCAGGGGTCCTGGAAGGCCAAGAAGAGACATCTGAGCTGATCCCTAAAGGACCAATAGGACTCAGCCAGGTAAACACCGGGAGACATCATGTGGGGAGAGGACCAGATCGTGAAGGTCCCAAGCAGGCAGGACGATGAAGTGTCCTAAGAACCGGAAGATGGTTTACTTGTCACTTGTCCTGCTTGAGGATGACCAGGAGTGAAACAGTGACCTCCGGCGGCTGGGAACTACCCTGTGCCTCTTGTAGGGGGTGGGGCCAGACCCTGGCTCCCCACAGTCTATGACAGGGAGTGTCGAGACCCCAACCTGGGGCCAGGAATCAACCCAATGTAATATGGAGCTAAAAATTTATCTGGTTAAGATGAGGACAGAGCACCATGCCTGTGGGATGGCTGGGCCACCCTCAGCTCCCTTCCCATTCCTGAGCCTGGTTCTCTAGCACGGCCCTCAGGCCTGTGGACTCCCAACAGCCTTGCAGGAACCCCCTCACCCTGGTAACTCTAGGGAGTCAGAGAGATGCCTGTGTTGGCAGCCCAGACCCCTACTCATCACAGGGGCATGCAGTGTGGGAGACAGCGCTGGGGAGTGGAGCACACCCACTGCCTCCCCACCAGCACACAGGGCCGTGTGTCACTAGAGGAGAAAGGGCAGGAACTGAAAGCCATACAGAAGTCTCCTTACTTTCTGGAGGATGAAGGATTTGAAAGACTAGAAGGAAGACTCCACTTTCTATTTCTTTTGAACATCTGGAACTCTTCAGAGTGTTAATTTTTAAGCTGCCACTAGGAATGATGAAAGTAACTGGTTATCCATTTAGAGGGTGATTATCAAGTTGCAGCCTGCATGAAGTCAATTTTTATAGCTCACTCCTGACCCCCTGAAATGCAAAGTCTATAATGACATTTTGGGTAATGTTTCGAGTTCAGTGGTATAGCGATAAAGAAATCTTAAGTGCAAAGTGCTTCTCTCCTCAAGTAAGCCCTTCTCTCAGCAAAATTTCACTTCAAGTGTCTTTTCATAATAAAATAATTCTGCATTCCAACCGAGAGCTCCACGCACTCCCTCACTCGTCGTGTGGTGAGAGCCTGCTTTTTCACCGCTGGGCAGGGTTTGCTAATGGGCACTTTATTGCTAAGTGTGCTGTCCCTTTGGGAGAAAAAATAATTTCATCCCCAGCGCATGCCTTGTCTCCAAGCCTACTGATCAGTGGTGTTATTATGCTTGCAAGAGTCATTTGTAAGCTTTTCAAGTGATATGCCAATGTCCTTTTTTTTTTTTTTTTCAGGTAGAAGAGAGAAAAAGTTAAAAGCTATATACTGGGGGAGGGGCTGTGAGGAGAGTGATTGTAGCCCAGTCGATGTTTATCTTCCAAGCACTGTGGATCACGGAACACCCTGCCTGCTCCTTCTCTGGGCGTCTTCCAAAAGCAAGTGTGGCTCTTAAATCAGATTGGAGTGGAATCAGAGAGAAACTCAAGTGTCCTCATGCTTCTTGCTAGCTGTCAGACTGAGGGAAAATTGCTGGAAGATTCAGAGCCTTTGTTTTCTCATCTCTGAAAAGGGAACAGTGATGCACTTTGTTCCTCAAAGGATGGCGAAGATGATGATATGCATACTTCAGTCACGTCCGACTCTCTGGGCTGCGTAGCCTGCCAGGCTCCTTTGTCCATGGGGAATTCTCCAGGCAAGAATACTGGCATGGGTTGTCATTTCCTCCTCCAAGAATTTTCCCGACCCCGGAATTGAACCCACACCTCCCTCGTCTGCTGCACTGGCGGGTGGATTCTTTACCACTAGTGCCTGAAATGCTGGTGAAGATTAAATGACATGAGAAGGTGCAAAGGGCAGGGGGCACGGCCCTGAGTGTGTGTGAGAAATGCCTCCCTTCTCCTGCTCTGCTGTGTCTGTTTGCAGCTGCCTCTGTACCCCATGAACTGGCGTCTGAAGCTGTCCCTTTGCCCTTTTACTGCTGGTGACAAGCCAGGTGGGACAGAGACAACGTCACCACCTCTCTTTTTTTCTCAAAACCTTGCAGAGTTTGTTATTAAAAAAAAGAAACATCTAGAATTCACATGTTACAGTGCTCACAGCTTACATCTGTGAGAGGGGTGTGTGTGAGAGAGAGAGAGTGTGTGTATATGTGTGTGTTTGTGTGCTTACATGAACCAGCGGTGTTTTCCATGAACATTTTTGCAGGCGAATGAACTGCTGGCCAGGAGGTTGAGTCACCTGCTTGCAGACACTTCTTAAATAAAAGTCACAACTAGGCTATGAATCCAGGTGCTCTTACCTCAGGTCCTGCCACTTCATGCTAAGAGAACCTGGCGTCTTTCTTGCCATTCTTTGGAGCTCTCGTGCTGAAAGAAATTAATCCAGCTTTCGAACATGATAGCCCGGAAATCGTTGATTAGAATGTTCATGAGACTCACCCCCAGGGAATCCCAAAGCCGTGGGCACCACTCTTACGCAAGTATAGTGTCCACAGAGGGTGTTTCAGACTCAGCCTGTGTGGGCTGTGGGGTCCACTTCCACTGCCCCCGCAAAGGGATCTTAAACCTTCTTGGTGGTAAGTAGCTGGGTTCAGAAAGAATGAACAGACAGCGAACTGCTGCCAGGCAACTTCTGCCATCTCCCCAAAGCTACACAAGGATGTCCTTCCCACAGGTGAGGGAGTGGGTCCCCCAGCTTGACTGGCTGTAGACAGACTAGGGGAACTAAGGCAAAAACATTCCATCAGTATTTCCACTAGTAAAACGCATAATTTATAAGTTGTTGTTGTTCAGTTGCTAAGTTGTGTCTGACTCTTTGCAACCCCATGGACTGCAGCACTCCAGGCACCCCTGTCCTTCACTATCTCCCAGAGTTTGCTCAAATTCACGTCCATTGAGTTGGTGATGTCATCCAACCATCTTGTCCTCTGTTGCCCTCTTCTCCTCTTGCCCTCAATCCTTCCCAGTACTAGGGTCTTTTCCAATGAGCTAGCACTTTGCATCAGGTGGCCAGAGTACGGGGGGTTCAGCTTCAGTCCTTCCAGTGAATATTCAGGGTTGATTTCCTTTAGGATTGATGCAAGTAGATTTTTCTTTTGCAGAGTCTTCTACTCAATGCTTTTGATGAACTTAATTCTTAAAGAGATTCACAACTCTAGTAGAGTTGAATTGGTTTCCAACCAAGTTTCCAATTACCTTGCATGCATGCATGCTTAGTCACTCCGTCCTGTCTGACTCACTGTGAGCCTATCGACTGTAGCCCACCAGGCTCCTCTGTCCGTGGGACTCTCCAGGCAAGAAGAGTGGGTCATCACTTCACATTGAAAGACTAGTGGTCTCTTTACTATTTCTGACACTGTCCTTCTAATCTTCTAAGTCTGTGATTCTCACCTGGGGGCAGTTCTTTCTCTTCAATTAGGGCATGTTTGGCAACATCTCAAGACATTTTTGGTTGTCACAACGAGGAGGAATGGGTGCTACTAGCAATGAGAGGGTTGAGTCCAGGGACCCTGCCGAACATACTGCAGCGACAGCTCACCACAGATGTCAACATTTCAAAGGCCGAAAAATCCCACCTTAAAAACAGAAAGGGGCTTCCCTGCTGGCTCAGCGGTAAAGAACACACCTGCCAATGCAGGAGATGTAGGTTTGATCCCTGGGTCAGGAAGACCCCCTGGAGAAGGAAATAGCTTCCCACTCCTGTATCCTTGGATGAAGGAAATGGCAACCCACTCCAGTATTCTTGCCTGGAGAATTCCATGGACAGAGGATCCTGGCAAGCTACAGTCCGTGGGGTTGCAAAGAGTTGAATATGACTGAGTGACTAAAGAGCCTGTATCATTGCCTGGAGAATCCCATGGACAGAGGAGCCTGGCAAGCTCACTCTTTCCTCTCTACTTGTGTCAATATATGGAATGTCCCATACTAAAATGTTTTTTAAAAAGCAGACAGTGCCCCAACTGCAGAGTTATGCCTACCAGGTTCTAACAGCTGGAGTCATGGCGTCTAATACTGTAGGTTACCATGTACCCTGCCTATAGCATCTGCCAGCCTCGTGATGGCTTCCCATTGGTTTTTATCTGGGAGTTTAAGCAGCTGCCTATGGACATCAGGAGGCTAGAGACAGAGCAGGAATTCCAGCTCGGCTTTCTAACTCCAGATTATGGCAGGGTTTCTGCTCCATCACACTGGTGTCCACCTCCTCATAAAACACAGGTGTTTAGTGTGGGAGCAGGGGAGCATGCATGCATCACAGGTGTGTATGCTAATCAGCTCCCTCCCAAGTCTGCACCAGAGTGTGCCTTGTCAACTAGTATTTGGACAGCTGAACCTCTAAGGAACCACAACATAAAGCCTGATTCCTATCCTGGGAGTTGTAAACTAACCCCAGGTTAGAAGTGTAAACATTTTCCCCCTGGGGAAGAGCTGTTTTTAGCTGATTACAAATGGGGGAGGTTGGCAGCTGTTAATATTGATGGTTATTCCTTGAAAAATGACTTTGAGGTATGACTAATCAATTGTCTCTCAGAATGAAGAATGAAACAGGCTGCTCTTCGGGAATCTCAACACAGATTTTTAAATCTGTGCTTTACAGAAGAGGCAGGAAAAATGAGCCAGACCTTTGGCACAATGATGAGTTGTTCAGAGAAAATAAAGCAATTATTAGCATTTAGGTTGGACCTCAGATTGACGAAATTTTTTTTTTTAAAAAACTTGGATGTTGCCACTGTTTTGTATTTCATTAAATGTGGTTCCATGAAACATTCTGGCCAGTGTACTGAAGTCTGCTGCTTGGCACTGCACTGAGAGTTAAAAAGAGCTGGGCCTTTTTTTTTTTTCCCACCTCGGTAAATAAGTAGCTTTCACTCAGCTGTAAACATCTGGAGGATTTGGGCCCTGGCTTGTCACAGGACTTGCTTTGCTGTGTCTAGAATTGATGCTTGCACGAAAGGCGCATGGCCACGAGCTGTTTTGCTGTGAGAGGGGTATGTGAGGGGACCCTGGCTGGGAACTGGGGTCTGGATGTATGGTGAGCAGACTCTAGGGTGACTTCTTGGAGTCTGTGCCCGGGTAATCCCTTCTTCTTGAGTGTGGACATGATTGGTGGTTTACTTTTACCCTATTAAATGTGGCAAAGGGTATGGAATGTCATATCTATAATTGTCTTTAAAAAAGATGGTACTATCTGTTTTACTCTCTCCCTCACTGGTTTTGTGAAAGCAAGTGATTGTGTTGCAGAACTTGGTCCTCAGCATGGTCAGACAGCAAGGAGCTGAGAGCTCAGTCTGACAGCCGGAGAGGCTGAATTCTGCAACAACCATGCTCTCCTGTAAATGCCGTCATTGTTTTTGGAGTCTCTTGATTGGCCTTTGTCATGATAAACACTGCAAGGGTGATTTCCTGGGCTTCCCAGGTGAATCAGTGGTAGAGAATCCACCTGCAATTCAGGAGTCTTGGGTTTGAACCCTGGATTGGGAAGATCCCCTTGAGAAGGGAATGGCAACCCACTCCAGTATTCTTGCCTGGAGAGCGCCATGGACAGAAGAGCCTGGCTGGCTACAGTTCATGGGGCTGCAAAGAGTCTGACATGACTGAGCGACTGAGCACGCACACACACACTGTGGAGCTACTGGAGGGTTTTCAGCTGGGGATGGAGTGGAGTTTGTAAAACCTCACTGTGAGGAGGTGTGTCACTTTGTTTTTGATCCGTGACACCCCACTGGACTGTGAGAGACATGTGAATAGGGGCTGAATCTCTTTTTGTTTTTTTTTTTTTTTTTGGCTGCACGGGACTTAGTTGCATTGTTGCCTGTGGGCTCTTAATTGCAACACGTGGGATTTAGGTCCCTGACCAGATATTGAATCTAGGCTCCCTGCATTGGGAGCGAGAATCAGCCACTGGATCTCCAGGAAGGTTCCTTGGGACTGCATTTCAACCCCTTTGGACAGAAGCCTACTGTTACAGATGTGGGCATGAGACTGTTTTGGGAAAGAGAAAGAAAGAAGGAAGGAAAAGAGGGAGGGAGGGAGGAGGGAAGGAAGGGAGTTGGCAGGAACCCAGGCTGCTGCTCTTCTGCCTGGAGCACATGTGGGTTTGGGGTCTTTCCTGGCTGTTTTAGTTTAGTTTTTGCATCTGCTGCTGCATTTGACATGTCTCTAAATTTGATACTCTTTTCTCCCCCCTTGTAGTTTATACCAAGTTTCCTTATCTTGGGAATTCTGAGTCTTTCTATCTGGGGAAAAAAATATTCCATGTTTTTGATGCTCTAAAACAAAATTTATAAGAGCTCTTTTTCACTCATTATTTTTTTTTGTTCAATTTTGCATTTCTTTTACTGATTTTATATTGGAATCTTTATCTCAGCATTTTTAATTTGAACCAGTCTGCATCCTAGGCATTCCTGGAGTCAGAACGCAGTAATCAGTTACAAAGATGAGCAGGACTCTTGCCTGGCTGTATGTACCTGCCCTAGCGTTTAGCCATGTACGCACACATTCTCAAAGCAGCCCAATTTCTGGCCATATCTGGCCAGAGCAGCCTTCCATGGCAGTTTCATTTCTTGGCCTCAAAGCGACTGCATTTTTCACCTTGTAATGATTTAGTTAATGCATCTGTTAAATAATGCAGTCACTTTTATAAATTCTCCATCCATCTATATGGGAGAGAGTATCATCTGAACAGCCATATGGTTGACTTTTTAATGAATGCAAAATACCTGGATGTCACATGGAAAGTTCTGGATGGGCACGCAAATTAGGCATCATGATTTCCTGTTAAATACCAAACCCAGATAACATCCTCTCCTCGGAGACCATTATTATGTGGTTGTATATTTAAAAAAGGGAACGGTTCATGGAGGAGGCACAAAGCAGCAGCGCATACTTAATAGCTCGTTCCAAGGAGCAAATTAAGCCTGGAACTGTCGACGTATTAAAGTTAGCAGAGCGGGTCCTGAGTATTAAACACAGAAATTTCTGAGAGAGAGAGGGTTCATTCTTTTACATTGACTCAGTGGTGAAATAAAGTGAACTCTGACAATGTGATTTAGCAAAGACTCTAAAACATAACGTGTTGGAATGGCTGTGTATCAAAAGGTATTTTTCTGTTCTATTACCTTTAATGAATAGCTTAGATCACTGAATATATTCACTGAGCTATGGCTCAGTGCATTTTTGATAAGGAGACGAAAAGCATTACAGGTTTTGGTGTAATTTTATTTGCGATGGGGTTGTGTGCTTGATGTGTATATACAAAACTACGTGTATCGATGCATAGAATATACATATTTGTTTCCACACATGTCCATGTGAATATTTTACCTGTAGGGACTTCCAACGAATTAGAATCAGTTTGATAGTAAAGAGTTCTATTGTATTTTTTTCATCTTAAATAAATAGAAGTGCACAAAACCCTTTATTGGAAATTCACTGAAGGGAGACGTGTTATCAAATTACTACCCAAAGGGCCAGCTGGCGACGCGTGATGAATCTATCTCAGATGACTCACTGCTCCGTGAAAAAGGCGCCAGTCTTTGAGCCCTTGGCCCTGTGAGGACTAAACGTCTCCCATTCCACAGTCTCAAGCAGAGTTGAAACCAACACACCCTTATTTTCAGAGTTAACGTTAAGTTTCAATTCACCTTCTGGTCAAGTGTCCTTTGGCTGCTGGGCGGGGCAGCCCGCTCTGTCTTCTCCCCGCACTGGGACTCCCCGCTAGCTGCATTGCCGCCCCTCATCCTGTATCTTGCGGTCCTCTCCTGGGCCTGGGCTAATGCACCTCAGCTAGACCACAGCTTTGCTGGCTCCTTTGTCATCCTACAGCGAGGCACTCTTAAATCCCCTCCTGTCTAATCCTGTGGACTTTTCTCAGTCACAACTCAGTTCTTCTACTCTGGCCTTATTTTCCAGCTAGGACACCCAAGTGTGTTAGTTGCTGAGTTGTGTCCAACTCTTTGCAACCCTATGGACTGTAGCCTGCCAGGCTCCTCTGCTCCTGGGATTCTCCAGGCAAGGATACTGGAGTGGGTTGCCATCCTCTTCTCCAGGGGATCTTCCTGACCCAGGGATTGAACTCAGGGCTCCTGCCTCTCTTGCACTGCAGGCGGATCCTTTACCATCTGAGCCACCAGGGAAGCCCCAAACACCCAAATTGGCTTGAAAAGCCTGAACCTGGTCCGCTTGTCCATCTCAGTCTAAGGCTTTTCTGTCTTCTGAAACTTATTCATTCATTCATGAAACACATTGTATTGACATCCTCTGGATTGGAGGCAGTGTCCCAATGTCAGGTGTAGGTATGGCTGCGAACGAGACTGACAAGGTTCTGGCACACATGGAGCTTCCTTCTAACCAGAGGAGACAGTAAGCAGTTAACTGGTAGAGAAACTGATGTCACGTGGCAGTCAGTCCTGTGGGTGGTGGCGAGCCAGGATCACCCCAGCTCAGGATTCCTCATCCAGCCTCCACATGCTCTCATCACAGCATGCACCATATCATGAGAAGAGGGGTCTTTCTGCCGCAGAGTAAGCTCTCAAGGGCAGAGCCGTGCTGCTCTGATCTTTTCATACATAGCATGGTGCCTGCTGGGCGGCTTCTGGAAAATAAATTCAGTAATCCAACCCACAAATATTTACTGAACTCTTGCTATGTGGTTTGCCTTATTCTAGGTACCAGAGAGCAAGATGAGGGAGGCCTCTGCCCCTGTGGAGTTACTTGGGGGCATTAGGGCTAGAGAGGAGGCCCGATAAACAGCCCCAGGCAGCTGGGAGGGAGGCACCTGTGGCTGGGCTGTGAGGAAATGGATACAGTGCAGTGATTCTTGGACATGCGTGAGCTTAGGAATCACTTGGAGCCCTAGTTGCAGCGTTTCTGATCCGGGAGATCTGGCTGGGGCCTGGGAAGGTGCATTTGAAACAAGCTCCCAGGTGCTGCTGCTTGTGGTAGTGTACGCAAAACACCCTGTGATGATGCTTGTGGATCCCTGGAGCAGGGAGGAAGAGGGAGAAGCGGGGGAAGAAGAGACGGGGGAGAGGAGGAGAAGGGGCAACAGGGCAAAGTCCCTGAGGCCAGGGGCAGCCTGGTCTTGGGACACACGAGGCCTGAGCCTCGGGTTTGAGAAGCAGGGAAAGAGGGCACAGTGCACAGGAGGTTTGGCTGGTGGTTATTATGGCCCACTTGAGGGATCCAAGCTAGTCTCCCTGTCTTTGCCAACTGATTAGCAACCTTAATTCCACCTGGGGCTTCAATACCCTTTGCCTTGTAACATCACAGTCTCACAGGATCTGGAGAGTTGGGCTTGGGTCTTTGTGGGGGACATTGTTTTGTCAACCACATCCTGCATACTTTTAAAATAAACACTGCAGGTGTGGCTCAGAGAATAACAGGGAGAAAAATGGAATTAGGGAGACCAATGACTGGGCTGCCACCTTGGTCCTGGTGGGAAGTGGCCTTGCCTGAACTGGGTTGGGGTTGCAGAGAGGTGGACATGTAATCTTCTTGGGAATATAATGGGATGCGGACAGGATGAGCGTGGGGTGAGACAAGGAGAGATATAAAGGAATGGGAGGTGATGCTGTTAACTGGGGGAGAGCAGGAAAGAGAGGATCAGAGAGTTGGGAGGAGGTTAATGTTGTTTAATCTAACCAATCACCAGTTATACACTGGCTTTGGAAACACTAACTTAACTTTGTGAACAAGACGTGAAGCTCAGGCTGGAAACATCTCACGGACTCTGTCATTCTGTGGGTTGGTACTTACTGTTTTTACGGGGTAAAAGGAATCTATATCAGTTCTGGAATGTTCCATGAAAAAAAACAAGCTGTTTGGAGACCTAACTTAAATGGCAGGCTGACCTGAGTTTGAACCCCAGCTGGGAGGTACTGAGACCACCCTGAGAATCCCCTTCATCATAAGTAAAATGGGTCTGAGAAATCTATTTTAGGGTGCTGTGAAGATTGGCTATTCTGTCTGTAAATGCCTGTTTCTGCTCTGAGGAGTTTGTCCCTGTGTTCCTGTGGTTTAAGTTGCTTTATAATGGGTAGGGAAGCCTTGGTTCTTCCAAGAGTAATTTTAGGCAACAGTCTTTTGGGCATGAGTTTGAATTAATGACCCAATTAATGTGGTCCATGTAGATGCTTCTAAGAACAGCCTTGAGTTGTGAAAATAATTTTTTTTTAAATTTTGGCATCCTTAGAAATTATTCTTATCACTCACTCTTCAGGATGGGCCAGCAGGCATTTAGATAAGTTTTTCTAATTATGTATCAGAGGATCTTTGTAAACATAAAGCAACTCTTTTTGAGAGGTAGAGATCACTAAATATCAAACAATACATTACCTGTTGTTTTCTTTTTTTTAATATAAATTTATTTAACTGGAGGTTAATTACTTTACAATATTGTATTGGTTTTGCCATACATCAACATGAATCCATGACAGGTATACACGTGTTCCCCATCCTAAACCCTCCTCTCCCCTCCCTCCCTGTATCATCCCTCTGGGTCATCCCAGTGCACCAGCCCCAAGTATCCAGTATCATGCATCGAACCTGGACTGGTGATTCTCTTTCCTCCTCCAGTAATATTCTTCTCGTCTCTGTGTATTTTCCCATCTGGGTACACAAACAAAAACCTTGTAAAAAATGAAAGCGCTACTAATATGTTTGTTTTTTCAAACGGTTGGCAGTGAGCGAACAATTAACAGGTCCGATCTCAGTTTTGAATGCAGCCGTGCATTCTGGGCAGCCAAGCTTGACAGGCTTCCCAACCTGCAGACACTGGGAATTTATTTTTCCATCTATATTCATGACACTCATGATCTGAAATGGCCATTCTAATGTCCCCCCACCCCTCTTTGCAGCAAATTAGTGGAGTCAATGGCTTCTGGCCCCAAGGTCTCATCTGTCGTGCCAAATGTAACCTGGACGCCAAGTTCCCTTCCAGCATCGGAGGGACGCTCTGGTACTTTATGGCACTCTGGATATGAAGGGATCCTGACAGGCCTTCTCCACAGACTGGGACGGGGCAAGCTTCATGGAGCAGCTGTCCCCACTCCCGTCCCTGAGATGTGACGTCCATGGTGAAAGTGGCTGCTGGTGGTCCCTCACAGAGCGGGGATGGCCAGAGGGGAGGGGTCCATGGGGCTCTGCATCAGCATGGAGATTATTCTTGGTTTTGAGGGGGAGTCAAGAAATTTCAAGCTCTTGCTTTCACTGTGATTATTTATGTAGTAACCTAAGGTTGTTGTGTATGGCTTTTTATATTCAACACCATTTTAATAATACTAAACATGGTATACACAATATATGACTTTTTTCTTTTTTTTTTTTGAAAGAAGACTATGTCTTTTTCTTTTTTAAAAATTAATAATTTATTTATTTGGTTTTGCCAGGTCTTAGTTGCACCATGGGGGATATAGTACCCTGACCAGGGACTAAATCCCAGCCACTGGACCACCAAGTCTCCAATGTATGGCTTTTACAGAGTTGAATATAAATATAGAATCCAGAGGTATATGCACATACATGGTTTTTCAAAGTAGGATGTAGATTATAGAGAGAAGCAGAGGGTAAATTACTGTTTTCTTCACTCCTTTCATTTTATTATCATTTTCTTTAAGTAATATTTTTAGCTTTTCATTATTTTATTTTGCATGTATCCTTATAGAGATGTGTGTGTATTCATCACAATGTCATTTATATAATACTTCTACATCATGATTACAAACATCTCCATCGTCTATGTGCATATCTGAGAAGCCTGATTGAGATGAATACTTTCATTGTAAATGCACCTTTTCCTTATTTAACTATGAAATATTTCAAATGTATGAAATAGCACGTGTGCTCTGCTTATTTAACTAAGAAATACTTCACATGCATGAAATAGCACATGTACCAACACATGAAATAGCATATGTACTAACACATGAAATAGCACATGTACCGCGTGAATGCATTTAAAAAGCAATGGTGAATGGATGCTCCACCTACTTAGGTGAAGGAAGTGTTAGGTCAGTGTGATGAGGTTTGGAACTGATCATGACATTTAATAAGGTGGTCCCTGGTGATGTGGCTGAGCAGCTTATATGGGCAGAGGGTATGAACACCAGCTGTGGAAAGGTTTAGGGAGAGTGAGAGAACAGGAGTGGTGAGCAAGTGTAACCATCTCTCCTGAGATGTTCTCCTATGAAAGGGAGATGAGAGATGAGCTCATTGCTGGAGAGAGAGGTGAGCTGAACTGAGAATGTTTTTAAGATGAGAGGAATTTGAGTACATTTGTTTGTAGATGGGAATGAATCTGTAAAGAGGAGAAAGCTGATGACGCAGAAAATGAAAGACGACAATTGCTCAGTGATGCTCTTGAGTCAGGGAGAGTGACTGGGCTCCAGGGCCCATGCAGAGTCTCCCACTTTAGGAATGTGTTGGCTTGTAGCAAGAAGACAGATGGAAGACACGTGTTGGGCAGATACGAGCTGAAACACGTGCTGGTGAGGATCCATTCCTGTCTTCTGGGTGCATCTCATGTTCAGTGAACGAGGAAGTGAGTTGAGAGCAAAGTCAGGAAGAGGTGTTGGGGTCTGGAGAGAGAGGAGGTGTGAGCCAGAGTGGGGAGGGGCTAGACTGGGAGGTGCTGCAGCATAGTCGAGCGGCCCCCGGGGCCCTTGAGAGGTGAGTAGACTTGAATTTACAGTGAGACCAGTAAATGTGTTTCTAGATTTTTCTCCAGCCACATTCAGCTGGGTGAGTGCAGACCTGAGTTGGCAGAGAGTGATTTAATCTGAGCTGGAGTCTTTCTTGGGGAGAAGGGGAGGGAGTTGAGAATCCAAGAGGATTAATCTGTACAAGGAGTGGGTAGAGAGTTGAGGGGTCTCCATGGACTTTAAGTCTCTAGGATTTTGAAGAATGGCTGGAGTTTGGCTGTAAAATGTACCTGGCTGTGATACTCAGCCAGTCAGCATTTGTATCAAAGTGCCTTCATTTATTAAATGTGTGATTTCAGAGACATTCGTTAACTTACCTGGACCTCCAATTAATCCATTGGTAAAATGAGAATGATTGTAGCTTTTGAAAGAGATTGTTGTGAGGGTTGAAGAGGTAACATTTGTGAATGCTTAGCGCAGGGCTGGCCCATAGTGAGAGCCCTGCAAATGTTACCTACTATTACTAGTTGTAGTGTTACGACTCGGGCTTCCACGGTGGCTCAGCTGTAAAAACATTTGCCTGCAGTGCAGAAGCCACATGAGCTGAGAGTTTGATCCCTAGATTGGGAAGATCCCCTGGAGGAGGGCATGGTGACCCACTCCAGTATTCTTGCTTGGAGAATTCTATGGAGAATCCTATGGAGAGGAGACTGGTGGGCTACAGTCCATGGGGTCGCAAAGAGTTGGGCACGACTGAAGTGACTTATCAAACGGTATTATATCATACTGTCATCATTAGCATCAATTAGGGTGGCCAGCAGTCCCCAGCAGCCTCAGCTTCTCCCATTTCCAGTGCTGGAAGTCTCTGGTCCAGGAAAGCCCTGAGCTGGGGAAGCATCCCAATGCGCAAGAGTTGAGCCCTGCCCTGCACTGTGGGGAGAGAACCCATTAGCTTTAGTGCTTACATCCTGTTCTCACAAGTCAAATGGTGTCATCAGAGTTTACACAACCCAGCCACACACCCTCCACAAGCACCCCAGACCCACTGGGACACAGAGTCTCCATTCTTCCCTGGACAGTGTCCATGAGATTGGTCATTTGAGGCAACTGAAGAAAAACATTTCATTGTGGAAACATTTTAGCATGAAAAATGCTTGGAGACTTGGTTTCCGCTCTCCTCTGGAAGCACTATCGTTTGGAGGAGGCCAAACAGCTGTTAGTTTCACTCTTGCAAACCAATCATTTCTAAATAGAGCGATACCACAATCTTAATTTTCCACTCAATGGTGAAAGCAGTCGCATTATTCAAAATTATTCATCAGCACTTAGTAATTCACATTCTAGAGCAATCTGGGAGTGCTTTAATGTATATATTACAGGCGAGATTTATAGTGGGAATTACAGTATGGCAAATCATTCTTTAAAATGGTGCCTAAATCACACAAATTTAAAATACTAATTATGCAGAATGTATTCAGAATTTTTAATTCCTACCTTTGTTTAACAATGCTCTCATTACCAACTTCAAAAATGGGAGAGCTATGTCTTCAGAAACACTCAGTCTGAATCCGTCCATAATGGAAACAACCCATATTTTTACTACATTGCTTTCGCCCCAATGCCCCCATTAAAAAAAAAAAGTGAATAATGATCATGTAGAAGTCACAATCATTACAGGATAATGAAGCATGGAATTCCATCCTGAGACAATATTCATCTCTGAGAAGTGCTTGAGAAGGATTTGATGGCCATGAAATAACTATTTAAGTTAAAAGATAAAATTTAAGAAACATTTCTGCGAACCATGGAGCTCTGAGAGAAACATCATCATCATTTGCTTTCTCACGTGTCCCCACCAGTGGAGAACCTCTGAGAGAATTTACAACCCCTGCAGTTTCCTTACCTTTTAAGAAAGGCTGATCCACTTCTTAAAACCCGGGAAGATGCTCCTCGTTTCTTTCCTGGAGTCCAGCCAGAGGCCAGACAGGAGGGGAAGATGCCTCATTTACACACCCTCTGTTCCTAAAGGCCGCTCTCAGGGTACATTAAAGACAAGGCTTTATTTTCAAGGAGCTCTACACGGCCCCTGCCTCAGCTCCACATCTCTCCTGCTCTCCTGCCCCTCAAAAGTGGTGGTTGCATGTTGATGAGCAGAATATCTCAAAGTCATTTTCATCTCAGCCTCAGAGCCTGGAATAGCAATTGTGTGGGTGGAGGGGAGGTAGTGAGTGACTAGACCCCCACCCACATGACTCTTCAACACCCAGCTAGTCAGCAAAGAGTGGGTGCTTCTCGAAGGCTATTCCTTCCAGGAGTATAGCCAGCATACTCGGATCAGAACCCACAGCTAAACATTCAAACTCTTTTCAACAATAAAGAAAACTTTAACTGGACATAGGAGCCTGGTGAGCAACAGTCCATGGGTCAGAAAGAGTCAGACATGACTGAGCAACTAAGCACATACCTGCCCCCGAGACTTCCCTGTGAGTTAGACTGGTGGGGTATTGAGGCTGGGCCCTGGATTGCCCGCAGCCTCTCTCCTGCATTGCACAGAACTGAGAGCGTAATCACCTGGGGAATTTCCGGTGAATATTTTCTGGTTGAATGTGTGAGTAAATGTGTACCCAAACGAGTACCCAGGGGTAGCACCTGGCTCTACAGTTTCTCATTGGTAATCGGTGTCCTGGGTGCAGGGCTTGGCCTGCCCTGGAACATTCTCTGCTCTAGAACTTTCATGGTGGAGTTCTTCTTGACTAGCATTTTGGATTCTCATGTCACCAGCTTAAACATGAGCCAAAGCCTAGAATGTGCCCAGATGTTCCCTTTAGCTCCACGGCTCCAGCTCCACCAGGGGAAGACCTGTTAGGACTGGCTCCTGTCTCTCGGTGGCTGGTCTGGCATTTTCAGCGTTTGAATGAGTTCTTACATTTTTCTCTTCTTTGGAAAAATGTATCTCTCCTCCTGCCCCCAGCCTAAGCCGCACATTTTGCATTTCTCCTTCGCTGTCTGCCATTTCCCAGATCACCTTTCCTCCTGGATCCAGATCACACAGAGCCTTTGAACAGAGATGTTTCAGGGGATGCACACCACAGCCTGTTTCTGGCCCTGCGGGTGGGAATGCTGACCTGATTTTTTTTTCTTTTCAGGAGTAGCTGATTCAGATTAATCAGTTAGCAGCTGGCACTTTATGCTGACTCTAGGAAGAGTCTCAAAGATTCAGGTTTAAATTGGAGAAGAGCAGGAGCGAGAGGAGAGAGACAAGTGACAGTAAAAAGGTAAGGAGGATAAAATGACTTTTTCATTTATTACTATTACTATTGTTTCTCCCAGGGAGAGGCAATATAAACATCAATATTTAACATTCAGTATAAACATCAGTATTTAAGATTGTCCTGTGAAGTGTCTACAGCTGAACTTGACCTTTTCTCTGATGTTGGTGGGAGAGGGCAGCCTCTAAGACAGTCCCTAAGGATCCCACCTTGTGTGTCTTCACTAGCCTTGAGTGTCTTCACTAGCCTTGAGTGTGGGTGGCACCTGGTGTTGGTTCTCTGGTTGACAGAAGGTGGCCAAGGCTATGGAAGGTCACTTCCGAGATAAGCGTCTCCTCTTGCTCACCATCTTGTGCTCTTTCTGGCTGCCCTGTCTCTGTATCTCTTTTCCTCTTTCTTTCTGCTGCTTTCTGTCTGCCTCTCATGACCAGCTGCCATGTCTTAAGGACACTCTACCAGCTTATAGAGGTGCCCGTGTGGTGAGGAACCAATGTCCTTGGTCTCAGAGGTGACACTTCCGAGACTCCAGAGATGGTGGTGACCTTGGATGCGGAGGCTTTAGCCCAGTTGAGTCAAGCCCTCCAAGAAGTGGAAAATGCATGCGTGAGTTCCAGTTGGCAAGTCTGAGGTTCCTCCATGTCAGATTCCACATCCACACACATGACTGTGGATCATGTAGGGTCCACAGCTGTGGATCGTGCAGGACTTGCAGTGTTTACTATGGAAACAATCTGCACGTAGTGTTGCTCAAGGGTCAACTGTGTATATTTAAATTGTGCAACACGATGATTTGCCATCCAAATACATTGAAATATTTACCACAATCAAGTTAATTGACACATCTGATACCTCACAAAGGTGATTTTTGTGTTTGTGTGTATGTGATGAGAATGTTCAAGATCTACTCTTAGCAGATTTCAAGTAGACAATGCAGCGCAACTAACCACAGTCACCATGGTGTCCACCAGATCCCGGAAGCTGCTCATCCTGTAACTGGAAGGCTGTACCCGCCCATCAAACTCTCCCGTCTCCCCCTACCCCTACATGGCACCACCATTGTGCTCTCTGCTTCTATGACATGGTTCACAATTGGCAATATATGGAAACAACCTCAGGGTTAAAATTAATGAGTGGATAAAGATGTGGTATAAATGTAGACTATTTATTTATGCAATATTTAACTATGCACACACCCACTCCAGTACTCTTGCCTGGAAAATCCCATGGATGGAGGAGCCTGGTAGGCTGCAGTCCGTGGGGTTTCGAACAGTCAGACATGACTGAGCAACTTCACTTTGACTTTTCACTTTCATGCTTTGGAGAAGGAAATGGAAACCCACTCCAGTGTTCTTGCCTGGAGAATCCCAGGGACGGTGGAGCCTCAAGGGCTGCCGTCTATGGGGTCGCACAGAGTCGGACACGACTGACGCGACTTAGCAGCAGCAGCAAATGTGCACACAATGGAATATTACTCAGCCATGAAAAGGAAGGAAATCCTGCCACTTGGAGGGCGTTACACTGAGTGAAAGAACCACCAAACACAGACAAATATGGCATTGTCTCACTTACATGTGGAATCTTAAAAAATCCTGAAACATCAGTGGCTCACTTCCCTGAAGCTTGTGAGCAGACCTCTTCAGATCTGACCCCAGTGCAGGACAGGATGGTTTGCTGGCGGGGCTCTGAGGTTGAGCAAAGTGATGATCTGACAATTGATGCTGCCCTTGGATACCAGAAGACTAGCAGGCTGTGCTGGGAGGCCAACAGAGCAAGAGGCCCAGCTGGAGGCCCCATCACTGAGACACAGGCCACAGGTGGTCTCTTGCTGCAGGGATGTGGGGGGCACAGAGTTAGTGCTACAGCAGGCTGAGCAGGAGGGAGGGTGCAGAGCCATGGTACCGCACATTTGCATATGCTCAGCAAGTGGCCTGATTTCCCACATTCCTGTTGTAGAATATTAACTCTCTTGACAGATGAACAAAGCTTACATTGTTCCTGCTTAAGAGGCCCGGGCTGCAGGGAATTCACCCTGACAAGGGGATGGAAATCTGAGTTCCACTATAGGAACAGTCGTCACACCTTTTGTTCAAGCTGGTGTGTAAATTAAACACCGGCTACCTCTCAAGGCTGGCTGGGTGCTGTCACTGTGGCGAATCTGTGGGTTCCTGCCAGACTGTGGTCATCACGCCCGGCATGGAGGGGATGGTGTGCTGGGCCGTATTCTTGCTCCCCGCAGCCCTCATTGGGTGATTAAACAAATATGCTCCTTTTCTTAATTGTGTGAAATGGATAAAGAAGCGCTATTGTGATTGAAACTGAATCTGGCTTAATTAAGATGAATCTCTGTGCAGCTCTGCAGTCCCCTGGACAGCCAGGACTCTGTTCCCTCTTGACCTTCAGAGGCTCAAGCTCCATGGGATTGGAGTGGAAGCTGAGTTAAGAAGCCAGCTGGCCCCTTGTGATGCTGCTTCTTCATAAACTTGGTTGATGAGATTTCTGGCATGTTGGACGGGTTGGGAGAATGTCTGTTACAATGCGCCCCTGAGATACAATCTGTCTGGCTTTTCCCTTCCAGTTTTTTAGTATTACATGGGCAAGAATAGACCCAAACCAAGAGTTGTGTGTGTGTTTGTCTGTATACTATTTATTGAAGAATAGCCTGCCTATAGAAAAACACACAGAGCTGTAGTGGCCAGATAATAGATTTTCACAAATTGAACACAACCTGTGTAAATACCTCAATTCAGGAAAAGATTGACCATAGAATGATCCCCTGAGACACAGTCTCTTGCCTGTGTATCAGCCAGCTTGTGCTGCTGTAACAAGCTGCCCCAGCCTGGGTGGCTTAAACCACAGAAATTTGTTTCTCATAGTCCTGGAGACTGGAAGTCCGACCTCAGGGTGCTGGTATGGCTGGGCCTGGTGAGGCTCATTTGTGAGTTTGAGCAGGGCTGTGTCTTCATGTGATGCAGGCGGCAGGCTGAGGGTAGGGGGTGGGCAGACACAGAGCTCTCTGGGGTCTCTTCCTAAAAGGGCACTAATCCTATGACGGGGGTCGCATCCTGGTGATGGTCTCGCATCCTGGTGATGGTCTCACACTCTGTTGACAGAGGAGCCATTTTCTTTGCACATGGACTCTCTTTATAACTTTAATTTCTAGGCTTGGAGTCTTTCTTAAGAAGCTTGAAGGAACACAGTAAATCCATCTTCCCTGAAAAGAATCACTGAGATTCCTAATTGGAAATTCCTAAACCAATGTCAACCTCATCTTCTTTTCTGGTTTTTCTCTGCAAGAGTATAAATATCTACTTTTCTGTAAACACACACACACACACACATATACACATAACACAAACACCCACACATATATACACACATGAGGACACACACCATCTCTTCTGTGTACTCTTACATATTTAGCAGAACAATCCCTTCTTTGACTATTCAGCAAGTTATTCACACTAAAACCCCTGCAGCTTTCTAAA
Organism: Cephalophus harveyi; assembly: GCA_006410635.1. Taxonomy (NCBI): domain Eukaryota; kingdom Metazoa; phylum Chordata; class Mammalia; order Artiodactyla; family Bovidae; genus Cephalophus; species Cephalophus harveyi. Next base: position 68,298 of record SJYT01082811.1, read on the forward strand.
AGATGTATTTCATTTTTTTTTTCTGTATGTCAGACAGAATTAATCAAGGTGCTAATGATTGTTCTGCAGGTGTTATTTCAAAAACAACCAATGCCCCCCAAATCATTAAATTTAGAGGGAGACTTTGATTACAGGAGCTGATGACTATTATTTCTAAAATAGAAGAGATGAAGAGTGACAAAAACCAGTGACACAGCCATCAGGTCAGAGCTAAATTTATGCAGGTTTGAAATCTGTGAGGTTCTCACCTCACCTTCTCTGTTTCCTATATAGTGACTTGTGAGTGCATATATGCTTAGATATTTATAACTGTTACCCTGATGATTGGGGGAGGGATTTGAAGGGATTAAGATGCAGAGATTTATTCAACAACGTTATTGAGGAGATTGACCCAACCCTATTAAAGATGGATTGGACACAAGACTCTTCCCACTGGATTTTCCATTTTACCCAAGACATGGAGTTTAAATCCATAAGTACCTGCCTGTATGCATAGTCTCAGAATTGACAATATATTCACATGGGCACTTAAGTATGGGATTCTGTGATGGGAAGAGGCCCCAAGGAACAAATAGAGGGACCACAGTGACTTATTTCCTTGGATTCTTTAAAGCATAAACGACTCCCTAGGAATTTGGTTCCAGATAGAGAAAAATAATCTTCCTCTTTAAAAAAAAAAAAAAAATCTCTCCTTCTACCCCAAATCAAGTTATCTCATCTCAATTTCCAACACATCCTGGAGAGCTTGAATTTGGGACTCATTAAAAATTTTCACTGTCCCAAATTGTAGCAAGGAGAATAAGACAGAACCTGCCCTTATGCAATATTCTAGAAGGTTGTTTCTACTTTGTGAAAAACTGTGCTCTGTCTCAAGGGCTCTCAACTGGATGTGATTCTGCCCAGGGTGGGGATGGGTGCTTGACAACATCTGTTTCAGGTTTGTGTCCTAACTTGAGGGCAGGAGGAGTCTCTCTTTTGCTGTGTCCTGGCACCCAGGACAGTCCCTGGCACAGAGTTGGTATGAAGTAAGTATTTGCCAAGCCTGTGTCATTTGAAGGAGGAGACACCTAAATCCGGGAGGAAATGGCTGAGCATCCCCTGTGTTCTGGGCATTGCTGGCACTGGGGGAGGTCCTCCCCCAGTCTTCGACCCCAACCCAGAGTGACTCAAGCTTCTGCTTCCTCACTTTTAAAGCTGTGTGTCAGGTTTCTAATTCGGACAGGGACAAAGGGAGGGGAGGGAGGACAGTGGCTGAGGACACCTGCAGCCAGGCTGCCTGCGTCTGAGGGTCCTGTCTCCTGGGGCTGCTCTTCACTGCACTGAGTTAGCACGTGTGAAGACTTAGTGTAGTGGCCATGCCCACAAGCGCTGTTTCCCTGTTGGCTGTCACTGTGCTGTGGGAGCTTGTTGAGAAACACTAGCATTTCTAAAAGTCCATCGTGAGGAAGAATCAGAGCTCTCAGCTAGACCTCTTATGCTGATTTGATCGTGTATTCGGGACTTTGATTTTTAATTATGTCCTGGGAGGGGATGCTGTATTCTTTCCAGTACGGAGAACCTCTAAAAGTCTTAATACCAGTGCTGTATTGATGGAAAAATTTGGGGAAGGAGGACAGTGGAGAGGAGGGAGGGCCAGCCCAGGGTGGACCCAGGCCCAACCATGTGCCCTGAGAGGGGCGGCGACACAGCCCAGTCCCTCCTTTCATCTTGCACCAATGTGGCCCCCAGAGGTTGAGCTCAGCTCCCTGCCTGGTCCAAGAGCTCTTTGTCCCCCGATTCTGTTTCCATCTGGCCTCACTTCTCACTTTGCTAATGGATCTAACTCTGGTCTGGACTTAACTTTGAGTGAGGGGAACCCCTCTGCTGGTAGAGGTCGTGGTGTGGGCTGCACTTCTCATGGGGTTACTCAGCTTCTGCACTATTATCTGGGGCCCGAAGGATGGAGTGGAGGGCATGGCAAGCCTCGAGCAACTTTGAAGAGTAGATTCATTTTCCATTGCTGGGTTATAATTACTGTGTGACTTGATTGTTTTTAAGGACCACACTGACTCTCTGATGGTTACTGTGGTTCCTGCTCAGCATCGCTTGGGAGAGTGCAGTCGGGACATTGACCTGGCTGCATCTTCTGAAGGCTCCATTCCACTGGCTTCTCACAGTACTGTAGGCATGGGCCCTGTTTCTCACCCCTAGGCTGGTGGAGGTTCTCGAGGGTCGGGCAGGGGCGGGGAGGGAGAGATGGAGGTCAAGGGATCTAAGAGAGAGAGAGGAGACAGGAGGATGCCAGCTCTTGGACAGCACTTTCTGTCTCTTTTACCACATTTCACCACATTCTATTGAAAGTAAGACCCTCAGTGCATTTGAGACTCACGGGGAGAGGAATTAGTCTCCACCCTTTAAAGTGATACTTACTAAGGAGGGCATGTGGGCATCTAAGGAGAATAAAGTGTCTACAAGAGGAGAGACTTCTTCATGGAGATTTGTCTCTTGGTCTCCTGTGTTCACTGGACTCCACACTCTCGTGTGAATAGAATACAAGCCCTGTCCTCTTCCCAGGTGTGCATTATGCAAATCAAGTATCTGGCTTTCAGAGTCAGTCTCAGCGGACCTGAGCTGTGAACTTTCCCTTTACTGGGAAAGCCTGGGGCCCTTCAAGCTGCCCGGCAGCCTGTGCACACAGCATTCACCTGCCCAGAGCTTAGCTGCTGAAATTTAGACAGCTGCCCCTGGGGACTCCACCTGATATTAAAGTGCACGTGTTAGTCTTTCCAGAAGGGAGAAGGAAGCTTTCTCACCAGCCGAGGAGGTCAGCCCCTGAAGCAGCTGTAAAGCTAGAGTCAAGCTGGATATTTCGCTTGTCTGTTTAGCCAGGGCCTGTGTGTTCGCCCAGCTCCCATCAGAAAATGCCTTCCTGGAACCTGAACTATAATTCTGTCTGAAGTCTCAGGGTTGCTTCCTGACAGTGCTGTCTGAAGGCATGAGCTTGTCTGCAGAGATCCACAAGAGGGCTTGAGGGACTTGCTGAAATTGTGTGCAAACTCCGTGTCCATCTATGTATCTTCCTTTGATAGAGGGTCCAGTCCAGAACTTTTTTTTCAGATTCTCTGAGTCCTTGATGGATCCCTGCAGCCAGGCTCCTTGCCTCCCACTCAAAGATAAAAGTGAAAGTGTGTCCAGCTCTTTGCAATCCCATGGACTATACTGTCCATGGAATTTGCCAGGCTAGAATACTGGAGTGGGTAGCCCTTCCTTTCTTCAGGGGATTGTCCCAACCTGGGGATTGAACCCAGGTCTCCCACATTGCAGGTAGATTCTTTACCAGCTGAACCACCAGGGAAGCCCCCTCTCAAAGGTGCATTTGTCAAAAAATATCACAACCCCTGACCTTTACTTCTAAAGCAGAGGGGCTCTCTCCTGACATCTGTAATCCTGTGTATTGGGCAAGTGAAAAAGGATCAATGCTGTGACTGGTTGTGGCATCTACCTCCACCCTGCCGCCCCGCAAGTTAACTGAGCTTCAGGACCATGGACAGAGGAGCTGGTAGCTACAGCCTATGAGATCACTGAGCTGGACACGACTGAGCATACACATAGGGCACCACAGTATAGAAAGGGTCTCTCCTTTTCCTCTTGCTCACCTGCCTTCTTAACATAGGGCTGTGTCTTGACTTTCTGTGTGCTGCCAGAGTTTGGCCCTCTGAAGCTAGTTCTGGGCAGTAATTCCCATTGCCATATGCCAGTCTTGCCCAGAAGACAACTGCAAAAGCAAAGCACTCACTCAGTCATGTCCGACTCTTTGCGACCCTGTGGACTGTTGCCTACCAGGCTCCTCCATCCATGGGATTCTCCAGGCAAGAGTACTAGAGTGGGTTGCCATTTTTCTCTCCAGGAGATCTTCCCAACCCAGGGATTGAACCCGGGTCTCCCGCATTGCAGGCAGACGCTTTATCATCTGAGCCACCAGGCAAACTATTAGCTAAATGGCTATCAGTTTGTTGTATGCAAAATAAACAAGCTCAACCAGCAGGCAGGTCAGAACAGAACCTGGAAAATAAATGCCATGCTCCCAAATCTGCCCCTTTCTGCCTGCACAAAACCCTTGCCTCTTTCCCCACCCCTACCCTGCCTTAGCAAAACTCACCAGGATTCAACACCTGGCCTTCATTCTGTTAATGACTGAAACTCAGATAACTGGAGTTCTCTTGGGGCTCTCCGTCTAGACAGGGCATATTTGATCATCTGACCTCCTCTGGGGTGGGTGGGTCCCAGAACTCCATGGCAGCAGGGACTGTGTGCTGCCCATCCACCCCAACAGGCGACCTCACCCCAGCAGCCAGAGTATCCTTTACACAGGTCAGCCCATGTCCCTCATCTGCTCGAAAACTCTCAACTGACTCAGAGCAAAAACCAGGTCCTTCCCCCAACCTGCACAGCCCTGAACTGCCCTCCACTCTGTTATTCTTCCCAACCATGCCTACCTTGGCCTCTCTCTCACTCCTGCCCAGCCACACCCTCCTCCAGCCCGCATACCTTCATGCAGTTCCTCGGGCACACAGAGAGTGATGACCAGGTTGCCTCCAGCCTGAAAGCCTTTACACTTGCCTCTCTCTGACCAGTCTCACCTTGAAAGTCACCCCCCAAGGAAAGCTTCCTATTTACTTTTTCCCACAAGGCCGTCCCCACCCATCACTCTCCACACCTGTTAGCCTGTGGCTCAGTCCATCCTTCCCTTGCAGGTGTCCAGTCATGACTCCCAGATGCCATGCAGGCAGAGGCCTAAGGGCTGTGTTCATCGCCGGGTCCTCGGGGCCGCAAGTGTGCAACAGGAGCTGCTGCTGCTGTCTCTGAGGAGCTAGTGAGGGGGACCCAGGTCCTGCTGACCCCCAAGCCCCAGTTCTTCCCTCTTTCCCTGCTCCGCCCCGCTGGGACCTTACATCACTGCTCCTCGCTCCCTTCGCAGAGGCGTGGCCAGAGTAAGACCACTCATACATATTTATTAATAGCTCTTTTTCAGTGTATAAAGGGACTTCCCTGGTGGCTCAGAATCCACCTGCAATGCAGGAGACCCAGGTTTGATCTCTGGTTTGGGAAGATCCCCTGGAGAAGGAAATGGCAACCCACTCCAGTATTCTTGCCTGGGAAATCCAATGGACAGAGTAGCCTGATGGTCTATAGTCCATGGGATTGCAAAGAGTCGGACACAACTTAGTGATTAATGAGATCATCTTAATAGGTAATCCTCAGTACCCAGATTCATAGAAGATACTCAGGAGGTGGATAGTTGCATGATGAATGAATGCAGGAAGGAAGGATGCTTAACGAGCACTGCTGACTCCGGCTGAGGGAGTTGGGGGACCCTCCCAGAAGAGTGGACATGAGCCCTCTCCTGAGGAAACTCTGAGATAATCCCAGGAGTTGGCCAGTGCAAAGGCTCCATTGAGAGCATGTCTCCTCCTCCTCGCCGCTGGCTTCCCCACACTCTGCCTTGAACGGACTCCTCAGACTCCCCGCCTTGCAAACCATGGTACCTGGCTGGGCCTTCCGTGCCTCCTTCCCTTTCCTTTCATGCTGGCTCTCTAGAATGCGGGCTGCAGATCCCTCTCCTCCTTCTTCTCCGCCTGCTCCCGCCTGAAACTTTTATAGCATTTCTCATGTGCAGGCGTTGTTCTCCTTTGGAAATTGAACTCTGTTGAGTAAAGGTGAGCAAGAAAGCTTAAGATCAAGGAGCCCTGTGAAGTCTGAGAGTGGTTTTTGAAGACATGAGTGTGCTGGTGTAAGGAGAGGAGGCAGGAGGATGATGTGACTGTTTAGGAAGGTGGACATGCACCCCTGAGCCCTGGGAAGAAGCTACCATCTGCATTCCCAGAATCTGCCCATGTGTGCGTGCTGAGATGATGATGAGGTGAGTGAGTGTGTGTAAAGACGTGTATGATGGATGGTCTCTCACACACAAACAGCACAATTATAGGCATCAAACAGCGCTTTTCAGTTCAAGATTTTGACTCCTGTTGCTTTAAGTGTAAAGGTTGGAATGTAAAGATATCTGTACAATTAGACCCAGAAATTCTCCCTCCAGTTATTTATCCTGAAAAGATACATCTGTATGCAAAGATGGATATTTAACGATATTTAACAGCAATGGTGTAATAGCCAGCAATGCTGTGGACAGTCATCAGCCTGTCTACCGATGGGAGGCTGAGTAAAAGGGTCAAATGGGGTGAATGCATATAAAAAGTTCAATGGAATTAGGTGAATACATACTTGCCAATTATGGAAAGCTTATCAAGACAGTTGCTTTGTGAAAAAGAATATTCATATTTTTAAGAAATGCTGAGGGGGTCCACATACACATGTGTGCCTGCATCTTTTTTATGTTTAAGTTTTCACTGCATTTAATTTTCATATTAATATAAGGATGTCCAGTTCTATGGGGTAATTTAAAATTACCTTGCCAGAGGCAGACACAGTGAGGCTGGCAGGGTCTGAAGCTGGGGAGCACCCTGAGTAGGTGCTGAGACCCCAAATCTTCCTGTTGGTGGTAGGCTTGCAGGCAGGACCTGTGCAGGCTTTGGGGGCAAAATGAAATGACCCTTTGCTTGTCTTCCACACATTCAAGGTGAGTGGCTGTCCTTTGAGGGGCCGTCCTCCACTCTGAGATCAGCCTTCAGCTGAACTGTAGCATCACATATGCAGGCCCCTGGAGTCTGTCTTTGCAGGCCTGTCTTTCCAGTGGCTGTGAACTCGCCCTGCCTTGGCCTCCCTGAGCTCCAATCTCTATCTCCTCATTTCAGAGTGACTCCCAGGTGTTCCTGTCCACTCTCCTTCATAGCAGCCCTGAACCTGCCTGGGCTTTAAACTGATACAGTCAGAGGACTTACATCATTTATCGTCCTTTGCCTGGGTTAGGGGTGGGAGGGCCTCGGTTCTGCACTGTGCTCTGCCTAGTGACTGAAAACCACACTTTCATAAATCTTTACAGTTTCCTAGATGTTTAGGATAAGCAAAATGAAATGACCCTTTGCTTGTCTTCCACACATTCAAGGTGAGTGGCTGTCCTTTGAGGGGCCGTCCTCCACTCTGAGATCAGCCTTCAGCTGAACCGAAGCATCACGTATGCAGGCCCCTGGAGTCTGTCTTTGCAGCCCTGTCTTTCCAGTGGCTGTGAACTCACTCTGCCTTGACCTCCCTGAGCTCCAATCTCTATCTCCTCATTTCAGAGTGACTCCCAGCTGTTCCTGTCCACTCTCCTTCATAGCAGCCCTGAACCTGCCTGGGCTTTAAACTGATGCAGTCAGAGGGCTTACATCATTTATCGTCCTTTGCCTGGGTTAGGGGTGGGGGGGCCTTGGTTCTGCACTGTGCTCTGCCTAGTGACTGAAAACCACACTTTCATAAATCTTTACAGTTTCCTAGATGTTTAGGATGGAGAAGGCAATGGCAACTCACTCCAGTACTCTTGCCTGGAAAATCCCACGGACGGAGGAGCCTGGTAGGCTGCAGTCCATGGGGTCGCTAAGAGTCGGACACGACTAAGCGACTTCACTTTCACTTTTCACTTTCATGCATTGGAGAAGGAAATGGCAGCCCACTCCAGTGTTCTTGCCTGGAGAATCCCAGGGACCGGGGAGCCTGGTGGGCTGCCGTCTATGGGGTTGTACAGAGTCGGACACGACTGAAGCGACTTACCAGCAGCAGCAGATGTTTAGGATGGAAGAGCAGTTAATTTTTCATTAAATCCCTTTGTCTTTTAAATTTCAAAGCAGCCTTATAAAGCAGGTTGAGTTTCTTCTGTTTTACCAATAAGAAAACCAAGAGAAAAAAAAAAGTCTTAAGGACTTTCTTGGTGGCTCAGCAGTAAAAAATCCGCCTGCAAAACAGGAGTTGAATGAGACCCAGGATCAATCCCTGGGTTGGGAAGATCCCCTGGAGAAAGGAAAGGCAACCCAGTCCAGTATTCCTGTCTGGAGAATCCCATAGACTGAAGAGCTTGGAAGGCTATAGTCCATAGGGTCGCAAAGAGTTGTACACGACTGAGGCGACTTAGTGCAACACAATCTCACCAGCTACTGTAGATGGACAAATCAGAATCCAAAACTAGGTACTCTGACTCTGAAATCTACCTTCGCATCCTCCCCTTACCTGACTCCTGCATGCGGGGCCTGTGCTGGACGTGTGGGTGCACAGGTGCAGAACGCTCCCATGAGATCCACAGTCTGATGAGGGAAACCCAATTTACAGCTCATTTTCTATGGGAGTTTCCTTTCTCTCTTCCTCTGTAGTCTTCTGAATAGACGTGTAGCGTTGAAAGCTTGTTCTCCCTGTTAATTAACCAGCCATGGATTCCTCTGAGAGTGACAGTGGGTTTCTTAGTAACACTTTAATAGCAGACACGGTAAAAAGCATTATTGTTTCTAGATCGAAGTGCCTCCCTCCGCAGCAGTTACCTTGATCATCTGAGGTGTCAAGAAGTTAGTTTTTTTCTTATAATGGCTGAGGCAATAATTTTCAGAGAGATGTCAATATTTTCATGAATCCACATAGTCAAAGTTAAAAGTTAGTTACTGGGCTCAGTAATGGACTGTAACCCACTAAGCTCCTCTGTCCATGGGGTTTCCCTGGCAAGAATTATCCTTTTTCTTTTGATGGCCAAGGCACTAATTTTCAGAAAGATGAGAATACTTTCATGAACCCATATAGTCAGAATTATAAGTTAGTTACTGGGCTTGGTAATAATGGACTCAGTAATGAACTGTCATCCACCAGACTCCCCTGTCCATGGGATTTTCCCAGGCAAGAATACTGGAGTGGATTGCCATACCCTCCTCCAGGGGAGCTTCCCAACCCAAGGATTGAACCCAGATCTATCGCATTACAGGCAGATGCTTTGCCATCTGAGTCAGCAGGGAAGCCCTAATGAGAAGGCCTGATCACCAAACCATTCTTTTCCCTTGTGTTGATCCACTGCAAAGTCGGAGAGTCCACTCAACCCTTGAGATGGGGTAACCGGGCACACTGCTTGACAGTCATACCAAGCCTGCCCATCACAGTGTGCAGGCTCCCCACTGGGCAATGGAAGTGGTTTTCCATGAAGGGAAGGAAGTGGATGCCTAGCAGGTAGGCATGCAGAGGCCCTGCATCGACAATTATTATGACAGGGAAGATGCTACACTTTAAGGACTCCCTCCGCCTGCCTGTTCTGGACGTGGAACAAAGCTTGGATGATGCACTGGTCTCAGTTTAAAAACAGCAAACTTGTTGACGCTCACATCTTCAGTGTGTCTGCAGAGAGTAGTCTAGAAATAAAAAGAATGCAAATATTCATCATATTTCTAGGTTTCTTCTGGCTCTACCTGGTTAATTTCTTCATACAAATAGGATGAATCTTGAAGCCTTGATTAAAAATGTGTTAGATGCCAGGAGCACAATATTACCTCTGCCTTGCAGGATAGATTTGAATATCAAAAGTATGTGAAGTGCCACCAAGCATTATCCAGCATATGCTAGTGAGTTTACTGTTGAATCTGAAACCCCTCTCCCATTATGTTGCTCTGCTGTGAAGTACCCTAGACCTTTAGCTCATCAATGTTTTGTATGGTAACATAATTTGAACTGCAATAGGACAGTAATTTTTTTATAGAATTTGCAAATATTTTCACTTCAGATTGTCTCTATGACATTCCAACATCACCCCATGTGAAGGTCACTAAGGTAATTTTCCTTAAAAATGCATTTTCATATTAATAAAGATTCCCAAGTTGTAGACAGTATACCATGTTAGTCTCCAGGTTCTTATAATGATAGCATTTGGCCTTTGTTTAAATAAGTTTTAGGTTTCAGTTATTCTGCCATTACTGAATATAAACCATAAATAATGGTAAAATTCCACCGTGGAAGGCCAGCATGGTAAGCCTAAGGCAGTCTAACTAGGACTCTGCCCACAACCTCTGCATCCACTCTGGTCTTCCCTCCACCCCAGGCACAAGAGGACAAGAAAATAGCTACAATTTTCCAGTTTTTACTCTATGATAAAGTCAGAGAAAATGTACAGTATATTTTTTCTTTACCAAATGTATTGCTTTGAATATGTTTTTTCTACAATTTAAGCTCTTGAGGACAGGAACCCCTTTCTCTTCCAGCATCCTCTCTATTCTATCATCTAAAATGATTTCTGATGCATAGCAAATGCTCATTGAAAAGTTTAAAAATACACCCTTATGACCACCAAGGTGCAACAACTTGCCTGAAAATAATTTCCTCAAAATCTAAGAATGGGGACAATTGTAATGGGCCTTAGCAATGTGTGCTGGCCTCATTTTGTTTATAACAAAACAATGGGCAAGCTGTACAAGAACTTACATTGGTTTGTTATGTCTGAGGCTACACATTGTGAGAATGGTCCAGCGAGGAATTCAACCCAGTTTGGGCAACCCCAAGCATGTATGCATATATGCATACATCCAAATATGCCAAGGATAAATCAATCTAGTCATTCAGTAAAGCCACCTTGTAAGACCAGCATCTTCCTTATATCAAAGCCAGATAAGGGCTTTACAAGGAAGTAAAATTACAGGCCTAGTTCTATGATCAAAATAGATGCAGGATTCTTCCAATGAATGGAATGTAGCCAGAGTGTTTTCTCAGGCTTTTTTAGAAAGATCAGTAGCATTTCTCTGGTGCTCTCTAGGAGTTCTCACTCTTGGGACCAAACTGCTGTCAACATATAGGCCAGGCTGTGTGGAGCCCAAGGGTGATGTTCTAGCAAAGAGTCTTGTCAAGGTTCTGGTTCAGGACGAGCATCCAAACTGGTTTGTCACTGAGGAAACTTCACTCTGTCCCCAGGCACCATGCCTCTGTAGCCACCCAAAAATACCCAGTGAGGACCACCCAGCTGGTAACCACCAACCATAGAACTGTGAGAAACAGTAGTGATGGTAATGATTGGTGTTACTTTTCACTGAGTTAGGGCAGTTTATCACTCAGAAGGGGCTTCCAAGGTGGCGCTAGTGGTAAAGAATCTGCCTGCCAATGCTGGAGACACGAGACACAGGTTCGATTTCTGGGTCAGGAAGATCCCTTGGAGGAAGGCATGCCAACCCACACCAGTATGGATGCCTAGAGAAACCCATTAACAGAGGAGCCTGAGAAGCTATGGTCCACTGGGTTGCAAAGAGTTGGACATGACTGAAACAACTTAGCACACATATACACACACAATGCTTAAGCAACCCAGAAGCTCTGTACAGTGGACCGGGCATGAGAGATACCAGAGCATCTCCAGGGCTGCATGACACTCAAAGTGTGCTCTTCTTTGCTCCCTGGGCTATGCATTCTGCTGTTTCAAGAAAAACTGGAAATCCAGTTTTCTATGTGAAGCTTCCTTATTTGGAAAGCACTAAGTTTGGCCAAATAAAATTCTCCTGTGCTGGGTTCGACTCCTGGCTTGTCTGCAGGTAACTCACAGGATAAGAATTAGCCCAACTGGTAGTCTGTTACAACAGCATCCAGACAGCAGAAGACAGGCTATCTTGCCAAAATCTACTTTTTCCTTGGCACCTGCCACTTCTCTTTCGATCTGGTGACTTTGGAAAAGACAATTTCCATCCATGGATGCACATGAGGCCATGAGATCAAGCCAAGTTGACTTTTTCTGCAGCCTGATTGCAGAGAGTGAGTCTTGTTTTCAGGAATTATTAATTGCTGACCAGAAAGTCCAAGCAGAGGCTATAAACGCAGAATACCGATCATGCTAGAAGGCTTTCGAGGTCTGGCTCTCAACTGCAAAGGCAATGCTTATTTATTCATTCCACTTAATACAGTTCAGTAACCTTTAGAAATATTTTGAAATCTGAAATATGTCTTGCCTCCACTGGTGCCAGTATCTAGACAAGTCTATTTAGCGGGGCTTGGAGCATTAATTAAGTCTCTACAAATGAATGGCTTTTTCTCTTCACTTGGCTTTTCAGGGAGTGGTTGGAAAGTTAATCATTTGGGGGAAGGAATTTTTTGAAAGGGGGCTTCTCTGGTGGTTCAGATGGTAAAAAATCTGCATGCAATATGGGAGAGCTGGGTTCAACCCCTGGGTCTAGAAGATTCCCTGGAGACGGAAATGGCAACTCACTCCAGTATTCTTGCCTGGAGAATTCCATAGACAGAGGAGCCTAGCAGGCTACAGTCCATGGGTTGTAAAGAGTTGGACATGATGGAGCGACTAACACTTTCACTTTCACTTTTGACTCATGCCATAAAGTCTGGGCAACCACTTTTCTGAAAGTCTTGGTGTCAGGAACAGGGTTACTGGACCCCTGACCAGGATGGCCAAAATGCTCAGCCCGCTCCCCTCTAATCTTCAGGCAAGCTTCTCCCTGTCTCCAGGCAGTGACTCTCTTTTACTTTAGTCAACCTATAATTGTAAATTCTTTCTCTATCCCAGTGAGATGCACTTTAAAGAAAAATTGTGTCTTGCCAGTTTTGCAACCCAGGAATATCTCTCTCAAGGACCTGAGAGCAGTCCCTTTGTAATGGAACCCTCGAGGGGAACAGCAGCCTGTGTCCTGGTTTCTGTGAGAGAGGAGATGCTTAACTCTGATGGGCGCCAGTTAGTAGACACAGGTGGCCTGATCATAGAGAGGAATGTGAGTGAACCCAGGAGTAACTCATTTTGCTGGATCATCCATTGACCGTCTTCCTTCCCCACTGCCCTCCAGTTCTCTCTGGCTCACCCAAGCACTTTCCACCTTTTGTCTCAGTTTCCTCCATCTCAGATGAGCTCAGGCCCCTCTCCCCATTTGCAGTAGTCTTGAATAAAATCTTGCCTTGTTCAACATTGCAAAATTTTTTGCTTTGAAATACACCACTCATTATTTTTTTCAGTTATTTGTATTTTTATTTGTCTTTTCCTTGATCAAATGTTTGGTCTCTCCTGTGAGAGAACCCATTCACTGCTTGCAGGAATTATGCTGCAGGATTTAGAGAGGTCACCCATTGGCATGTGCTGTCACTGGTGTAGATTCACAGCAGATTCCTTTATGACTGAGTGAAATGCAGAGATGTGGCTTCCAGATCAGCTCCAGGAGTTCACTGTGTGCTCTGCAAGGGTTCGGTGGTCATAGAGGGCGTCCAAGTAAAGTCTATGGTTAGAACATGAGTCCTCTCTAACAAAGCCCCATGACTGATCTAGACCTGTCTGGTGGGAGAGACTATTAAGTTTGATAAGTTTCGCTGATTATTCCAGTGAGAAGACAGATACCATAGGTAGACTGGACCCAAATGGAGCCCATGGGATGGGTGCAACTCAGCCTTCTTTTGAGTGTCTGAACCTGTTAACTGCTGCCAGAACTGTGACCTGAGCTACGTGAGTCTTTGTTATCTCATTGCCTAGTTATTAGTTCTGCGTCTGCTGGAAGATTACAACTCTACAACCAACAGGCACATCTCTACTACCCAGCCCCCATGAGGATGGTCACCGAGCGGGTACTTAGTGCTCATTTAGGTTGCAGGGACTGATCCTGTAACTTACTGACTACATTTCGCATGCTAAGTCGCCCCAGTCGTGTCCGACTCTGTGCGACCCCACAGACGGCAGCCCACCGGGCTCTGCCATCCCTGGGATTCTCCAGGCAAGAACACTGGAGTGGGTTGCCATTTCCTTCTCCAATGCATGAAAGTGAAAAGCGAAAGTGAAGTCGCTCAGTCATGTCTGACTCAGCGACCCCATGGACTGCAGCCCACCAGGCTCCTCCGTCCATGGGAGTCTCCAGGCAAGAGCACTGGAGTGGGATGCCATTGCCTTCTCCGGCTATTGTGACTAGTGCTGCTATAAACACAGGAATGCATGTATCTTTTTGAATTACAGCTTTGTCTGAATATATTCCCAGAAGTGGGATTGCTGGGTCATATGATAATTCTATTTTTAGTTTTTGAGGAACCTCCATACTGTTTTCCACAGTGGCTACACCAACTTACATTCCCACAATTTAAGAAATGTAAATATCAAGAGTAGGCAAGAAAAGAAGAATATTCCTAGAATTCTTAAAATTACAGCATGGAATAGCTTTGTAAGTTGCTAAACTTTAGTTGCATGAAGATAGGTTTCAACTCAAATAACTTAAAATATGCACTGTAGCAATATTAAAAGGATAGCTACTGAAAGAAAATTTAAACAAGTTTTAAAAATTTATTTTTAAGAAGTATGCTTTTGTCAGGAGTTCCCCGGTGGTCTAGTGGTTAGGATTCCATGTTTTCACTGCTGTGGCCCGGATTCAATCCCTGGTTGAGGAACTAAGTGAGATCCCACAAGCTGCACAGTGTAGCCAAATAAATAATAAGTATGTTGTGAAATTTATACTTGGCATGGAAGCATATACAAAAATTAAGACGTATATAAATCAATTTGAAAGTGTTACTTACTTCAGATAAACAAGAAGTCTGATGCATGGATTAAGATGGGTAATTCCATCAAATCAAATATAAAAGAATAAACTAGGCTGTTCCCAAAGTTAAAATTAGTACAAATAAGAAGTGTATCAGGCAAAAAAAGATGAATATATAATCACACAGATATGTATATGAAAGCATATTAAAAAGCTTTTAAATTTACATAATTTTAAGTTTAAATATTTTCTCTTTTCCAACCGTTCTGCAGAAGTACAATTTTTGTGTTTGTGTCAGTGAGGCAGAAATGCTGAGTTGCTTCCTTCTAGTATCAGGAAAAACTTCAAGTGAGGAAGAAATTTAAATGAGACTAGCATAACAAAGTGATGGTTGGACCAAATACATTTCGCATAGGCCAATGTATTTGCATTTGTCTGAGAACCAGTGGGTCTTGGAGAATGTCCCTCTGATTACTTACCAAGTATGAGATCTTGTTCTTCTCAGCAAAGAGGTTGTTTCATTTCCTTCCTGCACAGACGTTTACACTGCATACCTACCAAGTGCTGAGAGTACTGTGACAGGCCCTGGAGTAGAAACGTTTATATAAAAGGTGCCCAATCTACACATCGAACAGAGAGTAGATTTCCTTCATTGTTAGATTTTGTCCACCTAAGAATCGCTTAGCTTAATGAATATAAAATGTGATTTGATTTTTTTTCAAAGTCAATTTACAGGAGCCACTCTGCACACATCTGCTGTGTACAGATGAATTCCCAATTTATATACATGGAAGTGGGAGTGATTTTCCCATAAATAGAAGAAGAAATATTTATTATCTTCTGTACCCTGACTACATGCTAGGCAATTTGGCAATATTCGTGTATGTGTTTTCCTATTTCACTCTCTCAGTAGCTCTCTGAGTTAGGTAATGACTCATGCCTAATGATTGACAGAAATACTCATGCTTACCATAATTATTTCAAGTGAGACCACACAGTACGGAAGCTGAGATTTGACCCCAGTTCTATCTTATGGAGAACAATGACAGTTAGTCCCAAGAGAAGAACATGATTTCCATGGATTCTTAGGTCAGTTTTCTTTCTCTGAAGCTACTGGCCTCTTACTTCATTTTTAACAAAGAAGACCTAATGGGATGTTATTCATCCATGAAAGTAAAAGCAGTGATGTACCTTAGAATGTGAATGAACCTTGAAGACATCATGCTGAGTGAAAGAAGACAGGCACAACAGTCCATGTTGTATGAAGTCATTGATATGAACCATTTGGAGTAGGTGGATCCATAGAGAAAGAAGATTCACGGTGGCCCAGGGAGGGGTGAAAGAGGGGTGGTTGTTGAGTGGGCACAAGGGATGACCATGTTTGGGAACTAGACAGAGGTGATGGTGCACAAGTAGCAAATGTACTAACAGCACTGAACTGTGCCAGACTTTTGTTTTTGTGTGTTATTGTGTGTTATACTGTTATCACTATGTCATGTTCAACTCTTCGTGACCCTCATGGACTGCAGTACTCCAGGCTTCCCTGTCCTTCACTATCTCCCAGAGTTTGCTCAGATTCATATCCATTGAGTCAGTGATGCCGTCCAACCATCTTATCCTCTGTCGCCAGCTTCTCCTGCCCTCGATCTTTCCCAGCACCAGGGTCTTTTCTAATGAGTCAGATCTTTGCATCAGGTAAACAAGGTGTTAGAGCTTCAGCTTCAGCATCAGTTGTTTCAGTGAATATTCAGGCTTGATTTTCTTTAGGATTGACTGGTTTGATCTCCTTGCTGTCCAAGGGACTCTTAAGAGTCTTCTCCAGTACCACAGTTCAAAAGCATCAATTCTTAAGCGCTCAGCCTTCTTTATGGTCCAACTCTCACATCTGTACATGACTACTGGAAAAACCATAGTTTTGACTATGTGGGCCTTTGTGGGTAAAATGATGTCTCTGCTTTGTAACATGCTATCTAGGTTTGTCATAGCTTTTCTTCCAAGGAGCAAAGGTCTCTTAATTTCATGGCTGCAGTCCCTGTCCACAGTGATTTTGAAGCCTAAGAAAATAACATATGGTTAATTTCATGTTCCATGAATTTCATCCCAATGGGGAAAAAAAGGTAAAAAAGGCAGGTTCCCCGCCAGCCTGGAAGACAAGGACCAATGGAAGATGCTTCCTGCCCTGCCAAGTACTGTGCCATTTTTCATAGCCTGGGGCTCTGTCCTCTGAGATTTTGACACTGCCAGGTGGCCATGCTGGCAGACTTGACATGAGGTCTGTGAGCATCTGTTTGTCCGTAAAAGTGTGTCCTCCAGATGTGAGTAAATGGGTGGATGCTGGTGTTACCACCCCATGAAGAGAAGAGCTGTGTGAGTTCAGCCTCCTGGGTCCTGGTGAGACCTTCTCAGCCATGTGGTCCTGCCCATGCCCTTCCAAGCTCAGTTTCCTCATCTGTGCTGGGGCTAAGAGTATCTTCCAGACTGGACTGTCATGGGGGTTGAGGGGCAAATGGACTGTGCCTCACTCGTCCAATGCAAGCTCTTGGCCATTACAGGAGTCAGCATTCTGTGTGGGTACAACCTTCTTGTTGAGGAAAGTGGGGGTGGGGCAGAGTCTGCATCTCCCGAGCAAGCAGGAGACTCAAGAAAAGGGTCTTGAAGGACCTTCCCAACAGGCCCTGCCCATGACCTCCCTGTCAGGTGGCCTCTGCCTCCCTGGGGCCTGCTTGACTCTAGGTCAGATGAGGGGCCCCCATGACAGGTCTGGTTTTATTCAGTCAATTCCACTGGGCCACTTCGGTGGGCTCCAGAGACCGGGAGCTGGTGTTCACACACACACATCCTTGAAGAAGCCTCCCAGCTTCTTCAGTAAGATTTACAGGTGTCCTTGAGATGACCACACACACGGTGGCTTTGTAGGGATGGTGACAATGACGGTCCAGTCCCTGGAGAACAGGAGTGCCTGTTGCCGGTTGCCTTGACCTGGGAACAGAGCGCATTTCCTCTGAGTGTGCTGTTTACTTGCAATCTCGGGCTGGTTCTCAGAATCTCTAAAGCACACTTTGGACCAGAGGCAGCGGCGTGATGGAGGCCCAGGCTTTCACAGGGCTCTTGACATTTGGGAGGCAGTGCTACTATTGTTCTCTGCCTCCGAGATACTCAGCTCAAGCCCTCGAGTTTGTTTACTGCATCCTTTCACTTCGGGGGAAAAAAGGGAACATGTTCCTTCTCTCTCAAATGTGAAGGGGCTGATTCACCAAGAAACAACCTACCCATAATCATGCACGGGAGGATTGGTAGCATTTGTAGTATCCGTTTGCTGGCTTAGGGACAGCTGCAGTAAGCTTTGCCCTCAGCAATCTGAATCCCTAAGAAAAAGGCATTCTCAAGCTCCTTGGCTTTATCCAGCTGAGCACGACCGAATTCCCAGGTGTCTTCCTCCCCACTCGAGAAGCTCAGCCTTGCATAGATGCCTTGAGAGTCAGAGCATCATCTTAAAGAAGTCAGTGGTAGGCCACTGAAGGCCAAGGACTGATGCCTGTCTCTCTCAATACTTTTCTCCGACCTCTGCTGCCCAACTGGTAGTGAGAAAACTTCTGAGAACTTTCTCTTTTAAGGAGAAAACCAGCCTGTTGAAACTGAATCCTTCTTTTCTGCTCCATTTTCTGTGACACCAGAGGACAGACGGTCATCATCCTCCATGCAGAATTAAAAAAAAAAGTCTCACCAACAATTAAAACCAAAATGACCTGCATATAAAAAATATCATCTCACCAGAATTCCAAAATATAAAATAAGCAGGAGTGTTTCCTGGTTATAGCAAAGCTCCATGTTAGACTTCTCTTTTTTATTATTTTATAACAGGCTTTAACAGTCTCGTAAAAGCAGCAAACTTTAAGCTCAAAGAAGAGACATGATATGGGCTAATTTACATGACCTCTGCCTTGCCCAGTGGCTCGAGCCTTTTGTGCTGCCATCCCCAGCAGAGAGTCCCCAGAGAGCCCTCTGAACCTCACTGCTCTTCCGGTGCCGGCATACAAAGGTGGGAACAAAGCCAGGCCTCATTATGGATGTGCAGGGAAGCATGCTGCTGCAGGAAACTTTAGGAAGTGCTCTGAAGATGAACAATGGCTTCCAGACACCATGAGCAGAAACACTTCCATCTCGGAAATAAACGCACATGAAAGATCACCTCTTAGTGGAGAACATATATTAACTTATCCTCTTAAAACAAAAACAAAAACAAAAACATAACCTGGAAACAGTGACCTTTCCAATACCTCCATGAGTTGCAGTTTTAGAAGAACATAATAAATGCCACTAGATACCTTGGAACAGAAAACATGAGGATCTAACAAATTAAACTTTGTAACACATGCCAGAGACACCCAGAATGGACCTATGAGTACAGCCACTACTGTTGGATTATTTTTTCCATCAAAATGTTGACATTCAGAATATTCAAGAAATATGACTGCCCTTTCAGACTTCAAATTTGGGTTTATTTTCCGGTGATGCTGTATTTATTTTGCCTTGTATTAATGTCATGCATCGGAAATGGGTTTCCATGAAAATAGAATCTCTTACTTGACTTCTAGCTATCAAAATTCAGCATGAATCCCATTAAAAGAATGAAGTGTTAGGTTAGATTTGATGCACTAATAGCTCTCTATGTGTAGAATTTTCACAGCTAAAATCTTTTCTGGTGTGATTTTCTTTCAACCTTTTTGTTTATGAGCATGTGTGAATTGATAAGTTATCAAGAGTTAGAAATTAAATTAGCTCTCAAAGGTAAGAAAATAATAGGAGAGGACAGGTTTACATATATTTTGGGAAAATGCTCAAATTTTGATGGTTTAGAGAAAGGTCAGTTTCCTGTGCTAGAATTTATCTGTATTCTTGCTCATTTAGGGTACACATATAGGACTATATTCCCAAGATAAATTGTTTATCTACGAATGAGGATCCCCTTGCCCCACCTCACCATCAGACTATTTCCAAGTCAAGTATGGTTATTTACTTTTTAAAATCGTGTGTGTGTGTGTGTGTGTGTGTGTGTGTGTGTGTGTTTGGCTGGATTGGGTCTTGGTTGCAGCACGTGGGATCTTTTGTTGTGGTGGGATGGCTCAGTAGTTGTGGCTCACAGGCTTAATTGCTCCGTGGCATGTGGGATCTTATACCAGGGATTGAACCTGCATCCCTTGCATTGCAAGGTAGACTTTTAACCTCTGAACCCCAGGGAATCCCAAGTATGGTTATTTACTTTTAGATTCTCTTGTCTTCATGCTCATATACCCACTTCCTCAGATTTCTGGATCTATAGAAAGGGCAAGGAGCATGACAGCATGTGCCCACCTCTCTAATCAGATGTCTCATAGGGCACCCAGGTGACCAAGGGGAGTACAACTCAGTGTCCAAGTGACCGCGGGATGACAGAGCAATGCATGCCTCCTGGTGCTTGGTACTCAGAGATAATTAGCTCAAAATACAGCAAAGTAGGCCATTTAACGTTCCTTGGGAATGAACTGTTGGGTCAGCCAATAATGAACCTGAGAATGACGCTTCTGAAAGTAGAGGATGCCCATCTTGCAGATCTATTTTCTTATCCTTAATGAGCACGAAGTGATTTTATTTTAGTCCATGGTCCTGCAGAACCAAAAGATTATGGCATACAATTATCTCACTGTCAAAAATTATGCTTCTGATAAAAATGAAGTCCATTTCCTTGAATATTTAGCCCTTCATTGAATTGATCTCTTTTTATATTTCACTTAGGCACATTCCTCATTTTTAGGAGGTTCAGAAGTTAAGGTACAGCAACAGACAAGTGTTTATTGGGGTCTAGCATGAGGATGCCTACCCCTGATAACAGCTACAAAGGGAGAGATGCTAACCACATGTGAGCCTTATCCGAGGTGGGCTCCACCTGGTGAGAGGTGGGTACAGAGGGGTTCAGACAAGTGCTCATTAGTCTGAGAATAACAAATCAGAGGCAGGTCCCAGCATGAAGAAGGGCTCAAGAGAAGCTTTGCAGGTTGGGTGTGGTCCATAGAGACTGACCAAAGCAGGTACTTAGCTCTGCCCCTCTTTCCTCCCTTTATAAGTTAATCTGTTAAAATGTTTAACTCTGAAGCAGCCCTGGGCCAGCCTCACTTGTCGACACCCTCTTCCATGTCATTGTCCAGCCTCTGCCTTCCTCACCCAGATGTTGTAGCTGCCTTTTAGTGTGATGCTTTCAAATGCTTCCCTGGGTGGCAATCAGAGGTGCAAAACTCCTCCTGCCATTTCCCATCTCAAACCTTCAAGGACTCCCCAGTATCTTTAGGGTGAGCCGACATGTATTTGTCTGATGCCCAGGGCCCTCCACACCTGGCCCTGTGCTCCTTCTGGCTTCATCTCCTGCTTCACTGCCTAAGCTCCTTGGTGCTCACCCAGTAACTGATGTTTTTCTTTAGCTTCTTAAGAGTGTGGTGCTCCTCTTCATTTCTGTCTTCTTGAGAACATGGTGCTCCTCTCCATTTCTGTCTTCTTAAGAGCGTGGTGCTCCTCTCTATTTCTGTCTTCTTAAGAGCGTGGTGCTCCTCTCCACTTCTGTCTTCTTAAGAGCATGGTGCTCCTCTCCATTTCTATCTTCTTAAGAGCGTGGTGCTCCTCTCCATTTCTGTCTTCTTAAGAGCGTGGTGCTCCTCTCCATTTCGGTCTTCTTAAGAGCATGGTGCTCCTCTCCATTTCTGTCTTCTTAAGAGCCTGGTGCTCCTCTCCATTTCTGTCTTCTTAAGAGCAAATCTCAAACCTTCAAGGACTCCCCAGTATCTTTAGGGTGAGCCGACATGTATTTGTCTGATGCCCAGGGCCCTCCACACCCGGCCCTGTGCTCCTTCTGGCTTCATCTCCTGCTTCACTGCCTAAGCTCCTTGGTGTTCACCCAGTAACTGATGTTTTTCTTTAGCTTCTTAAGAGTGTGGTGCTCCTCTTCATTTCTGCCTTCTTGAGAACATGGTGCTCCTCTCCATTTCTGCCTTCTTAAGAGCCTGGTGCTCCTCTCCATTTCTGTCTTCTTAAGAGTGTGGTGCTCCTCTCTATTTCTGTCTTCTTAAGAGCGTGGTGCTCCTCTCCATTTCGGTCTTCTTGAGAGCATGGTGCTCCTCTCCATTTCTGTCTTCTTAAGAGCCTGGTGCTCCTCTCCATTTCTGTCTTCTTAAGAGTGTGGTGCTCCTCTCTATTTCTGTCTCTGTCTACCTCTATCTCTGTTTCCCTGTCTCTGTTGCCTGATTCTCTCTCTTCTCCTGGCCTTTCACACACTGTGTTCTTTGCCTAGAATACTGAGATGTTCTTCCTTGCCTGGTTATCTCCTATTTGTCCACTAGATACCAGGTTAAACATTGCTTCCTCTGGAAAGTCTTCTTTGATCCTCTTTGAGACCATTAGAGTATTTCTCATACTGTATTATAGTCATTTTACTAATCTCCTTTGTGAGACTACATATTACTAGCAGAAATCTGTAATTTGTGGACTTTAAGCCTGTAATTTGTGTACATTGCCTATTTCTATAAATAAAGTTGTGTTGGGACACAGCCATGGCCATCCGTTGTTGTGCTTTTGCACGGCAATGGCAAAGGTGAGTAGTTGCAACTGAGGCATATGCCTCATGGATCCTAAAACATTTATTAATACTATCTGTCTGCTGGGGTCCAGCCCTGGTGGATCCAGGGTAATTCGAAGGTGGGGACAGAATCGGTGTTCTAGGAAAAAACTTATTTAATTATAGATAGAGAGGGATTAGAAAATTAGCAGAGAAAAAGAGGCTGAATAACTTGGTTTACATGGAGTACCAATCACCACCTACACAGGCTGCAGGTGTCTTTCCATTCTCCTGAAGGAGAGGAGTCACTGAGGCCTCCCCAGTCAGATCTTAGAAGCCCAGGCAAAATTAGCAGGCTTGGTGAGTACCCACATACCAGATGGGAATTCAGCCAGAAAATAGTAGGAGAGAAAAGGAGGCTGAATAACTTGGTTTACGTGGGATACCAATAAAATTCCAAGACAAGGAATTTGCACCATCTATGTTGGGCCACCGGCACCACTTGAATATCGGAAGGTGCCCCTCCTTGGGCTCCTTCTCCGGTGGACTTGAAAGCTGGGACAAGTAAGTAGACGTGGCAGGCACCCACGCTCCAGATAGGAATTCATCCAGAAAAATGGAGAACAAGAAAGAATGACATGGGGGAATCAGTCTTTCCAGAAACTGAGCCAAATTTTTTATTTTTAGGTTTGCTTATATACCTTTTGTTACACATAGGGATGAATACAGAGTCACGCGGGGGTCAGCAGTCCTGACCTTTATCAAAATCAGGTGCTTCACATAAAAAAAGGTCTTAGGGGTTTTACATCATCTTATGGCCATAAGGCCTGCTGACATTTACAACCCTTTCTTTCTGATAACCAAAAAACTTATTTTTCCAAGGGTGTTTTTTT